>CAJQZP010001411.1:0-410000 GCA_907164705.1 Parnassius apollo | reverse complement strand
CACGCACACATATGCGCACACAAACACACACACACACACACACACACACACATACAAACACGCGTGCGCGCGTGCGCGCAAACTCAAGCAGACAACCGCACAAACACACGAACACTGCCGCATACACACGTACTTAAAAACACAACAGTGCACACACGTACACATACACACACACACGCACGCGCATGCGTTCACACGAACACACATGTATGCACATACACCTACACGCACGCGCTCACTCACGTGCGCAAGTACACATACACTAACGCCCACACACACACACACACACGCACGCAAAAACGCACGCAAACACGCACTCAGACGAATACCTTATGTTGCCGTTGCCACCACTTCCGTTACAAGAAGGGGCGTTGTCGAGTAATACGTTAAAAAAAGACAAAAGGATCATAGATGTTAGTAATAATACAAATCTTAAAACTAATTTAAGTAAAACTTAAAACTATTCACCTAATTTTAAAACTATATATAAGACAGGCCTGATTAGTCAGCACGTGCACCATATGACAATGGTTCAGGTACTGACCTTAAACCTGTCAGAAAATGCCCTCAGGATACCATTGGAACTGGCCCGCACCCTGCGCACCGGGGATGTGCACCGTTTACGCATGGTGGTGTAGAAACAGTCCACACGCGCATCCGCGAACATACCCGGCGCATTACAATAACGAGGCAGACCCAACAGCACCCTGAATGCATTATTGTATTGAACACGCATTTAATCTGTAGCTTGTACCGCCAAAGATACGAAACGGCAACGTCGCGGCTGCATTCAGCAATTATACCTCCCGCCGCGAGCCGCGTCGAGCGTGGCGACCGTTACACAAAAATAATCCTTATACCATGATTCAGTATTCACGCGCGATGGCTTATTAGCGTATTTCATGTATAACCTTGGTGTTTCTATACCTATTTCTATGATTCTTTTTATTGAATATTCACGCGCGATGGCTTATTAGCGTATTTCATGTATAACCTTGGTGTTTCTATACCTATTTCTATGATTCTTTTTATTGAATAGATAATAATGTTAACTTTTTTTAATTAGGGATGAGTGAAAGTGTTATAAACGTAGACAAATATAATCAGAAAGCTCCGAACTGCTAAGCTATCGGGAGCTACACGTGTTATTGTGAGTCAACCATAAAAGACAGACATATGCTGTCGTGGGACATTTTTTATAGAATTTTAGGGAGAACATTTCCGTTATACATGATTTCTGTGTAGCTTTAACCATTAAGGCTGCACACGCGACGGAAGCTTAAAAATGGAGTAATTTCTCCTGTTTCCTCAACATTTCCCTTCACTGCTCTGCTCCTATTGATCGTAGCGTGATGAAAAGTATACTATAACCTGCCCAGGAGTATGAAGAATGATTGTACTAAGTTTCGTTAAAATCCGTCGAGTAGTTTTTGTTTCTATAACGAACATACATACAGACAGACAGACAGACAAAAATTTTTTGGCATCAGTATCCATCACTAATCACCCCCTGATAGTTATTTTGGAAATATATTTCATGTACAAAATTGACCTCTCTACAGATTTATTATAAGTATAGATATAGTTGTAGCACGAATGGGTCGGTTCGACCACACTCTCACAGAATACCAGCGTATAATAGCAGCTCAATGCTTCTGTGTTTTATATGGTGAGTGTAAAAAAAACGGAGACCGTTTCTGCTGAAAACGAAGCATTTCATCCAAGTCCACATGGGCCACAGCAACTACTTACCATTAGATGGACTAGTTTGGTGGTGCTTCTTTGTCACCCTTAATGTAAAAAAAATATTGTTATCTACTTACAGGTTTCCTCACAATATTATACTCTGCCTTAATAGTATGCAGTATTGGTTGTAGAAAGTTTTCTCTTTTTACTAGGGATGGGCCGAATATGGATTTCACCGAACCGTATATTCGGCCGAACATTATTCGGCAGAGTCTCCTCGGTACCCAACCAATTTAATGTCGAAACTTGTTACCGAAAAGCGCACGGGATTAGCGCCAGACACTGCCCCTCGCTCCCCCGCCACACCTGACATGTTATTGCTTCATCTAGTACTGAGCAAATTGCCGGCACATGCTTGATTTGACGATTCTTGTGATAAAAAAAGTATTTCGTTGTTTTATTCTTAGTGAATATTCATAATTATAATATGATAAAAATGAGCGACAGGAGATTTACTATTTGGATTTATTTTAGAGAAACTGAAGACCAAAGTAAAGTGAAATGTGCTAATGTAATGTAATGTTTCTTTATTTGATTTCAAAAACATTTTATCAAGTTTCTATTTGCTATAATCGGAAATAAATCTACAGTTCCTCAAAAACATAAATGTATAGATTTATACATTTGAGGCACTCTAGAGTAAGTAGGTAGATTTAACCCGTAAATAAAATATACTTTCAACAATAAAAGACATCGCATTACTCAATTCGTACATTGCAATATATTGGACACTATGAAAACGAATGTTCGGTGATTTAGCCGAATATTCGGCCGAATACGAATATTCGGTAAAGCTGCCGAATATGCCGAATACCGAATATAAAACGAATATTCGGCCCATCTCTACTTTTTACCATTAATTTATTTTAGTGACATTTGCGACACAAGAATGAATTTAATGAACGCTTCCAATACTTTCCCAAAAAAATATCTAATGTGAATTGCTCATTTTATTCTTTTATTATTTCAGGATGTTCATCACATTCCAAGACGAGCCGGCGGGCGATGTTGGTTTCAAAGGCACTACTTTCCATACTATATTTGGATAATCGTTATGATTGCATTAAAACAATTGTTCCTTTATTTTTTTCTAATTTGAACTCAATATAAGAAAAACTATCTGTGCTTATATAATTATATTTTTAATAACATGTATGTAGATAATACCTATGTAAATTATAAAAAATAAATGAAC
Source organism: Parnassius apollo (assembly GCA_907164705.1). Taxonomy (NCBI): domain Eukaryota; kingdom Metazoa; phylum Arthropoda; class Insecta; order Lepidoptera; family Papilionidae; genus Parnassius; species Parnassius apollo. The sequence goes on along the minus strand of CAJQZP010001411.1, from coordinate 407,059 downwards.
ATGCACCTTTATTTTATTTCTCTTAGTATTATTTTCTTTTCACAAGATATAGATGGATATGTTATGGATATTTTAAGTACAAATTCTATAGTTAATCAGTATCGATGAGGCAAATTAGTATGCCTTATTTATTATTATCATCTGTTGACCGAGCAAGACTAGTCAAGAATGGGAACTTCTGGAACAGGAAAGAGCTCCAAATCAACTTTAGCAATAATATTAATACCTACTTTATGTGAAATATTTCATCAAACATCAAATCGCAAACAGATCCTGGCCTATTTTAAAATAAGGTGTAAGAATATCCACTATCCCCGTCGGTGTCGTAAGAGGCGACAGAGGAAAACAAATCTGGAGATTGGCAGCAACAGCTTCCTAATAACGACTAAGAATTAAAAAAAAACGGTTGCCAACCCGGTTGCTAAGCGTGGCAACTACGGCGAATATCTCCCCAATCTACGAGGGAGGCCTACGTTCAGCAGTAGAGTTTAATGGGCTGAAACAGTAACATAGAGGTGCATTAATGGCTAAAACTACAAAACCTCCATAAATACTTATCCATAAAATTACATACTGAAACTTATTTTCTTTATTATTAGAATTAAGTAGGCAGCAAATTGAAAAGTATTTTTAAGGAGAGCTCACAACATTTTAGAAGATTTAAGGGAACAGAAGAACATACGTACATACATAGCCTTATAAAATTGTAACAATCTTTTTGGATTCGCCTTAGTTGGGTAAAAATATTCACATTATCTGCGCCAAAACCAAGTCAAAACAGAAGACACGAATATATTGCAATCGGTATCGACAATGGAAGTTAGTCAGGCAATGCATGGTGCAGCACTATTCGTCACCCACACATGCACATTACACGCACACTGGTGCATTTTGATTGAGAGAGTCCTAATGTGGAAGTAAGGAACTTAGGCAAAAATCCCTACTATGTAATATAATCACCATGAATACTAACACACTTCTGATATCTGTGAATCAACATCTCTAAACCTTTATAAAAATAATCACATTTTTTATCCTCAAAATGACTGAAGACGGCCGCCTGCAACTCTTCATCGCTTGAAAATTTTCTTCCTCTTAAGTCCCGCTTTAAATTTGGAAATAAATAATAGTCGGACGGGGCCATGTCTGGACTGTAAGGTGGATGTTGAACTTCTGTGAACCCGCATTGACGAACTGCATCCTTCGAAACACCAGCGGTATGAACAGGGGCGTTGTCATGGAGCAACAGGACACCTTTAGACAGCTTGCCTCTTCGTTTTTCCTTTATCTTGTCTCGTAATTTATATATTAAAGAAGCATAATATTCGCCGTTCACGACTGTATTACGTTCTTTAAAATCCACCATCAAAATGCCTTGAAAATCCCAAAATATTGTGCACATCAGTTTTTTAGTCGATTGTTGCACCTTTGCCTTTCTAGGGGGCTTTTCACCCTTATAACGCCATTCCATTGACTCGCGCTTGCTTTGTGGATCATAATACAAGATCATAGTTTTATCACCAGTCACTAGCCGCTCGATTACAGTCTTTGGATTTTCGCCACAAAGATCCAAAAACTCCGAAGCGCAGCGCACTCTTTCCTGTCTCTGTACCGCTGAATGAAGTTGCGGTACCCATCTTGCACTCACTTTTTTTTCATGTGAAGATGTTCATGGATCGCGCGATGAACGGTACTATTAGAGAGCCCAAGCCTTGCTGCAATTTCTCTAATCTTCAAACGGCGGTCACTCAGAACCTCTTCTTCGATAAGAGCAATCGTTTCGGGAGTGAGCACTTCCACAGGTCGACCGTCGTGGCCAAAGTCTTCGACGGTTTCTCTCCCGAGGCGAAACTCTTTCATCCAATTTTTCACTGTGCTATAGGAGGGGGCAGACTCCTTATACACGCCATCCAATCGTTCTTTTATTTGGGCAGGGGATAAACCTTCTTTAAACAGAAAATTTATGACACTTCGATACTCAGTTTTCGACATTTTGAAAAAAATACGCGACTCTCGTTATTCAAATGCCTGTTAAACTAAGACTAAGCATTTCATGTCGATGCATGTTTCTTATATTAAGTGCACGATAAACGTACTATTTAATGCAACACAACATGTAGCGACATGTCGCGTTGAACTATATCAGGCCAGTTCATTATGGGACCGCCTGGTATATATAGGTTTAGAAATTAGATGTCGTTTAATAGGTTTACTTGCACATTAAGACTCCCGTCAGAGTCGCAGACGCGCCTTCACCCCGGCTGCGACGGTTAGGGGGAGAGAACATCCCTTCCGCCACAGTCCACCAACACGTATCCATTAATGGTGGTTAATATAGGGCATAGCGCCATATTAAGTAGTCGCCATGACGCTATTGCGCTACGGCGCCATTGCGCTATGGCGCTTTGGCGCTATTAAGTATTAATATCTAGCTGCAACTAGTTCTAGAAGCAGCGCAGTTGGGAGAGGACGTGTGACGCAAATTTGATCTAGTAGCACGCTATTCATAGCGCGCAAAGTAATTTACTGTCAGACGTTGTTTAGTTAGTGTATACTGTATATTTATAAGTGATCGAAGGACACAGTTGTCTGCTATAAAAGAAGCCCAACTAATGTTTTTAAATGTAAATAAAATATAGATACAAAAATGTATATAATAATGTATGTAAATAGTTAATTTTTATAAACATAATCAATAAACTTTTAAATACACAGTTATTTGATTTATAATTTACATTAGGGTTGAAATAACGTTTACATCGATTATAATAAAAATTAATTTATTTTATTTCATTTTAAAAAAGTAAATGCTTAAAAAATATTTTTAGGATTATAGAAAGTCGTAAGCCTGAAAAGTATGAAAAAGCGTTCATTGGGTTTATTTATTTTAGTCTAAAATGCGACTTATTACGAAATAATGTTCTTATACAGCACGCGATCTATCCAATGAACGACATGTAATATAACGTGCTACGAGATATAGCGTGCTGCAAAACTTGAACGCGCTTGCCGGACTCCTACACGCTTTCTTATAAATAGCGCGCTATAACATAGCGTATTTAATAGCGCGCTAGAAATTTATAGTTTATAGTCTGTAGCGTGCTATTGATTTATAGTCGTTTTGAACTACTTTAGTATCCATAGTGGGCTAGGCAAGCCCGCTCGGAGTGGGCCTACACCACGAACCAGCCAAGTGGATTCCTCTTTATTCACCGTGGGTGACTAAGCCACGACTAGTAAGCCTCCTCCTCGGGAAGAGGTTCTCCTCCCCCTTTTCCTTCTCAGGTCAGGTGCACCAGAAACACAAGGCGCGCCTTCCTCTGCGGCCTTTACTCCACCTGCCTAATGATGATAAGGGATGACAAGGGATGATAAGGGGATCTACCCTCCGAGTCCGATTCACTAAGGCCATGGAGCTAAGAAAAACGAGAACTCTGAAGCAATAGCCTTCTGACCCTAGCGGCGGATCTGGTATCAGAAGTGGGATAAAGTCTATGAGTATATTTGGAGTACTATGTGCTTACAGTTAATAAGCTATACATAGTGTCTTTTTATAGCGAAGACCAACAGCCATTACTCGTCTGTCGAAATGGGTGATTGTAGCGCTAAAACGGAAGATTGGAAAGCTTGATGAAAGGTCACTGTCATGTATATAATGACAAACTAATGGCATGCATGGAGTATAGAGATAAGGAGGACAATCTCCCATAGGATAATAGAATGCGCGCAAGATAACTCTTCGCGCGGCCAAAATTGGAACTAATTGTGTGCCGCCATCTAATTGTTTATGGGGTTATCTTTATGGTGTGTCAAAAGGTGGCATGATTTTATTCGTTTTTGTAGTAAGCAACCGTTATCATTGTACCGTCAGTGATTAAAAGTACTGGCAAGGATATTATATTGAAGGTCAAACGTGATTATGAAGCAGAAGCTATCCTACAGTACCATTTTCTAAAGTTAGAGTCCGCGTTGCATATTTGGCAGGTAATTTTTAGGTCTGCCACAACAATAAAACTTCCCCATTTTTTCGGTTCGTTATAATGCACATAAAGTAGGTATTGTTTTCATTTTGTATTAGGCGTTTCTGAACACGCAGTCACACAAATAACTCAAGAGGGTAATGTAGCAGCAGCTTCGTCTTCTAAAATTGTGACGTAAGGAAAAACTAGGAACAGGTGGAAAAAAATATGATTAAGATGATTTTGATATGGGCGCTATGTATGTTTTACGTCGCGAAGAAAGAGGTTACTACCATAAATAGACTGGTTGGAAATGAAAGCTGATATTGATTTTAAATATGGCTACAATTACAAAAAGTGGCATTTTAAATGAAAAGTGTTGTTAGAACGCAGTGATATATATTCTGAGACCGCGCTAGGATAGTAAAAGACTTAAAGCGTTTGCATGGACTTTTAATTTTGTTCTTTATAATAAATTTTATAATACTATACCATCTCTGTTTCAAAATACCCTTTTAAAAATAATGATTTCTTATATTTACGCGAACACTATACATGATTAAAACTACTTTTACGGATTTTATCGCGTTTATTTTTACTTTTTATTTACTTTTATTTTTAATTCCCGACGTTTCGGGCACTTTCCAGCACCCATAGTGTAATAAGAGAAAGGGAGCAAGGGTCCCTAATTAGGGCGTCAAAGTGGACCCGGTCTGCAGTGCCCTGTAGTGCCGTGTAGTGTAGTAACACTAAGGGAGTTAGGGCACTTATTCGATGTGCGACTAGGGATGGAAACGATACATCAATTCTTTCAAACATCAATATATCATTCATAAACATAGGTATTCATAAGCGATGTTTTATGAATGATGTTTTGGCTTGCCGTCAAAGGTTATTTAGTAACCAACTATTCAAAGGTATAAAATTCCGTATGTTAGAGTTGCGAATGATGATTATCACGAATTTTACGTTGCTGAAAAATAAATATTCGAAACAAAATATGTCAACGTTAGATAACGTCCAAATTTATAAAGTTAGAAGGTTTACGAGTATTCAGCAGAAATAACTCAATCCCAAAAATTTTCGATGCGAATCAACAATTAATGGGGAATGGTCTTTCAGCCGAAAGTAAATAATATACTTGAATTTCGGAAGTGCTATAGATGATGGTCCGCTATCTTATATACACCTATATGTAATTAAGGTCCCTTCACATATAAATAAAATGTTCGTAATCACTTTATGAACTTATTTATTACGGACACACAATTCTTTACACTTTTGCGACTGATAATCAACACTAATTAAGTTCGGCACGAAATATTACGTAGTCAGTAACTAGCAGCGAGCGACACAGGTTTAACGTAGGGAAGTTGACGCGTTACTAAAGAGCGGCTCGCCTGTTGCTATGCTCCGGCGCCGCGGGATACTTCTCGTGAAGAGATAGGTAAGTAAACTTTACGTAATATTAATAAATAATAAAAATGTAATATATAATGTGTGATGAGTGTATTTGTGTGAATTGAAATTTGTTTGTGTGTTTATTAATGTGTTATTTAATTGTGTATTTTTATGTATTTTATTGTGTATGTTACTATGTATATTATTGTGTATTTAGTATTGTTGCAGGTGGTGCGCCACATCACTCCCCTACCGAGACCGGTTTACGGTCGATAGTAGTCCGGGAATCGGACAGTTCTCCCACTTCGCGTCATCTTTTCTGTTGATAGCTGTAAGGGGCGCGGGCGTTCAGGTAAGGTAGTCATCACTGGAGCCTGATCCATCTTATCGTCGAGGATGTCGTCTCTCGCCAGGTATGCTGGTTTAATTCTGTCTACTGTAACAGTGGTTTCTTTACCTTGTATTAGTATTTTAAATGTTTTAGTGCCTCGATCCACGACTTTGTATGGTCCTGTATATGGCGATTGTAGCGGTCGTTTCACTGGGCCACGGCGCAGAAATATGAATTTGGAGGTCCAGATGTCTTTAGGTAAGTAAAATGATTTATTTTTATTATGGTTTGACGCTGGTACTGGAGCCAAATCGATAGTATGTCTACGCAGGCGTTCAACGTAGTCTGACGGATCTGAGGTAAGCTTCGTTGATGGCATGAAGAATTCTCCTGATAGTCTAACAGGTTCACCATATACAATTTCTGCTGCCGACGTGGTTAGGTCTTCTTTCCACGCTGCACGCATTCCCAAGAGCACTAATGGAAGTGCTTCAGTCCATTGAGGTGTGTTGTGACATGTGATTGCTGCTTTTAGTTGGCGATGAAGCCTCTCCACCATTCCATTGCACTGTGGATGGTATGACGTGGTGGGGCGGTGTTCTGAGCCAATGAGTTTTGTCAGGCTTTGAAAAAGATGTGACTGAAATTGCTGACCTCTGTCCGTAATGATTGTTTCCGGGCAGCCAAAACGTGACACCCAGCCGGAGACGAAAGCTTTGGCGCAAGACTCAGCAGTTATGTCCGGTAATGGGTAGACCTCTGGCCAGCGAGTGAAACGGTCGATAACAGTTAAGCAGTACCTGAAACCATTACAATATGGCAAAGGGCCAATTAAGTCAATGTGGACTTGGGAAAACGTTTTGAAGGAATGGGGAAATTGGACAATGGAGCGGAAGTGTGACGGGTTACTTTAGATAGTTGGCAATCTGTGCACTGTTTGGTCCAAATTTTGCAGTCACGTTTTATACGAGGCCACACAAATCTTTCTGTGATTAGCTTAGTCGTTGCTGCGGTGCCTGGGTGACTTAGTTCGTGCATCTTTTGAAAGACTTGTTTACGGAACTTTGGCGTAATGTAAGGACGAACTTTTCCAGTTGATACGTCACAATAGAGATTGCTATTTGGTAATTTCTCTATTCTAAGACTTGTCCCGTTTTTCAGCAAACCTTGCAGTTCAAGGTCGATCTCCTGATCTCGTGCCAGGGCTTCATAATTTATTACTTCAGTGATTTCGTCTATTCTTGAAAGCGCGTCGGCGACAACATTCTCTTTTCCCGCAATATGTCTGATATCTGTGGTGAATTGTGATATATAATCTAAATATCTGTATTGCCGTGGTGAACAATTATCCCTTACTGTTTTGAAAGCGTATGAAATTGGTTTATGGTCTGTATAAATGGCAAAGTTCCTAGCTTCAAGCATATATTTAAAATGTTTTATCGCTTCGTAAATAGCTAGGAGTTCCCTATCATAAGGGCTATACTTCTTTTGGGGTAGTGACAACTTGCGAGAGAAAAATCCCAAAGGCTGCCATATGTTATCTTGTCTTTTTTTGCTGCAGTACAGCTCCGATCGCTTCATTTGAAGCATCTGTAAACAACGCTAGTTCTGCCTGTACATCTGGATGTGACAGAAGTGTAGCGTGAGTCAGGCTTTCTTTGCATTGTTGAAAGGCACACAACATTTTATCAGTCATATTTATAGGCGTGGCTCCTTTGTTCTTTCCTGTCAAGGCCTCATTTAAAGGATATTGTAATTCTGCGGCATGAGGGATGAACCTCCGATAATAATTGACCATTCCTAGGAACCTTCGCAGTTGTTTAGCGGTTTTAGGTGGGTCGAGCTTGTGAATAGCTTCCACCTTTTCGGGCAATGGTCGTGTTCCCTCGGATGACACGTGATAACCCAGGAAAGTAACTTCCGGTACTCAAAATATGCACTTAGATGTATTAATAAGTATGCCGTATTTCTTGAATCTCTCAAACAGATTTTGTAAGTGATTTAAGTGTTCTTTCTCAGTTTTCGAGAATACCAGAATGTCGTCCAAATATCCGTATACGTAGTCCATGCCCTGCGTAACCTCATCGATGAACCTTTGAAACGTTTGGGCTGCGTTCCTTAACCCAAATTCATGAAGGGGAACTCATACAGACCGAACGGAGTGGTGATGGCTGTTTTGGGTATGTCGTTCTTCTCTACTGGAATTTGGTTATAAGCCTTAATTAAATCGACTTTAGAAAATATTTTTGCTCCGGCCAGCTGGTAAGCAAAGTCGTTGATGTGCCGGATTGGGTAACGGTCAGGAATTGTTCTCGCGTTAAGAGCTCGATAGTCACCACACGGACGCCACCCATCATCTTTCTTTCGCGCTAGGTGTAGCGGGGACGACCATGGGCTTTCCGATCGGCGCGCTGTTCCGTTAAATAGCATTTCTTCAAATTCCTTCTTTGCAATATTTAGGCGATCTGGAGCTAATCGGCGTGGACGTAAATTCACCGGTGGTCCGGGAGTTGTGCGAATATGGTGCTTTGTCCTGTGTTTTGGTTCAATGGGAGCACCGGCAGGTATTGTTATTTCTGGATATTGTTTTAGCAAGGTGTGGTATAGGGTGTTCCCAGATACTGCTTTAATAGAGACGATTTCTTCTTTAAGGTTGTTTCGATGTGCTATAGACACGGAAAGGCTTGTAAGTCCATCTGTTAGGCGATGGTGACGACAGTCTACGAGTAAATTGTAGTGGCTTAAGAAATCCACACCAAGTATCGGTTTTGTCACATCAGCCACGACAAACCTCCAGTTCAAATCCCTTCGCAGGCCGAAATCTAGATGAAGATGAATGTAACCATATGTCGATATAGTGGTGTTGTTTGCCGCGAATAACTCGAATTTTGTCTTGGTGCGGTACCCTGCGGTCGCGGTCTTCGGAAAAACGCAGAGGTCAGAACCGGTATCGACGAGAAATTCCATCTTCGTTTTCCGTTCTACGATAAAGAGGCGGCCGTTGCACTCATCAAGGCAGTCCTTCTCCGCCACTAGTGACTGCCGTTGCCATTTCCCTGCTGGAAACTACATGGCATTGTGCATTTATATGCACTGCTTCCGAATTTATTGTGGTAGTAGCAGATACCATTCCTGTTTTGAGATTTGGAACGAGATCGTGACTTTCTTCTATAAAAACGTCTCCCCTGTGGACGAGATTGTCTGGCACTCAATGCTTGTTTAGTGAGCTCAGATATTTGTTTTGCCATGGCTTCCATTGCTATCCAAGTTTGATTAATAGAGCATGATGTAGAAGGGGCTACCTCTGAGATTTGAGGTGTTGGTGCTGCTACTGCTAGAATCTTATCAGCTAGTTCAGCCAATTTGTCCATAGGCATATCGGAGTGTGACGCGATAATCGGCCGTATGTTTGGTGGTAGCCTGTTATACCATGTCGTGCGAAGAAATTCTTCTGGGATATTTCGCCCAGCAAGATGCTGAAGATGGCGTAAAAACTGTGACGGTTTTCTGGTACCCATCTCTTCGCTGCTCAGGAACTGTTTTATTTCCTCTTCACGAGGCGCTGAGAGACTGCGGATCAGTTCACCCTTAAGAGTTTCGTATTTATTTTCTTTGGGTAGATTTTCGATTATGTCTCCCACCTCAACCGCATATTGGTGTTCTAAATTGCTGCATGCAAAATAAAATTTTGTGGTATCTGAATTTATCCCGGATAATACGAATTGTCCCTCTAGAAATTGGGAAAACCACAATGCGGGGTGATCCGGCCAAAATGGTGGCACCTTAACACCGACACGAAATAATTCCATAGCTGGCTGCAAATTTTCAGTTTTGTCATTTTTCGTCGGGATTGTTTCCTTAGTTAGATTAGTATCTCGTGCCCTTGACATCTCTTTAAGGTGAGTAAATAAGTTTTCGTAAATGTAATTGGTACCTTTAGATCTTCTTTGCGTAGTCGGGGTCACCAGTATATAGATGATGGTCCGCTATCTTATATACACCTATATGTAATTAAGGTCCCTTCACACATAAATAAAATGTTCGTAATCACTTGATGAATTTGTTTATTACGGACACACAATTCTTTACACTTTTGCGACTGATAATCAACACTAATTAAGTTCGGCACGAAATATTACGTAGTCAGTAACTAGCAGCGAGCGACACAGGTTTAACGTAGGGAAGTTGACGCGTTACTAAAGCGGGCTACATACGACACGATATCGGTGGCGATCTAGGGTGGAGTAGTGGGGATGCCTCCTAGATTGCCTCTAAATCGTGTCGTATGTAGAGCCATCCTAAGTCGTGGCCGATATCGCCTCCTTAATCGGCTGGCAGGAGCAAAAATGCTTCCTAGATCAGCCGATGCTTCCTAGATCGGGGCACCGCCCCATCCTTACTGCGTGTGTGTAGGCGCATCGGCCCGATTTCTTTTGGCAGTCGCTGCCGGCAACCCTCGCGGAAGGAAGTTAACAAAACAGTGATACTGAATGACCTTTTTTATATAACAAAATTTTTACATTTTAATCATATAAACGGAGTAGAAGCCTATGGCACTGATATTTTACAAAAAACCAAAAAAAAAGTGAATAAAATATATAAATTAATTGAAATTTTATCGAAATTCAAATCATATCCACCCTAGCCTGTGACCCTGCGAAGTGACATGGTCAAGAATGCCTACTAAACTAATTTTTTTTATTGCCGTTCGTAAAGTAGAGTGTATGATGTAAGTAAGGAGAAGATAAAGCCTCTCCTCAACAACTAACTCCTATTCCAACGCTATCAACACAAGACCGCACTCATATCTCTTACAACTCCACAAGACCACACTTCGATCTCTTACGTGCCTTCATCCTCTTATCAACAACTAACTTCTACTCCTTCACCATCTCCACATCAACAAACAAGTTATATAAAAGGGAGTATGTCCGAAATTAAAGGTTTCTTTATGTTTAAAAAAAGATATAAGCTATTTTATTTTCTGATAGTTTTACTCCATAAATAAAGATTACATTAAAAAAAAGTATACATATTATTATACAAAAGTATTTTATTTCCTTGTTTGTTGTGTGTATACATAACCAGATTTTGACCAAAGCAGAAATGAACAAAGAGAAGAAATAACTAAATAGCATAGGTAGGAGAAATTGACGTTTTTATATAAGTGGCGAAATCATTTCTAGAAGGTTATAAAAACTGTCTTCATCCATCCGGAGAAAATTAATGACGTCCTTGGATTACAGGCCATTTAGTACGTTTATGTAGCTTAATTTTTATTTTTTTTGGAGCCATTTTTTCACCCAGCAACTCCTCTTTTTCTATTTTCGAATAAATTTACCGAGAGGGCTAATGCCAAACCAATACATTGGTGTTTTAAGAGAGTTGAAGCTATTTTGAAGAACTCTACCGCATATGTGTTCCGCTCCAAGTCCGAACGCGTACTGCTAGGCAGGCCCGTGTGTAGGGTCTGCCCCGATAAAAGCCCCGATTTCTTTCCACCCTAGATCGCCACCGATATCGTCTCGTGTGTAGCCCGTTTAAAGAGCGGCTCGCCTGTTGCTATGCTCCGGCGCCGCGGGATACTTCTCGTGAAGAGATAGGTAAGTAAAGGGGGATGCCCACTGTTCATAGACACTTGGGCCATGGGTGCCCACATATAAAAGCATATGGAAATGATAATATGCAATTAAAATAATGAAATGGTTAAGGAATTGGTTTAAAAAAAGTCGGGATTTTTATGATATAAAGCTTTTTATTTTCACAAATACAGCTTTTTAACGACTACTTTTACCAATTTTATTGCTTTTAATTTCTTTAACTTTTAATTCCCGACGCGTGATTTTTCTTTTGGAGGCCTATGCCAAAAGGCACACCGAACAGAGGGACTTACTTTAACTAGTATTACAATAGGAACTCAAACACAAATATTATGTAACCCCAAAGTTCGGAAATAAATGGCTATATTATTATTATGCTATTATTATTAATTCCTGACGTTTCAGGTGCTTTATAGCACCCATGGTCACGGGGTACTGAGGTGACTGCCATCCCAATGTCAGTATTGGGACACGGAGTACCTTCAGCTTTTTATTATTATTTTTATAGTCCAATCTACGCAGATTGAACTTACTCTATCTTTAAGTCTTGCAGTGGTATGCTTGGGGTTTGTTTTAATTTTATTAATTATAGTGTCCCAAGCAGGTGGCAGTACCCAACCACCTTCTCTACTGAAATTAGGATGTTTTTTAATTTCAGTAGCCTCACATATCATCCTTGGTAGGAATTAATGTTCTTTAACGAGGATTTGTGGTCTATCAAATCTGATGTATGTCTATCTGGTTGGGGTGACACCCTTGACATACGGTAGTACAGCAGGCACACGCTCAACTGCGGTCGGCTTCACTCGGTCACTGTGACGAAGACGTGGGACCCGAAGCTTGATTTTGTGCAGAACCTGCTTGACGTGCTGAAGCTCGCGGCCAGGTGCTTGTTCTCACAGATCCCATATGCTCTCTGTAACAAAGATTTGCTCATGGTAACTAACTGTGAAGGATTATGGTGAGATTCACCGCTTAAATATCAGTTTGTATGGGTCTTTTTTCTATACACAGTGTGACCTATGATGTTGTTAGGATTTTGGATAACAAAAACATCTAGGAAAGCTAAGAAATTATTTGCCTCAGATATAATATCATAATTACTGAACAGAATTTGGCACAGAGAGTGGTAACGATGGATAAAATTCATAGGAACAACATCCTGATTTAATATTTCTTGGGCCATATTCATGAGCCGCTCTAATTTGTTTCTTGGTACTTGCAATAATGCCTATATGCATTCATCACTATCTCCTGTTCTTACTTTCATCAAATATACAGCAAGTGCAAAGCATCCACTATGTTTACTTGACATTTTGGGCACTTCAGACAGAATTTATTGGCATTGTGCCTTTGATAAGCGTAGATAATAATGTACAGTATATTCGGGCATATTGTAAATATTTTCAGTCTATATGATGGTAAATATTATCTTACAATAATGTAGAAAAATCTATAATTTGTGCTACACTAAATGTTTTAATATGGTTATATATTAATTCTAAAAGTAAATACCAAGAGTTACTATTTAAATGGTAGTTACTGATTCTACATTCTGGAGGTACATAGTAATTGTATTCACAAAAATACATACCCGCAATGCTGATGGAACAGTGAGTTGATTGGAATTGTTACAACCAGGAAAAAACATTGATTTTGTGTGAGTGGTGCTCTTACAAAATTAGGCAGCAGTATATTGTATGATGTATGATCTAAGCTTTGTTGTTCTAGGTTCAATACATTACTCACTTTAGATTGCTACAAGGATGGACTAGATGATTCAGATGGTTCCCGTTCTAAAGTTTAACGTGTTGCTGCTTTATCAATCCTTCGCAATCATGACACTCACGCGATGACGATGGCAACTGAAATAATATTAAATAAAAAAAATAAGACAAAGTGAACAAAATAAAATAGATTTGTTTACTTTAAACTCAAATATAGGTAAATGTTACTTAAAACTTAATGCCCTATATTATTTAATAATTAAGACTGGCTGCCTACCAGTAGTCCAAAAACAATTAAAAATCGACTGTCTTATTTCTTGGTATTTGATAAAAATTGTCCATTTCGTAACTATCTGGTGTTAGCTAGCTAATCTTATCGCCGTGTTACAAATAAGCTATTTTGTTTGTCAGGTATAGCTTGTGCATATGTTAAAAAATAAAACAACTTCATCATTTCATACATTCATCACTATCAAATATCAGCACTAGAATTAATAAATTAAAAACTGATGAACACTTACTTTTAACTCTTGTCACACTATAATGTGATCGACAATCTCACTCCATATGAGTTCTTGAGAATTTATTTGAAAAATAACAAAAAATAATTGAAATTGAAATTGAAATGTATTTGAAATTGAAATGTATTTATTTAACCAAAAAAAAAAACATTACATAATTATGCAATACACTGGTTTCTGCACTAAGCTCTAGGCTTGTATCGCAGGAAACAAAATAACACAATGGCAACTATTTAGTTGTGAATTCACTAGTACCTTTTTACTTGTTGAATTGTGATTTCATTTCGCATGACATATTTCCTATAGCTGTCAGATTTGATGTTGCCACATAACTAACATAAATACAACGAAACGATATCGATTTGTATTCGATTAGTAATTTAATGAAAAAATAATAATATTTGAGTTTCGCTTTCAGTTCTACACGCTTTTTTAAAATATATTTTCTTTTATTTTTTTAAATTATGTTTTAAACGTATTTTTAAGAACAGTTAAAATGTGGAGTAGCGTATTGTTATGCTCTAAACAGTTCATGGTAAATCAGCTAAAAATTCACTTGTTTAATTATCATAACATGATTCCATTTTAAATGTATTGTTAAAACAGATAACAATAACAGTTAAATTGTGCAGTAGCATTTTATTGTACTCTAAAGAATTCATAGTAAATCAGCTAGTAATTCGCTTGTTTAATTATCATAACATCATAATATCCATAGCGATTCGATTATTATTCGATTAATAATTTCATAAAAAGAGAATAATCTTGGAGGTGTTTTAACTTCTGCTCGCTTTTTAAAATGTATCTTCCTTTTTTATTTAAATTCTATTTTAAGTGTATTTTTAAGAACAGTTAATTGTGCAGTAGTGTTTTATGAAGCTCTAAAAAATTCATGGTATATCAGCTAGAAATTCACTTGTTTAATTATCGTAACATGATTTCATTTTAAATGTATTGTTAAGAAAAGATAAGAATAACAGTTATATTGTGCAGTAGCGTTATGTTATACTGCATAGAATTCATTGTAAATCAGCTATTAAATCGCTTATTTAATTATCATAACTACAGATGTGAAGGCGGTTGTTAACGTTTTCAACCAAGCCGATAACAACGGTTGTTTTTGTCTTGAAATTGATAAAAATTGTGCAGTTGCGTTTTGTTAAGCTTTAACCTTTTGAGCGCCACGCCAAAAACGCATTACCGTGTCCTGTACGCCAAAGCGCCAAAACAAAATAGTGTTGCCAAGAGTTGATATATCGATAACGTGAAATAACTTGTTTTTGTTGGTTTTTTATGCTATAAATGACTCTTAATAAACTGTATGTTTTATTTAATCTTGTGCCGTCTTCCACTCTTTTTATATATGTACTTTGTACATATAAACATAAATAAAAAACAAACAATAACAATAAAATAGTAGTAAACATTAGCACTACTCTCCATCCTAATGACGACACTGTCGCGACTGGACGACAACGGCGTAGCTGACCTTCCCTTTTGAAACATTCTTAGAATGTTGTGTATCGATTTCAAAATCGATCTAACCGAAATATACAGACATCGATTCATAATATTTTATGTGTCGGGGAAGGCGTAGGCCAAGTGACGCACAGAAGAAAAGTCTTACACTCTTATGACAATGGGGATTTGATATGATGCTGATGCTGCTAGATGATTTTGAGACTGAGAAAGAAAATGGCACAACACAAAATGAAAAATTGCTCTTCACACCCTAAGTAAAAAAAACATTAATTGTAATTTTGTATTATTATTAAAAAAGGTACATAATTATTCATTAATCAACAATTGTATATAATTATTCGCACTAGGTAAATCAGCCTTATAATACTAAAATCTTGGTCATGGAATAAATAAACATATTTGTTCACCAATCAATCAAAAATTCAATTCATCAATCAAAAATCAAAATTCATCATCATCGACGCTTTCCAAAATCCGAATGAGTTCTGAGGAATCGTTCATGTTGCATTGCTCTACTTTTCTCGGTCATCACTTATGACGTCATCAGGGTGTCGTCTATCCTTGATCACGGTGCCCAGTGAACTGATTTTCGATGACGCGCTAAAGATGCGCTAGAGTTGAGATATTAGATTTATTATGCGAAGATAATCTGATAACATTTTTTTATTCATGTAGCTAATTATAGTTTTATGTTTATAACCTTTAATTTTATTCAAATATCAATAATAATAGAAAAAAAAAACACCATTGAGCTGAAATTTGGATAGTTTTCAAGAAATCTATGCCTCCCGCGTTTGACACTAGCGGTCAACCATAGACGACTTTGGCGTGCTGGACATAGTATTTGCTTAGATAAAAATCCATTTTTATTAGTTCAATGTTTCTTAGTACTTGTGGCTCTAGAAGACTTGTTTTTTATACTCACATGTTGCTGGGTTATTCCTATTTTGAGGAGTGTAGAATTAAAATACCTGTAATAATTTTCCAATATCTATATTTCATATTTTTCGAAACCGGGTTTTTTTGTCAACTATAGACGTCGTTGGCGCTCAGGGCCCGCAGGTGTTGGTCAAGTACAGGCGACTTTGCCGCTCAAAAGGTTAAAGGATTCATGGTAAATCAGCTGGAAACTAACTTGTTTCGTTATCATAACATGATTCTATTTTAAATGTGTTGTTATAAACAGATAAGAATAACTTAACCGATCTTCTTTAAAAACAGATAAGAATAACAGTTCTTATCTGTTTTCAAAGAAGATCGGTTAAGATTAACAGTTAAATTGTGCCGTAGCATTTGTTACTCTCTAAAGAATTCATTAGAAATCAGCTAGTAATTCGCTTGTTTAATTATCGTAACATCATAATTATTTAAAAATTATATTAGCACTGTAATGATGACACCGTAAATAATCGATCGAAAAAGAGAATCGATTTTTTAAATGTGTTTTGTGATTGGCAACACTTTTTTTTTATTCACAAACTAATGACATAATGATTTACCTAATTTTTATTATTATGTTTCCGGTACTTTTAATTTGTGCAAAAATATTCCCATTGTTTGAGGATAAATGAATACCGCGATTAATAACCATAAATAAAGATATAATTTTTTAACAAATTCACATTGTTGGGCGTTCCATGGCCGAAAATGGGCGTCCCACTTTATGTAATATTAATAAATAATAAAAATGTAATATATAATGTGTGATGAGTGTATTTGTGTGAATTGAAATTTGTTTGTGTGTTTATTAATGTGTTATTTAATTGTGTATTTTTATGTATTTTATTGTGTATGTTACTATGTATATTATTGTGTATTTAGTATTGTTGCAGGTGGTGCGCCACAGTGCAATGGTCTTCAATCGGTAATTCCATTTTCGATGTAAAATTGTAGTTATTTTTATTGTGATTATTAATTAAGATAAGTTTACAAATATTGAAAATGGATTGAAATTGTATGATGCATTTTCTTGTTAATAATTATATTGTTTGAGCTTTAACTTAATGAATAGCTTAAGTACAGTCTTGTAAGGAAATAGTTATTTTGTAATGGAAATTATTTTATCGGCTTACTTCGTATTTAGTTACAATCATTTTTCTGAAATATTGATTTTTATGGATGAACATATATATATATATATATATATATATATATATATATATATATATATATATATATATATATATTATAAATGGTGATAAAAATATCAAAAAAATCGATATATCGGACATAAGCTTCGATGTTTTTAATGAGCGATGTTGCATCCTATAGATGTGCATACTCAGAAAAATTACGACTCGAGTTGAAATTCACACAACTCGAACTGATCTCGAGTTACGCAACTAGAGTTAGCAGGACGAAACACAGTTAATGATTTGTTACAATTACTTTAAAAATATCGATTAATATCTTAGTTGAATATAACCTAATAGATTTTATTAAGCCAATTTCAAAGTTGGATAACCGAATTTTTAATAGTATTTTGTGCATAATTTGTGAAAATTAAATAAAAAAATCATTCGATTATAAAATAAATGTAATTTATTTTCATCAATATACATTAATTTATAATAAAAAAGCAAAAAAACCACACATTCCTATATATTTCTTACACCAAAAGTTTTTTACAATCTTAACACATGAACGGCAACCCAAGCGTCCGACAATAATAGCATATATTGTTAGTTTTATTTTCAGAAAGGAGCGAGTCAAGTGGCGTGCGATAATTTTATCGTCAAGGATGGTTCAAGTTCTTAATTTAGACAGTTTCATTTCTAAAAAGTAAGTAATGTATTTTTAATCAACAATAGAGATAAATGTAAGGTAAGTATAACGACCGTTTATGTTCGAAAAAAGATTTTTTTAAGAAAAAGGATACATATCCCTAAATTATGAATTAAAAACTGTTAGTTATAAACCCTTCCATGTTAAAATAGCACCAAACTTCAAAATTTGTTCGATTTACGAATAAAAATAAGGACGAAAACCGGGACGGGCGACCACATAAAAGCGACGTTCGCATGCAACTGCTACACAGGTTGTTTATTCGAAATTTCTAAACATTGTAGTACTTTAGTAGCTTTGTATCGCATCCTTTCTTTGGTATATAATTTTCTATAGGTAAGTAAAAGTTTGATAGAAATCATTGTCGCTGGTTATTTTACCCGCCAAATACGCAGTCGCGGATCGGCCAGAATCTGGTCGCATGCCACACGCGCAAGAAAGCCCGCATCTGGCCGACTGCCAGACGAGGGGTTAATAATACTGATTCAATAGATATATAAAGTTTTTTCACCTGTCCATCCCTATGACTGAGTAAGGCAGCGTTGCCATTTTAGTGCATTTGGCGCTAGATCTAGAGCAATTCTAGGGTCTATAGCGCTTTTTTAAATCAACTCAACGCTAAAAAATTCTAGTGGAATCTGGCGGAAAATTTGATATTAGTTGGCAGCACAGTCTAATAAAAACACTAGCATATCTAGTTTATCGTTCGGGTATTTTCCGACTAAAATGTTGCTGATGCGTTAATTGTTTTATCTCCCTTTTGCATATGCTATCATGTAGCTGTATTGCTTTACATTATATTAATCCTCTAAGTTTTATTATCTGAGAAGAACTAGTTTTTTCCCATTTTCGAGTTTCGTGTTAGTCTTTAAGCTCAGTTTTAATTGTTTCGTGAAATTTTTTAATGCAAGTGCCACCGAGGAAGTAGGCTTATAGCCAGAAGTATAGATCTGAGTGGGAGATAATGGCATTGAATTCAATCGGTTAAATAAGGTGATGGTGATAATATAGTGAAATTTTGGGCTCAAGTCTCCCGATACGAAAATGCGGCTAGGATGAATGCCTTTCGGGAATTAATGGACTTAGCCAACAGCGTGCTGTCACTTCAATATTTAAACGCCGAAGTAAAGCGGATTTTCGACGTTATGAACATTTTCAAAGGCAAGCTACGTAAGCGTATGTCAGCTGAAACAGTAAACTTAAATATAATGATATTATAACTATAGTTCATATAAGATGCTTGATCTCTGCGACAGCTGAGATCTGTCTTGTGAATTCTGAACCACTTTATGGGCATGCACTAATTAGGTCAGCATGCCCATAAAGTATGACATTGAAAGGTACTGTCTGTCATCATCATCATCATTACAGCCCTTCACAAGTCCACTGCTGAACATAGGCCTCCCCCAAGTAATGCCACAAAGCACGGTCCTGAGCCACCTGCATCCATCGACTTCCTGCATGTCTTACCAGGTCGTCACTCCATCTAGTGGGGGGTCGCCCTACACTACGCCTACCGGTACGAGGCTGCCACTCGAGAACCTTTCTTCCCCATCGGTTATCGGTTCTTCGAGCTATATGGCCGGCCCATTGCCACTTCAGCTTACTAATCCGTTGGGTTATGTCGGTCACTCTGGTTTTACTGCGGATATCCTCATTTCTGAGTCTATCACGCAGAGAAACTCCGAGCATAGCCCTCTCCATAGCTCGCTGAGCGACCTTAAGCGTCCTCATACGGCCAGCAGTGAAGGACCACGTCTCAGATCCGTAAGTCATCACTGGCAACACGCACTGGTTGTACAATCTAGTTTTTAGAGATTGAGGTATACCTGACGAAAAGCTATGCCGTAATTTCCCGAACGCTGCCCAGCCGAGTTGAATCCGTCGATTGACCTCTCGGTCGAAGTTGGACTTACCTAGTCGGACTATTTGTCCCAGGTAAACGTATTCGTCAACAACTTTGAGCATAGTGCTCCCAACAACTACCGGCATAGGTGTGACATGGACATTGAACATGATCTTTGTTTTGTCCATGTTCATCTTAAGTCTGTCTGTACTACTAAGAAATTCAGGACTTCATAGGCGTGATTGTTACTGACAGCTGTCGCAGAGATCAAGCTATCTTTTATGAACTATACCTGAAAATATCCTCGACAAATTACTAAAACTGTGAAAAAAGAACAGAATCAGGTGTAGGCTGGAGCTATCTGGAGGTGATGATGACCATGAAGATATAGTGGAATTGTGTAATTTAGTTGATTTTAGTACCTAATATTACTTAAATAAATGAAAATGTATTTAAATAATCGCATTTTCTCTTATTTCCTTTTACATTTACAAGATACAACTTAGCGGAATTTGGTGGATTTTAGATACCAAATTTTTGTAAAATATAGCGCAATTTTGATAAGGGTAAAATCAGGGTGTAATGTATGGCAATTATTGTTAATAAAACGCACGACCGTCTGAAGCAACAGATATTTATTGACTGACAGTGAGTAAATCGGGCGTAAGGCTGTAAGACATGACGTGCCCGTATACATATACATATCTATTATAGTTATACTTACAATACAATACATCCCATTATTCCCCCTTTAACAATACAGTCACTTTTCTTAGAATTATTTCCATATGAAACTTAGTATGTATTAACTACGCTATTTCATAATTTTGGATAAATTTGTATACTACAGTAATTTGTTAACGTGGTAACATATAGGTATTTATTAGTGTAACATAGTTATAACTTATTAACAACAAGTGTACACTTAAATCTAAGATTATGTTTTATTTTCAAGTTATTATAAGTATATTTATTTATAACTATCCTTACAAAGTTACATGCTAAACAAAGTTAAAATTTTAACAGGAAAATAAACTTAAGCAAAATAAAAACTAACACTTCAGCACAAAATAATATTAAGACGTAATTTAGATTATTAAATGGTAGGTACACATAACAAATATAATACATGTCTACTCTAATCCAAATCTTTAGACCGGGAATCGAACTCGTTTATTCCTTCCCGAGTAAGCATTTATAGTAGATCTATCCCTTAGTGTAACTTACGACCCTTAGTTTCCTCTATCGGACCCGAATACGACCGCTGATTCTGTATCTTCTCGGAAAGCGAGATGTTAGGACATTGATTTATATATTACACTAGATCAGTAATAACCGCGCCAAAGCGTTGCTACTGCACATATGGCCACAGCCATATGCCTAGCTAACGTCAGTTCAGTGTTCAATGTAGCGCCGACAGAGTTGAGCCGTGACAAAAAATGAAAGAATACTATTCAAGGTCACAAAAACGTAATAAACCAAGCGGAATCACTTTCCACACATAATTTTTAGTTCTTGTTTTCATACAAACGTAAAAAGCTTCAAATAATTAAATAAAATTATCGAATATTGCCATTTAGGTTCAATGTTGCCACTTTTCCGCATTTGTGATTATCTTACATTAATGGGTTATAATTATAATTATTATTATATTAATATGTATAAGTAATGAAGTAAGTTAATTTGTTACCTCTGATCTTAAAAATTTTGTAAATTATAATAAAAACTACGTTTTAACTTTCATACAAAATAAATAATTGGTTGGGCGGCGGGCCTAGGGGTTCTCGAGTTCGATTCTCAGGTTGAGCTTTGACCCTATTGTACGAGATGTTATACTAGGTGGACTGTATACGCGGTTGGCTTTTTATGCTTCAACAAGATGGCGGACGTGGCACGCTGCAACCTTGGACAATGCACTCGCTCTTCCAAAATCTATTGCTTGCCAAGGTTAGGATGGAATTCTACTTGAGCACATTAGGAGAAACATATGGGGCAGGTTAACTAACAAACAAAATGCTCAAGTAGGAGCAAAATTACAGGAAACACACTTACCGGGATGTAATTCTGATGCGGCGGACGATGCTTCCGTTGCGGTGATGCGACGTGAGGTAGGTTCTTCTGGGGTACCCCAGAGATGCGGTCCAGGCCACTGGTACGAAGGAAGAGGCGGCGCGCGACGATATCTCACACTACGTGAGGCGGTTATTTCTGGGGCGCGACTGTCCCAGGTGGTGCGGTTCAGACTAGCGACGAGAAGGCAAGAGGCCGCTCGAGAGCAGCGTGCGAGCCTATATTGTCTCGGCTTTTCCACCAATGCACCTCGGTCGGGCGCGCGTCTCATTGGTCGAAAGAATCGCGTCACCTTCTAGACTCCCCCCTTTCCCCTTTCAGTGTGTACGGAAGGGACATGAGGTCAAAGGATGGATAAACACTTGGCAAATATACCCTCGAACAAAATTAAAATACATGAATCGTTTCCGCGTAACCATCCCCCCCCCGGCTTGAAGGGTCCCCTTCAAAATAACTAACGCTAAGATTAAACCTAATTTTCGACGACGATTTCTAATCTAGAAAGCTAATTCAAACTATTTAATGGGCAAAGGGCACAAACGGACAACAGGGCGCATGTAAGACCCAGCCGTAGTCCTAACGCGAGGTACCCTAGTTACCCCTTCGGAACCGGGAAATACTTCTTCGACAATTCCTAATGGCCAATGGAGAGGCCTCCTTGGTGAGCACAACCACAGTTCCGACAGTTAAAGATTCAGTTGTTGTCTTCCATTTTTGCCGAGACTGCAACGTATGCAAGTATTCCATCTTCCATCGTTTCCAAAACGACTGCACCAACCGGTCCAATAATTTATGGCGTGCAGAAATACTAAGTTTGTTCTCGTCCATGTCTATGGCGGGCAGATATTTCAAAGGCGTTAAATTCAAAAAATGTGCTGGAGTTAGAGCCAGCGGCTCCGATGGGTATTCATGACGCACTCAATTTGAGCGAGCACAGTACTTAACTCTTCAAAGAACAAAATTTGATCTCCTATTACTCGGTATAAATGACTCTTTAGACTCTTAATATTAGTCTCCCAATTTCCCCTAAAATGGCTCGCGGCCGGGACGTTCAAAGACCACTCTATGCGGTTCTCGGCTAGGATGTGAGCGAACTCCGAATTATAATATTTACTGGTTAAAAGCTCATGTAGTTCCGATAAAATACGTTTCGCGCCGACGTAGTTTGTACCGTTATCCGAATACAATTTATTTACAGGGCCACGGCGGGAAAGAAATCTTTTAAATTCACCCATGAAGCCCGCTGTGCTTAGATCACCAACGAGTTCTATATGCACAGCCAGAGTAGTCAGACATACGAAAATACAGACGTAAGCTTTTGTGGATCTTATACTACGCCCGCGAGTGAGCGTGACCTTAATCGAACCAGCAAAGTCAGACCCGGTGTGCATAAAGGGCTTTACGGATTGTGTTACTCGACAAGACCTAAGGTCCGCCATTTCCGGAAATGACGGCTTAGGACGTACTCGAAAGCAAGCCGCACCCGATTGCGGATTAAATTACGTGCAGAAATGTAACAACGTGTGATGTCTGTTGGCGCACTTATTACACACGGAACTAGTATTGCATTTAGCAACTAAATGTCTATCGCTTAGGCAATTTAAACATAAGTTTTTCGTCTTTACTATTCTATAACGTTCGTATTAAATCGTTGGGTGAATGTTTACGGAAGGTCACACAATTACACAAATTACCGTGTTGTTTATTCTTACATAGAACACAGGCGCTATGAGGCGATGTAGGCGCAGCGGTTACGTACGTCAGAGACCCAGCGGTCCTAGTTGATGATATCTATCTGCAATCGACACATTTCTTAACTTCTTGTTTGACATTCGAGGAACGCTGTATCACTTTAATTTGATCTCGTACAAAGGAAGCTAAGGAGTCGAATGACGGTAACTCAGAGCAACGATGCTCCATTTCAGACGCACGTACGGTGTCCGAGTCCAGTTTCTTTAAGGCGATATGGAGAAACACCACGTCCATAAGGTCATTAAATTTCAGGTTCTTGAGCGCAGCCACCGATGCTACAAATTTATCTAAAAACTGCTCTAAGCCAGTGATGTTCGCGGATGATATAGCTTTAAGATCGAATATCTGGTCTAAATATGAAGAGGCTAACATTCGCTTATCTTCATATTTGTTTTAAGCGTTTCGAATATTAACAATATTATGTATGGTGTTTTGGAAGCTATTAATAAACAACGGCCAAGTTTTAATATCTCCATTGAATACCGGAATATCTATGGGGGCAATCTAAGTGATTCACGAGGGCGTACCTGAATTTCTGGTTTTGCTTCGCTTTGGGCTGGAGACTGTAAGAGCTTTGCCGTCCTTTTTATGCGATACAACATATCTTCAAATGATAGAAGTGGTTAATAGTTCACTGTATACTTAAGGTCAATTTGTAATTCTAAACAATTAATTTTGTCTAATATATTTTCGTAATCCAATCGCAAAGAGCCCACTGTTTGGATTTCACATAAAAACGTTTCCCTTACTGAATCTACGTTAATATTTTTTATGTGATCACTTATAAATTGTATAGGTGAAAAGAGTACGTCCCTTTTGGCGTAAAGAGGTTTAATTTCATTTCCACTAACTGCCATCTTGAATCACTATAATTAATGTTAGATTAATCACGTACAACTCCACTAACTGCCATTTGAATATTATTATGTTAGATTATAGTACAATATCGTACAATGTTGGAAGATGAATACAATGCACCACAACTATATCTCACAACACGTGCCGTATTACGTCGTTAAATTGAACACTTTGTCAGTATTTTTTTTCTTGCGTGATGGTAACTTACAATCAAACGAGATAACACGCGTCGACTAGGTAAAAATTTAGAACTCGTATAATGTTACAAATAGCTAGTAAGATAAATAAAATTAAGCGGGTCTAACTATTTAAATAAATAAGTATCTATTTACCTATGCGAATAAACTAACCAAAATTTAAATTTAAACTAAAACAAAACTACATAAATCTATCCAATATTAAATTAGAGTGTATTGTCCAAGGAATTGGTTCAGCAGTTCGACTCGATGAGGCTACAGGGCACCAGTTCCAAATCCGGCTCGAAAGACCAGAAAATGGTTGGGCGGCGGGCCTAGGGGCTATGTTATACTAGGTGGACTGTATACGCGGTTGGCTTCTTATGCCTCAACAAGATGGCGGACGTGGCACGCTGCAACCTTGGACAATATATGTATATATTGCTTGCTAAGGTTAGGATGGAATTCTACTTGAGCACATTAGGAGAAACAAATGGGGCGGGTTAACTAATAAACAAAGTTCTCAAGCAGGAGCAAAATTACAGGAAACACACTTACCGGGGTGTGATTCTGATGCGGCGGACGATGCTTCCGTTGCGGTGATGCGACGTGAGGTGGGTTCCTCTGGGGCGCCCCAGAGATGCGGTCCAGGCCAGTGGTACGAAGGTAGAGGCGGCGCGCGACGATATCTCACGCTATGTGAGGCTGTTACTTCTGGGGCGCGACTGTTCCAGGTGGTACGGTTCAGACTAGCGAAGAGAAGGCAAGAGGCTGCTCGAGGGCAGTGCGCGAGCCTATACTGCCTCGGCTTTCCCACCGATGCACCTCGGTCGGGCACGTGTCTCAATGGTCGAAAGAATCGCGTCACCTTCTAGACTCCCCCCTTTCCCGTTTCAGTGTGTACGGAAGGGACATGATGAAGGATGATGAAGGTCAAAGGATGGATAAACACTTGGCAAATATACCCTCGAACAAAATTAAAATACACGAACCGTTTCCGCATAACCATTAATTATTCTTATTTTAATTTATTTATGAATTATCTATTGGTGGAGCCACGTGTTTAAGGCTGCCGAAGTCTAGTTCCCCGGTCGAACCTTAAACCTATTACGCGAGATATTAATCTAAGTGGACTGTATCTACAAAATGATTCTACACTTATATATGCGGTACATTGCACTCGATCTTCCCTAAGATGTACTATTATTTGCCAAATCGATGAAAGGAATCCTGCTTGATTAGGAAAACACAAAATTGGAGCGGGTTAAAACAATTATATCAAGCAGGCTATAATATTGGATATTGACTCACCGGGATGTTTCTTCTATGCGGTCGAGCACTATAACTGCGACTTCTGGAACCTCCTCTGGACAGACACTCTGGGGCCCCAGAGATACGTCGGGAGAGAATCGGTGTGATTTCAACGGCGAGCTGGCGGGAAGAGGCCACGCGTCGGTCGCGCGTGTCTTATATATCCTCGGTTCCGATGATTACGTGATGTTCTAGAATCATCTTCTTTCCCCTCCCACCCCACCACCCCGATGTGTCGATAGGAGGGTATGAATGATATCGTTTTGGAAAGGGATAACCGATTTGGCAGCCTACCGTCAAATAAAATAAATACGAATGGTTTTCCGCGCAACCATCTCCCCCCGCCCTTGAAGGATCTCCTTCAAAAAATAACTAAAACAACTAGAGCTAAGATCCACTAACAAATAACTAACTAACGCTAAGATTACCTAAATTCAACTACAATTTTAATCTAGAAAGCTAATTTAAATTATGGAAGAGGCAGGGGGCACAAACGGACAACAGGACGCAGGTAAGACCCAACCATGGTCTTAACGCGAGCTATCCTAATTACTCCGTCGGAACCGGGAAAGACCTCTTCGACAATTCCTAACGGCTAGTGGAGAGGTGGCGTATTCTCCTTAGTGAGCCCAACTACAGTTCCTACAGCTAAAGGCTCAGTCGCTGTGTTCCATTTTTGCCGAGACTGCAAAGTATGCAAGTATTCCATCCTCCATCGTTTCCAAAACGATTGCACTAACCGGTCTAATAATTTGTAGCGTGCGGAAATGCTAAGTCTGTTCTCATCCATATCGGCGGCGGGCAAATACTTTAAGGCGTTAAGTTCAAAAAATGTGCTGGAGTTAGAGCCAGCGGTTCCGAGGGGTCACTAGACAACGTCCGACAAAGTGGGCGGCTATTCATTACGCATTCAATTTGAGCGAGCACCGTACTTAGCTCTTCGAAGGACAAAATTTGATCTCCTATTACTCGGTATAAGTGACTCTTTAGACTCTTAATATTAGTCTCCCAATTGCCCCCAAAATGACTCGCGGCTGGGACGTTCAGAGACCACTCAATGCGGTTCTCGGCTAGAATGTGAGCGAACTCCGAATTATAATACTTGCTAGCTAAGAGCTCATGTAGTTCCGATAGAATACGTTTTGCACCGACGTAGTTCGTACCGTTATCCGAATATAAATTACTTACAGGGCCACGGCGGGATAGAAATCTTTTAAATGCACCCATAAAGCCTGCTGTGCTTAGATCACCAACGAGTTCTATATGCACCGCTCGAGTAGTTAGAGATACGAAAATGCAGACGTAAGCCTTTGTGGATCTTATACCACGCCCGCGAGTGAGCGTGACCTTAAACGGACCAGCGAAATCAGACCCGGTGTGCGTGAAGGGCTTTACCGATTGTATTACTCTACAAGATCTAAGTTCCGCCATTTCCGGAAATGACGGCTTGGGGCGTGCCCGAAAGCAAGCTATACATCTGTGCACCCGATTGCGTATTAAACTACGTGCAGAAAGAATCCAATAATTCTGACGCAAAATCGACATCAACAAGTCGGGGCCGGCGTGCGAGTTCAATTTATGATGGTAATCGACTAATAAGTTCATGATATGGTCTTTACGCGGTAAAATTATAGGGTGCCGTTGGTCGAAACTCAACTGCGAGTTGGACAAGCGTCCACCTACCCTTACAATCCCATCCTGTAAAAATGGCTTAAGGCGTTGAAAGGCGCGACTACAAGCTCTATTCGATTGTAATCTTGTAATTTCTTCAGAGAAGTGCGCACGTTGAAGTTCACGTAATACTAGCGACTCGGCATAGTTGTAATCGGACGCTAAGACATACGAACGTCGCGGTAAAAGCTTCGCGAATCGACAAACGTAAATTACGCTACGCAATGATTTCGACCAAGAGGACAAGCGGTTCGCCAAAGCAATGATTGGAGAAACCTCGCTCGAAACGTTCGCCACTAGAGCGTGTCTCTTCTCTTCCGGCGGTTGTGACACTGACGAAGGTTCGAAATCGGTTATCGGCCATTGTATGGGATCCAAGTGAACCCAAGAAGGTCCATGGAACCAAAGCGGGTGGTCCATTATTTGCATCGGGGTGAGTCCCCGGGATAGACAATCGGCAGGGTTTTCCGTACCGGACACGTGATAAAAGTTCCGCGTTTCTAACTCGTCTTGGATCTTGGCCACACGGTTCGCGACAAACGTATCCCAACGGTGGGGTGAAGAATGAACCCAGCAGCAGGCAACGGTGGAGTCGGAAAAGGCAAATATCCTTTCTATGTGAACTCTATCCCTACGTGCACTGATAACTGCGGTAATAAGCTTGGTGAGTACTAATATTGCGCAAAGCTCTAAGCGCGCCAGAGAGACAACCTTACGGGGGGAGACCCTCGACTTAGAACTAATGAGGCTAATCGAATTTCTACCATTATTCTGAACGTGGAAATATACAACGCCCCCGTAAGCCTTCTCGCTGGCGTCTGCAAACCCTACGACCGTTATGACGCTATTTCTATCTACGTTTATATGACGCGGTATTTTAATTTCTCTTAGTAAAGGAAGTTCCTCTCTAAAACGCTGCCACAAACGAACAATGCTGTCAGGCGGCGAATCATCCCAATCGCATTCAAATAACCAAAGTTGTTTAATCAAAAGCTTAGCGTATAATACCACCGGAGCAACGAAACACATGACATCCCATAATCTAGCAACGCATGACAGTATTGTGCGCTTTGTGCATTTCTCTACGGGCGGATTTACCTTAAGGCTAAACACGTCGGACTCTGGTGACCAACACAGACCGAGCACCTTGTGTGTATCAGAATCGTCGAATTCCTTTATCGCCGAAAGACGGTGTGATAGTGGGATTGTATCTAAAACCGGACGCGAATTACTAGTCCACTTCACAAGATCGAATTGACCCGATTTCATGAGTTTTATAACCTCGGCGGTGGTTGGGGTGGCCTCCTCCACGCTATCGACCGAGTACACAAAATCATCCATATATAAACCGCTCTCAATTGCCCTCTTAGCTTTAGGGTAAGAGGGACCTTCATCGTGGGCGAGCTGTTTCACCGTGCGTAACGCATGAAATGGGCTCGACTTTAAACCAAAACAAACGCGGTTAAATTCAAACACCATTAGAGGTTCCCTTGGGTCAAAACGATATAAAATGCGTTGGAATCTACGGTCGCATTCAC
Source organism: Parnassius apollo (assembly GCA_907164705.1). Taxonomy (NCBI): domain Eukaryota; kingdom Metazoa; phylum Arthropoda; class Insecta; order Lepidoptera; family Papilionidae; genus Parnassius; species Parnassius apollo. The sequence continues at coordinate 378,032 of CAJQZP010001411.1, read as the reverse complement.
GGACCCCTATGCAAAGAAACATTTGGCGAATATCGGCGGATAGTGCTATACTACAAACGAAAATTGGCTATTATATTAAATAAACTGCCCTGTAAATTTTGCCCACTATAGAGGATATCGTTAAGCGACAGATGAGTGCTAGTTTTAGCACTAGCGTCGAGCACCACACGTAACTTAGATGTAAGTTTGTCCTCCCTAATGACCCCGTGGTGTGGTATGAAATACGACGGTGTGTCTTCGTAGTTATCTAATTTCGAAGCCACAAGTGATATGTAACCTTCTCTTATATATTCGTTAATGACGCCGTCGTAAGCTTCCTTTAACTGGGGTGAAGCGAGCATCCTACGCTCCAAGCTGTAGAAACGTTTTTCCGCCATTTGACGCGAATCGCCGAGAGATAAAACATCTCCCTTAAAGGGCAGCGCTACACTATATCTACCGTCGCGATCACGAACGGACGTAAATTTCCTCGCATAACCTGTCATCTGAGCTAGCTATGGGTGGGACGTTCACCTCCTCCATCTCCCAAAATTTGCGGACTAACGACTCGAGCGGTTCGACAGCCATACCACAATAAGAGGTTGCCGAAATACTATCTATGATGGGGGCGGAGCCAATGATACCATAGCCCAATACGGTTTCTAGTGCGTAAGGCGCGGTATGCGAGGAGTTGCCCCTGACCTTATTGTTTAACAAAAGATGAGGGAAAAGCGATGCTCCAATGAGCATGTCTATGTTTTCAGGAACGGCGTAAGTGTCGTCCGCTAGAGTCAAATTTTTAAATTCAATCATTGCCGAGGTGTCAACCAAAACGGTTGGCAACCGTTCAGTGACCCTATCCACTACTAGTGCATTTATATCAAAGTTAACATTACGATCTATCCGAGAATAAAATTTTTAATTTATATATCCCTGGGTAGCTTTACTAGTACCTCCGATGCCTTTAACTACAGGACTATTTATTACTAAGCCTAAGCGCTGACAACATTGTCGTGTTATAAAGCTATTTTGGGCTCCGCTGTCCAGCAGTGCACGGACGCTTTGTTCGTTCCCACGCGAATCCCTAACCAAAATACGCGCCGTACCCAGTAACACGGTTGAAGGAGGTTGTGCTCCCGTATTTGCCAATGAGCACAGAGCGACATCACCAGGTCGACCGCTAGAATCGTTGACCTTAGTAGGGGTGAATTCCTTGTCCGCTTTACTTGACGCCGCTATGTTGCTATTTTCAAAATGTAATAGCGTGTGATGTTTCCTGGCGCACTTGCTACATACGGAACTCGAATTGCATTTTGCAACTAAATGCTTATCGCTTAAGCAGTTCAAACATAGGTTGTTTGTCTTTACTAATTTATAACGTTCGCTTGGTGAATATTTACGAAAAGTCGCACAATTATATAAATTACCGTGTTTATCTTTACATACGATACAAGTATGCTGAAGTGATGTTGACGTCGCGGTTATGTAAGTTAACGACCCTGCTATTTTAGATGGTTGAGTCTGTCTACGGTCGACGCACCTTTTAATCTCCTGTTTAACGTTCGGAGAGCGCTGCATCACCTTTATTTGATCTCGCACGAACGATGCTAATGAATGAAAGGAAGGCATCTCCGAGCTACGATGCTCCATTTCAAACGCACGCACGGTGTCGGGGTCTAATTTCTTTAGTGCAATATGGAGAAACACCACGTCCATAAGGTCATTAAATTTTAAATTCTTAAGTGCAGCCACCGATGCCACAAATTTATCTAGAAACTGCTCTACGCCGTTGATGTTCGCGGATGATATAGGTTTAAGATCTAATATCTGGTTCAAATATTCGGAAGCTAACATTCTCCTATCTTCATATTTAGTTTTAAGCGTTTCGAATATTAATAAGTAATTGTTTGCTGTAGGTGTAAAACCCGAGCAGATCGACTGTGCTCTGCCACTAAGTTTACTAATTAAGTAATATAATTTTTCAGCGTCCGATAACGATGGGTTATTGTGTATATTGTTTTGAAAACTACTGAAGAAGAAGGGCCACGTCTTAATATCACCATTGAATACCGGAATATCTATTGGCGGCAACCTAATTGAGTCACGAGGACGTACCTGCAATTCCGGCTTTGCTTCGCTTTGAGATTGTAGGAGTTTTGCCGTTCTTTTCACGCGACACAACATATCTTCGAATGCCAGCAGCGGTTGGTAGTTCACTATGTATTTCGGGTCGATTTGTAATTCCAAATGATTAATTTGGTGTAATATTCTTTCGTAATCCATCCGCAAAGAATCCACCGTTTCAATTTCATTCAGAAAAGTTTCCCGCACCGCTTCTACATTAATGTTCTTGACGTGATCGCTAATGCTTTGTATCCAACCATCTATTAAATATATTTTATTACCTACTTATTTTATATTAATTATAATTTCATATAAATTTTATATTAATTGTATTTTATTACCTATTTTATATTGTTTGATTTATTAGTACAAAAAAAATACTTATACAAATATGTTTTGTTTCATCATTATATTTACTTCTATTCATATGATAAGCTTTGTATCCTTTTTTTACTAAAGGGACGCAATAAAGATTTTAAAATGAAATATACTTTTTTAATATAAAAACAATTATATGCAGCATAAAAAAACTCCTTTTTATTGCGAATTTTAGGTAAAATTTCATACAGTAAGCCACACCAACCAGCCATTGCATGTTTGTGTGTCTATATTTATCTAATCTTAGCGACGATATTGTTTTCTCAACTTGTGTAAGCCAGATAGATACATGTTTATTTAAAATTGTTATTAGTTTCAAAGCTATGTCGTCACGTTTGGATAGTGGTTACACTTTTTTCGACGCGCGGTAACGTGGTTTGCTCCTCTAGTTTTGTATAACTCAATGTGTTAGGACTGCAACTGTCAGTGTTATTAATGGTCTCTTCTAATTCCGGAGTCCGTGAACGTAACTGATCAACATGACGGACCAACCTTATACCTTTAGTCGACCTCATGTGCATTTCGGCCCCACATACCGGTCACCCAGCATTTCAACCACTTGTCCGTTTTCCTATAGTCCCGCGCCCATACTAAATCTCTCATCTCCCAATGTCGATCTGTGCCTCCTTTATTTCCCGCACGTCTTTTAAGTCTATCCGGTATATCTTCAACCAAGTCGTACTTTAACAAATCAATCCGTGATCTCAGGGGACGTCCGAACATAAGTGTAGCTGGTGTTTCTCCCGTAATACAATGAATACTATTCCGATAGTCTAATAAAAATCGTTGTAAAAAAACAGAAGGTGTTATTTTCTCAAAGTTTGCTTTTTTAATGCTTTTTTCACAGTGCGTATTGCATTTTCCGCTTCGCCGTTGGAATATGGGTGATAGGGTGCCGTAGTAATGTGCTTTATGACGTTTTTACGTAGAAACAATAAGAATTCCTCGCTTCTAAATGGGGGTCCGTTATCCGAAACTAATGTCTTTGGTAATCCGAAAAGTGAAAATATTTCGCAAAGTTTATTTACAATATTAGACGCTGTAGTAGTGGTCATTGGTATCGCTTCAATCCATTTAGAAAATCCGTCGATAACTATTAGATAAGTCACGTTACGAAAAAAAAGTCTATGTGTATTCTTTTAAATGGTTTCGCCGGACATGGCCACGGGACGACAGGAGATCTTTTTGGCATGTCCGCAGTTTCTGCGCAAGTTCCGCATGGCGTGCACAATTTATCTATGTTATTATCCAGACCTGGCCACCAGATGCAACTTCGAGCCAGTCCTTTACACTTTACCACGCCTAAATGGATACTTTAACCCGAAGCGCAACCGGCACCACTACTCGACAACCCCAGATAATGCAGCCGCCTTCAATGAAAAAGTCGTCGCGACGTCTGTAATATGGTGCGTATTCTTCATTGCATAGCCCGGATGCTGGCCACCCCGATTTAATATAATTGCTAATTCTAGACTAAATTTTGTCTTTTGTCGTCATTAATCGTATTTCATTTGAGTCTACGGGGTAATTATCTTCTATAAAATTTAAATAAATGTTATCATCGTTTTATCTATATATTCGTCGGCCACGTTTAAAGGTAATCTAGAAAGTGCATCAGCTCGATTTGCTGATGACCAAACGTATTCTGTATTTCATACTGATATCCTGATAACAAAATAGCCCATCTAACTAATCGTCTCGCCGCAGTGTGAGATAATTCTTTTTTTGATCCAAAAAATCATAACAAGCGGTTGATGGTCCGTGCGAAATATAAACTTACGCCCATACAAATACGAGTGAAACTTTTTTACTCCGAATACGATTGCAAGCGCCTCTCGTTGCACCTGACTATAGTTCGCTTCTGCGTTTGTTAGTGTGCGAGAAGCGTAAGCGACCGGCCGCTCATAGCGTTCGGTATGATGCGTCATCACCGCCCCCACGCCCCGCGCGCTCGCGTCACAACTCGCAACCGCAACCTGCACTTGTTCAGTATACCATTACAAAACTGAATATTTGTTTGAGCAAACTATATAGTGGAGATAAAATTTCGGAAATTCCTTTAATAAATTTCGAATAAAGTTCACCATTCCTATAAATGATTTTAGTTCCGTTATATTAGTCGCATTCCGCCTGTGGCATCGCTTCCGAGCGGTCGCATCCAGGTAGTCCGCACTTTCGTTCCTGTACGGTAGTGCTCTCCCGCTCTCGTGCCCCCCGCTGTCCCGCTCGCGCTGTACAGCGCCGACGCAGTGCTCAGTCCGCCGGCGGCATCGTTCTCGGACGGTCGCCTCCAGGTCGTCCGCGCTCCCGTACAGTACGGTAGTGCTGTCACGCTCTCACGCGCCTCCGCTGTCCTGCTCACGCGGAACAGCGTCGAGGCTGCCGGTGAGTCACTTCACGCTACAGTTCTTGCCCCCCTGTCTTCGGGCAGGGAGGTCTGACTGACTTCCGCTTTTCATTTTCACCTTGTCATTTCATTTTAATTTACCATTTATCTTTTTTTTTTTGTACTGTCATATTTTCTTGTGTTCTTGCACTAATATTACGTGTATAGTGTGTCGTAGTACGTCTCGCGATCTAGTCCCTGTTCTACCGAGAACAGGGACCCGTCCTCACCCTTACCTAGCTTAGCTTACTGACCCAAAATGGCCAGTTTCACTGAGTCACTCGCCGCCCTCATTAACCAATTCGGTTTAAATGGCAATGAGACGGTCCTCACCGCCATCGCCACCATCGCCGCCCAGGCTCCCCTCCCTGCCCCTCAGGCACACCTTCCGCCGCCGGTAATCGCGTCTTACCTCGAAACGAGGAACTCCTTTGCCCCGCTAGAATCTGCCCCCCTTAGAAATGGAGTACGCATGCTCCGAGTCCTCGGCACCGACCTCCCGGAAGAGGCCCGCCACCACCTCAGGCTCCGGTTCATCGGAGTCCTCTGACTCCGACGGAACCGGGGAGTCCACTTTCACCACCGTCACCTCCAAGCGCAACGGTAAGCGCGCCGCGTTAAAACGCACCCCCCCTACTTCAGCGGCCCCTGCCGCTCCCACAACCTCCGCAGCCCTCAACGCTGCCGCCGTCCCACTGTTGTCACTAGACATCCCCAAACCGCCCAAACCAGCCTCTCGTTATGCTCCAGTCCTTGCTAAGAAGCAAGCAAGAGCCCACGACAACACGCTATATTCCGCTATTAGGAATATCGATTTTAGGGAAATAACCGTTGTATCACGCAAACTGCGCGCAGCGAAGTCCCCCCAAGAACGCCTTCTCATTCTTGCAGAACACAATAACTTTCTGTTAGCGTTGTAAGTTAAGTTAACTTAATTAACTTAACTTCAATGACTGAGCAAATTAACCTACCAAGATCTCACGGTCGTATCAAACCTAAGGGTTTATCGCTTGTAACATTTAATATTCGCGGCTTGCGAAATAACCTCCCAGAGCTTAAGCTCTTTCTTCGGAATCGTGAAGTCGATTTCCTCCTCCTACAGGAAACTAATCTCAAAGCTAAGGACACTAGAGGCCTTTCTATTAAAAACTTCTCTCTTCTTCGTAACGACAGACCCGACCGCCGAGGCGGCGGAACGGCCATCTATTACAAGAAGACACTTCATTGCTCGCCCATTTCTACTCCGCAGCTTACCATCATGGAAGCCACGGTATGCAGGCTAGCTATGACTGGACATCAGTCCATCCTCATAGCCTCCTGTTACATCCCTTCAGGAACCTATCCCCTCAAAAAAAGATTTTGAGGCCATTTTATCTTTAGGCAATTCAGTCATTATGTTTGGAGATTTTAACTCCAAGCATACTGAATGGACATGCCGCACTACGTCCCCTAGTGGCAAGATACTGCTCGATATCACGCAGTTGATATAAGTTTTTACTAAAAAAAGGAGTTTCTCTAATAGCAATCGAGACACTAGACGATCTAGGATCAGATCACCGACCGGTCTCCCTCATTCTTGGCCATCAGCCACCTCCCCCAACACACACGAAAACCTTCACTAACTGGAAGGGATTCAAGGAGTCCCTAGCTAAAGCTTTGGACCCACAGGACTCTACCATCTCCCTACCGTCGGACTTAGATAGTCCCGAAAAAATCGACATCGCGGTCGATTCACTCTCCACCCTTATTAAATCCTCCCTTAAGGAGAACGAAAGGGTCGTCCCGGTTGCTAACAATAGTGGGCTTCCCCTACATATTAGCAACTTATTAAAAGCCAAAAAAGCTGCTTTCCGGAGAGCAGCAAAATACCCCACCCCCGAATATAGGCGCGCGGCCAATCGTCTTCAACGAAAACTCCGCTTCCGCCTCTCTGAATTTCGAGACCTCGAAAAGAGTAAGCTCATGGAGAATATCTCTCCATCTCACACAGCGTACTATCAGATGGCTAGAGCCCTCCGCATAGACGCTATCACCCACACTCCACCTCTCTCCCGTCCCGACGGCACGGTTGCCTTCGAGGACGAGGAAAAGGCTGAGTGCTTTGCAGATAGCATTGCCGCTCAATGCTCTCCTAGTTCTCAACCCGTCGACCCCTCTCACGTCCAGGCAGTGGAGGATGAGGTCCGCCGCCGGAACTCAACCCCTACGGCCTCCGAACCTATCTCTGTGTCCAATGATGAGATTTCATCCCTCATCAAAGGACTTAAGCCCAAAAAGGCTCCGGGCGCGGATGGCATCTCCAACCAAGCCCTAAAACACTTTCTTGAGCAGGTGTTAACCTTTCTATCTATTATCTTCAACGCCTGCTTCAACCTCAGTTATTTCCCCACTACATGGAAAGAGGCTACTGTGATTGGAATTCCCAAGCCAGGCAAGCCTCTCAACCTCCCCCTCCAGTCATCGCCCCATTAGCCTCCTCAAGGCAATGGGCAAGCTCTTCGAAAGAGTCATCCAAACGCGTATGAGGCGCTATCTGTTTCCCACAGACGGCGACCCTCTTATCATTCCCCATCAATTCGGTTTCCGAGCCAAACACTCATGTCCCCAACAAGTTCACCGCATTGTGGAATATATCCTCAGCGGTTTCTATCCTCGTCGTCATAAGACCATCGCGGTCTTTTTCGATATAGCTAAAGCTTTCGATAGAGTCTGGCACACAGGCCTCATCTACAAGCTCTACAAAATAGGTCTCCCCGATCGTCTAGTTCGTCTCGTGGCCTCCTATTTAAAACATCGTACCTTTCGTTTTAGACACGAAGGCACGCTTTCTTCACAGCGAACTATCAAGGCTGGTGTCCCTCAGGGCTCAGTACTTGCTCCTCTGCTGTACATCCTGTTCACCAACGACATTCCCATCCCGTCGAAAGGTGTTCAACTCTCCCTCTTCGCAGACGACACTGCCATCTACTGCAAAGGTGTCTCACTACCCTTCATACGGAACAAGATCCAAAAGTCAGTTGATGACCTAGGAGCTTGGTTCAAAAAATGGCGCATCGATGTGAACCCGGAGAAGAGCTCCGCCGTTCACTTCGATTATAAACGACGCCGTCTCAAAAACACTCCACCAATACGTATGCTAGGGACCCCTGTCCCCTGGCATACGTCCGCCAAATATTTAGGTGTCACTCTAGACACAGGGCTTACTTTCAGGCCCCACGTCAAAAGAGTAATCCATCACGCACGGTTTTATCTGAGTAGGCTCAACAGTATGTTGGGCCGACACAGTAAAATGTCCCTTCGAAACAAGCGTACCCTTTACAAGGTCTGTATACGACCAGTCATGTCCTACGCGGGCCCCGTCTTTGCCCACGCAAACCCTAACATTATAAATGAACTCCAAATAGTTCAGAACCTCTTCTGCCGTCGAGCTGCGAACGCACCTTGGTACGTCCGTAATGCCGACCTTCATCGGGAATTAGAGCTCCCAACAATTCAACAATTCCTTAAAAAACTCTCTGAGAACTTCTTCAAAGTCTCAGAGTTGCACCCAAATCAATTAATTCGTGAGGCAGCTTCTTATGCAGCCCCACCGCCCTCTCGCTATCGTGTCCGCAGGCCGAGAAACTCTCTCTCGGACCCGCCTAATAAACTGTCAAACGACCTGAACTGTCTCCTGGCGGCTCAGGCCAACTCTAATTAAACTAAATTATTGTATTAACCAACTTTAATTTGCCTTCGTAGGCATTCCCTCAGCGGCTCTTAGCCGCCTGCGCCCTCTTTTCCCAAAAGAGGGTCGCTCATGATAAGGCACAATAGAGCTTAATCAGCCGGTTGCCTGTCCCCAAAGGCGGTTTTTAGAGGGTATCACTTAGGGTCCCCGGTAGGACAGTGAGCCCCTCATAACCACGATAGACCGGCTATCGTGGTATGCGTAATGCATTTTCCGCCTCCCTACGTATAGGGTAGCCCTTTAATTGCTTCGGGCGCAAAAAAAAATATATTAGTCGGCGGAGGTGCTTTTAGTACCGCTTCTACTTTTTGCTTGTCCGTAATAATCCCATGTTCCCAAATGACGTATCCTAAATATTTGACTTCCTTTGAAAAAAAAAATTACATTTTTCTTTACGAATTGTTAATCCTGCCTCAGATAACCTTTTAAAAACCGCGTGTAATTTTTTTAATGTTCTGTACTTGTCACTTCCGTCATCAATATATCATCTAAAAAATTGGAAATGTGTGGTATGCCGACTAAAAGTTTCTCCAATATTCGCTGAATAATTGAAGGTGCCAAGCCGCAGTAAACTAATCTGTTATATACAAAAAGACGGTGTAAATTTTTGAATCGTTTAGTGCTATTTGGTTGTACGCTTCAGACAAATCAATTTTAGAAACTGTTTTCCTCCGCTTAAATTATTAAATAAATATGCAATGCGTGGAAGTGGATACCGATCAATTTCTAAGACCGGGTTAACTGTGCTTTTATAGTCGCCACAAATTCGTAAAGAACCATTACTTTTAAGGACTACCACTAGACACATGGCCGAATCGGAGGCCGGAATTGGAGATATTATACCCGCGCGTTCCATACCTTGTAGCTCGGCATCGACTCGCGGTCTCAAAGCTAGCGGCAGGGGGCGCGCGCTTCTGTACACCGGGGCCGCGTCGGCTCGAACGCGCAATGTCACTCGCTCCCCTTTCAATTTACCTAGTTTATCGCTAGACACGTGAGCAGCACTGCACCGTAACTGTGAGTAGAGATAAGATGGAATCAATATCCAGCACTGCTAACATTGCTGGATATTGATTCCATCTTAACTCTACTCTCAGTTACGGAATTAACGTTCATAGTCATAAAATTTATTTTAAGATCTTTAAGCTACCCTCGCCCCAATAATGGTACTCCACCGTCTTCAATAACATATAATTTTAGTGGCTTACTAACATTATTGTAGGATACAATTACCCTTACATATCCAAGTGAAATTATACGATTACCATCGTAACCACTTAATTTTAAACTATTATTAGTAAGTGAAAAGTTAATCTTAAACAATATCCTATACATACTTTCATTAATACAGGATATTGGTGAACCTGTATCTACATGCATTTGTATCGGCTGCCCCGAGACTAAGACGTTGGTGACGATAGGCTCACTTCCGCTGCTGCGCTGCCTCACCATGTACAAGCCGCTCGACCCAGCAGGACCGTTGCTAGCACCGCAACGAGCCTTCATGCGATTCTCCACTTCTTCCGTGCTGCATTGCGACCCGTCACTCGCTTCTTCCATACGAAATAACTGTCGCCCGTCATCCCGGACATTTGGACATACTCTTTTTAAGTGCCCTCTCCTTAGACACACTTGACATACGTAATCTTTAAATTTACATACCCTGACCGCGTGATCATGGCCACCACAGCACCGACAATACTCTCTGGCATTAAACATTGTAGATTTTACCCTTGCAGCTTGCTGGCCCGTGCTCCGTGTACGGTAGCCTCGCCGGTTGGCGGGCGGACCCCGCGGCCGCCACGTGCCACGTGTCGTGTGCGACTCGCGTGCCGCATGCCCCGTGAGCACCGCGTGTACCGAGGCCTCTTCTTCTAACTGTTGCTCAACTGTCGCTGCGTCCTTCATTGCCGCTTGCAAAGTTATCACCTTATTATATGTCGCAGAGTATGTTAGATTATCCTCACAAAATAGCCGTTGGCGGGTAGGCTCGCTTCTGAATCCGCGTATAAATTGGTCTCTTAAGTTCTCATCCACATTAGCTTTAAAATTGCAAGACCGTGCCAGGTGTTTTAAGGCAGCAGCAAATTGCGCCACTGTCTCGTTAGCACCTTGTGTTCTTTTCCTGAATTTATATCTTTCAGCAAGAACTGACGGCGTAGGCTGAATATGTTTCTTCACTACTTGAACTAGGTCTTCATATTTCAATTTGGAGGGCTTCTTATGCTGCGGCTACACTAACGAGCAACGTCAATGCCCATAAACGCAACAATTATTGCCTTAAATTTAACGCGATAAAATGAGTGGCTACACTTGAACGGTCAACGTCGTTTCCCGCTGAACGTCATTAAGCCATTGAACGGCGTTAAATTTGCCGTTGAACGGCGTAAAATGTTTCGACCTGGGAAGGACCACGCTCTCACAGAATACCAGCGTAAAATAGTAGCTTAATGCTGCTGTGTTTCTATAATATAAAAAATAAACAAATATAATATATAGTTAATAGTTTATAAAATAAAAAAATAAACAAAGTAAAAAGAATACAAAGAAAAAGAAGATGGTGGATGCTAAAAATGTACAGGAAACGTACACTGTAAATCTATTTATGTTTTATTTTTTTTCACGCACCCAAATAGCACTAGAAAAATGTCCAATGGTTTAAGCTAAATAATAAGACAAACGTAAATATATTTTAATGAAATAATAACTAATAAGCCAATCATAAATACTGGTCAAGTGCGAATTAGATAACGTACCCAGGGTTTCGTATTATATCTATGGTTTCCTACCACTGTACACTATGAATTTTGACCTGCAAAAATTGTTTTTTTTCTCCTGCTTATTTTTATTGGTTTCATACCGTAAATTAAAGTATACTTTTCAAGTAATTTTTTTTTAATTCAATCTCGAAAAGCTTTTTCATTACTCTCCACTCCATCGCAGTCATACGTGCAACCCCGTGGCACTTACCGTGCACAATGAGAAAAACGTAGTGTGGCCGCTTCAACGGGATAATTCGCGCGTTAATCCTTTGATGTACCGCCACTCGAGTTATCGGTAAACGGGAAACGGCATTGTTAATGCCGTTGTCAAATTATCGCGATAATTCGTGGCCACACCTAGATTCAACGTCCATCAACGCGATAATTAACGGCATTTCTCCTTAGTGTGGCCGGGCCATTAGGGGTGCTAAGGTCGATCATGAGCTCGTACGTCGCGTCGCCGACGCACGCTATTAATGTACGTACTCGAAGATCATTTTTTACGTCGTTAACGACGAAATATTGTTCTATGCGCTCAATATAAGTTATCCACGAACCGTTTATTAAATTAAATTCGATTATCTTCCCGATAGACATTTTTGAATTTACCGACTGCGCCACTGTAATGTATGGCAATTATTGTTAACAAAACGCATGACCGTCTGACGCAACAGATATTTATTGACTGACAGTGAGTAAGTCAGGCATAAGGCTGTAAGACATGACGTGCCCGTACCATACAGGGTAGTGTAATAACTGATGTCCCTAATTAGGGGCCACGCCCACCCTTCATTCAGGGTCCTGATTCAGGGTAGTGTAATAGGGGCATTAACCTGAAATCTTTATTGTTGCGAACTTTTGTATAAACTATTATCTACTATTTTAGGAAATAATAATATTTATTCTGCAGTTTTCTTGAACATAATAATTTACGTTGGAATTGGATCATAACTACAAGAGGAACAGATTGGACACCAAAACCGTTAATCAAGAGTTTGCAGCAGACATTTTAAGAATAAAATGTTAATAAAAAAGAAGAAACTTACTCTGCTATTACCTAATGCTGTACCTACTCTGTTAAATATTCAGCCAATAACATATTAAGTTTCGATCCAAGTTTTATAAGATTTTTATAAAGGTACCTATGTTTAGTATTTTTACAACAATTTAGTACAATTACCGGGTTAGTTGCTAACATTATTTTGTGCATTTTATTAGCAATAAATGACTGAGACGGGTTTCTCTTAGACTCTGAATGCGATTCAAGTTTTAATATTGATTTAAAACTTGAATCTCGTTCAGAGTTTAAAATACCAAGAACTTTAAATGCAATTTTCTGTAAAAAGCATCTTACTACACCTATTTTGTATTACTTAATGTTTTAAAGATAATTAACATTTTTTAGGAAACAAAAGCCTGTCTTACATCATCTTCCTCCATCACTTTACATGAATAAACACTTATGGAAATTGACAATAATTTAAGCATTCATGTAAATATTCAATAAGCAGTCATCATCATTCATGTCAAACAATAATAATTAAAATTAATATTATTTTCCCTCGACTTAATACAGTATTTTGCAATGTATTCTACAGTATTTAAATAAATTACCTTCGTTATAATCTTCGTACATTAATTCATTATCAAGCCGTTTGAACAAGGGATGTTATGAAACCAAAAGCGTGGCAGATTTAACATACAAATCACTTGATTTCAGATTGATCCTGCTATTGACCTACTGCCGTCGAATAGTAAGCATGGATGAGATGGCTATAAAGAGGCACGTCCAATGGGATGGAACAAAATGTGTAGGTTTGGTTAACTATGGGGTAGCTTTGGATGGTCATGTTATATATCACGCAACAAAAGTACTTGAACCCAAGCAAAAAATTAGAAACCTTCATACGAAGCTTGTTTTGTTTAAAGAAGAATAATCAATAAAATCATATTATTAATAAACGTGTTGTATTATTTACTCACAAAGCCAGAACATAAGAAATGGCAGTTATTTAGAACCACATCATCATCATCCATCCTCACCCTGCTGCCCTCATCGCAATTGATTTGAGTTTGACAACATGTCTTCTCCTCCGCATCGCATGCCTATACCTATCGATGATAATCGGTATTAGCAGTGTCCTTTTTGACAACATGTCTTCTCCTCCGCATCGCATGCCTATACCTATCGATGATAATCGGTATTAGCAGTGTCCTTTTTGACAACATGTCTTCTCCTCCGCATCGCATGCCTATACCTATCGATGATAATCGGTATTAGCAGTGTCCTTTTTGACAACATGTCTTCTCCTCCGCATCGCATGCCTATACCTATCGATGATAATCGGTATTAGCAGTGTCCTTTTTGACAACATGTCTTCTCCTCCGCATCGCATGCCTATACCTATCGATGATAATCGGTATTAGCAGTGTCCTTTTTCAGGCTTTGTTTACGTACTAATTTCTAATTTTATGAGTAGTTGTGGGGTAAATTTTTCCTCACACTTGTAATCCTAAATATAGTGACGTATTTTTTTTTTCTCTTTTTGCGACACGCTTTAGTTTGGTGTCTATAGTATTCTCTGTTTGACACTATATTGTACTGGAGTGCCGCTGCCATATTGTGTCGGATATCCAGCCATAATAAAACAATTTTTAATTGTGTGTGCGCTAAATGAAGCATGCCAGATTTTTTATTTATTTAGTCAAATACAAAAACTTATAGAATAATTGCTGGTATCTCCATTAGAAGGATATAATAATTTTTGGAGCACAAAATTACAAAATAATCGCCAACACTTTTCCAATATGGCGCAAATGTATGACGTCTATACTGTCCTATTTTTTGAAACGAATCACCAGTACAGCGTCGATTCATGACGTCATTTGCATTGGACAGTACACTGGGTTCTATTTTGGAACATACCCTTAACCACTAGGGATGGGCAAGTGAAAAATAAATATATCGCTATTGATTTCTTATATTTACGCGAACACTATACATTGATTAAAACTACTTTTACGGATTTTATCGCGTTTTATTTATATTAATTTTAATACCCGACGTTTCGGGTGCTTTCCAGCACCCGAAACGTCGGGTAAGAGGAAAGAGGTAGAAGTCACTAGGAGCTAGATCTGGCGAATAGGGAGGGTGTTCGATCAGTTCGAATCATGTTTCTTGAATGGTAGCCATCGCAACTGCGGCTTTGTGAGCCGGCGCGTTGTCTTGGTGAAACAGCACTCCAGCTCGCAGTTTGCCTCGTCTTTTTTCCTTAATGGCCTCCCGTAATCTTCTTATTTGGTCTGCGTAGTAAGAGCCCGTAATAGTGACTCACTTTTTCAAATATTCCACCATAATTATGCCTTGAGCGTCCCAAAAAACAGATTCCATAACCTTTCCCGCCGATCTTGAAACTTTGAATTTCTTTGGCGTCGGTGAGGAGGTTCGCTTCCAAGTCATCGATTGTTGTTTCGTTTCAAGATCCGAAACGAAACAGAGACCTGGATCCACCATTTTGGTGGATCCAGGTCTCGTACATAGTCACAATACGGAACAAAAATTTTTCTTGATCTGCTTGGAACTTTTCGAGATTGACCCTCGAAATGTCAACTCGATTTTTCTTTTGCTCGTCGGTTAACATTCTGGCTACCCAACGCGCAGAGACCTTTTTCATATGCAAATCGTTCGCAAGGATTCTTTGAACGCTGCCATATGAGATCCCTGTGACCTCAGCTACATGCCTGATGGTCACTTTTCGATCTGCCAACACAACATCTTCGACTTTTTTCACGTTGTCTTCAGTGAGGGATGTGGATGGGCGTCCTTCGTGATGTTCATCTTCAGTGGATGTTCTGCCCAGTTTAAACTCCTTGGCCCAGCGTGCAACTGTAGAATATGGAGGAGCAGAGTTCCCCAATGTTTCCACTAAGTCACTGTGTATGTCTTTTGAAGACATTTTTTTCAAACAGAGGTACTTGATGACAGCTCTAATTTCGTTTTTCTCCATGTTGATGTTATCTCTTTGACAGTTCGTATTCAAAAGAATGTATCTCCCGGAAATCGTTATCTATTTATATGATTTTTTTAGGCTGACGTAATGAGTATATAAGCAAGCAAAAAATATTTTTTTTGGATTTTTATGAGGACCTGAAGTAACCGATTATCATTACTTTTGGATCATCCCTCGTATAATATGAAAATAAGCAATCAACTGTTATAAATGTTACTGATAAGTCAATTAATTTTACAAACATTTAGGAAATAAAATTACTTATATAATATTCTTTGCAAATCTCTCTAATTCTAAATTAAAAATAAACTGAGAAAATTATCTATGATAATATAATGACTTATAATCAATTTTATATTTGTAATTAAGAAAAATAATATGAAATGAAACGATAATTACATAATTATTATTTAAATGATTTTAGTAGCAATTATATAACAATCACTGATAACATTCGGCCATCCTGATATGAGCCGTGCCCCACGGCAATCTTCAAAGAGCATGTGGTAATCTTATTTAGCAGCATTTGATGTTGAAGGTCTCGTAACAAAGCTTCCTTTGCTCGGCCATGTAGTGCCTCCTGCAGCTGGTCTACTATCTTGTGGTGTCAATCGCGGATGCTGCTCTATCTGTAATGGAAAAAAAGTGTGTACCAATCTTAATTGTTCCGTAAGCACTCTTGTCTGTAAAAATGCAGTACATAATATTTTGTAGTGCCAAAAGCACACAGCTAGGTAAACATAGCATATTGAATTCAGCTCTTGCAAGATTTTCTTTTGATTACTGGGTATTTTAGGAGCTTCTTTCGAGATCTCAGACTTAGCAAAGAAGGACATATTTATTACGTTTGGCAGATTTACTAAAACAACTTTTGTGACATATGTGGCATATATAGACTGCACATAACTTTAGTATGGTTGCGCAAATGTAAAAAAAAGTTGCACATAGCTCTATTTAACACTCAGTTTTGTTTCATGCACGTAGCTTAGTTTAATGCACATAGCACTTTCTATTGCACATAGCTCTTTCCATTGCACATAGCTCTTTCCATTGCACATAGCTCTTTACATTGCACATAGCTCTTTTTATTGCACATAGCTCTTTTTATTGCACATAGCTCTTTTTACAGGTTTTTAGGTGGTTTGTTGATCACTAACGATCGTAATAGCTCAGATGGGATGTCGGTCGGGCGTGATATCGGAGTTCCGTGGTTCGCGTCCTGTCTCTGGTCCGCCTTTTTTCCTTTTTTTTTAATACCCTTCTTTTGTGAGAAAATCTATTATATCAAAGCCCTTTTTTTAGTATTTTTTAAAAATACAAAAATTTTAATAAAACTAATTGCACTCATGATTTTTTATTCAAATAACCAGTTCAGTTTTTTCTATTCTATATGTAATTTATAAATGCAATTTAAAAAAAATCCGAACAAAGCTCGGTCATCCGGGTACTATAATTGTTACAAGGTTGAAGTATATTTTCTTGTAGGAAGTACACGTAGCTTACATTGCGTTCATCGAGACGTAGCTGCCTTTTTTATTTATTTGGTTATTAAACTTTGAGAGATATAGATAATACACATATTTTCGGTACAACATCATAAATTCGACACAAGACACCATTAATTGGAAATAGTTAGAAATCGAAAATTAATTTATTGCAGCTGTAGCTGCCAGCCACAGACTACTTAGAGGATGTTACGATCTGCACAGGAGGAGTGAACTGTGAAGTGAATAGTAAATAGTAATATCTATAAAGCTGTCATTGACTACCAAATTTTCACAATATATTTATCGTAAAACAACTTCATAGGAACTATGTAATATTCAGAATTTATGTAATTTTACGGTATTTTGTGTAAAGACAATCTAAACTTATCTTTTTTTTTTAGAGTACATATGAAATACATTTCTAAATTTAAAACACATCGTAGCGTGTTTATATCACTTTTATATTTGACTAGCTGTTACCCGCGGCTTCGCCCGCATGGTCACTGGGAAATTAACTATCCATTGCTTTTTCAAATTTAAAGAAAACCGAGTTTTATAGATTTGTCAGAGATGCAGCCATTAAAAGGAAACTGAGCAAAATTTTTTTTAGGGTTGGGGAATATTTTTTGTCGGGGGGGGGGGGATTCGTAATATGTGGTTAAAAGATCCGTCAGAGATGCAGCCTTTTGAGTTGAAAGGAAACTGAGCTTAATAGGTCCGTCAGAGGTGCAGCATTTGGAATTGAAAAGAAACTAAATAGGAAATTTTGAATTGAAAGGGAAGATCTGTGGGAATTCTGATTAATTGATTATGGGAATTTTGGAAAAAAAAACTAACTGAACACTATTTTAAGACGCTACTATATACAATGTTATATGTTTTTCCATTCGGGGAAAGAACGTGGAGATTCTGGGCATTTGACATACGCGAACATGCTACATACAGCTGACCATGAGAGAAGCACGGTTTTTCTAAGTTGACCCCCGCTACCTGTAACGTTTGCCCTTGCGCTTTATTAATTGTCATTGCAAAACTGAGCTTAATAGGGAACTGCAACCTTTTGAATTGAAAAGGAAGATCTGTGGGAATTATAGGGATCCGTGGTATAATAACATTTTCACCTTTTCCTACGCCTATCAAAATTGTAGCACCGATTATGTTCCGTCCAAGATGTGTCACACGCAGCCTTGTCCCGTTACATAACGGAGGAGCATCTAAATTTCGCATTAGCATGACTGGACGCCTAATTTTAATTGAAGCTTACGTGAGGGCACACCTAACAACTCTAGAGAATTTAGAAACTTTAGAAGCACGGAGGTGTGGCTTGAAGGCCGTGCATTGTCTAACGTCGTTTCTTTTTTCGGCAGTCTTCGACACGGTGTTTGTGTATAAAGTGTTTTGAATATGAATGAACAAAGTGCATTTATTATTAATGAAGAAAGTCACGAAATAATAGTGAAAGAAAATGAGTGAGTACTCTATATACATACATTTTATTATTATCACAAATGCAGTACTAATTTTGAATTGAAAATATAATACTGCTATAAAGATAACCTAAATTTTTGATATTAAAATGAGCGATATTAAAAGTAGCCCTCTTTATATACACACAAACACACACACGCGTATAGTTTAAATTCTCAATTTAGATTCGTCAATCGGTGTTTGATTGATGCGTGCCCGTGTTTACAGGACTTAGCTAGTCGGACTATTTGTCCCAGGTAAACGTACTCGTCAACAACTTCGAGCATAGTGCTCCCAACAATTACCGGCATAGGTGTGACATGGAGATTAAACATGATCTTTGTTTTGTCCATGTTCATCTTAAGACCTATCCGTTGGGAGACACCATTGAGGTCATTGAGCATAGTGCTAAGGTCCTCCAGCGATTCTGCCATAAGGACTATATCGTCGGCAAATCGAAGGTGAGTGATGTACTCGCCATTGATGTTAATACCGTATCCTTTCCAGTCCAGTAGCTTGAAAACGTCTTCCAACGCAGCGGTGAAGAGTTTCAAGGATATAACATCACCCTGTCTTACACCAGGTTTCGTACTCTGGTTCTGTACTCGGATATCCATCGTAGCCCTACTGTACAAACACTTCAGCACTTCAATATACCGATAGTCAACTAGGCACCGCTGAAGAGACTGTAGCACCGCCCAAATTTCGACGGAATCAAAGGCTTTCTCATAGTCCACATACGCCAGGCAAAGTGGCAGATTGTACTCTTCGGACTTCTGTACAATTTGCCGAAGGATATGTATGTGGTCTATGGTACTGAAGCCTTTTCGGAAACCGGCTTGTTCGGGAGGCTGGAAGTCGTCGAGTCTACGTGCGAGACGATTCGTAATGACTCTCGAAAACAGCACGTAGACGCGGCTCAGAAGGGAAATCGATCTGTAGTTCTGTAATAGAGCGTTGTTGCCTTTCTAAAAGAACAAGACAACTGCGTTTCTGCTCCACGCCTCCGGAGTAATGCCACCATGGAGGACGGAATTGAAGAGCTTCTGAATGACTTCAAGTACCGGTGTTCCCCCCGCTTTCAGAAGCTCCGCTGTAATTCCATCCTCGCCCGGGGCCTTGTCGTTTTTAAGGTGGTGGAGAGCCATTCTAATCTCGCTCAGACTAACGTCCGGGATATCATCCGAATAGTGTCGGATAAGACTTGCTCTTGGATCGTTACTCACACTTGCGTGTGGCTCCAACGATGATGTGTACAGCTGCCCATAGAACCTCTCCTCCTTCTGGCAGACAGATCTCTGGCAAAGACTTTGGAGCCCTGGTTCCGCTCGATCGCTTCTTTAATACGAGCAGTATTAAAGTTGCGTAAGTCTCGCCGCATGCATTTGGAGATCTGTCTGTTCAGCTGCCTGTATGCTGTCAAATCTGTTGACGATTGCAGCCTCATCTCCCGTCTAACAGCCATGAGATTAAGAGTGTGATCGGAGAGTTTTTGTGTTCTTCTGCGGCGGGTCTTGCAGAACTTAGCTCCGATCGCATAAACAGTTTCCACGAGCTTGTAATTCATATCGTCCACTGCATTGCAATCCTCTAGGCACTGAAAGCGGTTTTGTAACTCGAGCTGAAAGGTTTCGGGATTCTGGATTAGAGCACGAGGGGGAGACGGAGCGTTGACTTCATTATCAGACAACCTCTCCAACTTAACTTTTAGGTTCAGTGTGCCTCTAACCATACGGTGATCGCTGCCAGTTTTCACCCTTGCGATCACTGAGACATCACTGAACAGTTGGCGTCTGGTCGTCATAATGAAGTCAATCTCATTTTTTCTCGAACCGTCGGGGCTCGACCAGGTCCACTTCCTGTGGGGCCGCTTCTGGAAGAAAGAGTTCATCATAAAGAGTTCCTCTTTCTCCATAAAGTCGGCCAGCTGCTGGCCCCTTCGGTTCCGTTGCCCTACTCCAAATTTCCCCACCTTCAGCTCACCGCTTTCTCTTGTGCCCAGTTTTGCGTTGAAGTCTCCCATCAACACCGTGTAGTGGGTTTTGGAGGAATGCATGGCTCTGGAAATATCCTCATACATTTCCTCCACCTCCTCATCGGGATGTGCCGAGGTTGGTGCATAAACCTGTATGACCTTCAGCGAATATTGTTTGGTGATTCTGAGTATCAGGTACGCGACCCTCGTCGACACACTCCCAATCTTTACAACGTTGTTGACGAGAGACTTGTGGACGATAAATCCGACACCTCCTTGGGACAGATGGTCGCCCTCCCGGTGGTAGAACAAGTTGCCGGACTCGAGGATTGCCGTATCCTCCCCCTCTCTTCGGACCTCGGATAATCCAATAATGTGCCAGCGTAACTTGTCTACCTCTTCTTGCAGCTCCAGTATCTTCTCGTCAGTCCTCAGGGTGCGTGTGTTATACGTTGCCAGGTCGAGTCGTCGTAGGTGGTAACCGAACCTCCACCGGAGATTCTTAGCACCCCCTGCCCCGCCGTTACCATGGTCGCCACCGTATCCAGGAATAGCGGGGCCGCCGGGGACTGGGGGCCGTTTTTTTGCGTCATTTTTCATGGGGGGATATTTGCCATAGTTGCCACGCTTGGCGAGCGGGTTGGCAACCGCAGTTTTTTATTATAACACAGTTGTTATCAGGAAGATGCTGCTGCCCATCTCCTGCCTGTCTCCCTCTGTCGCCTCTTACGACACCCACGGGAAGATACGGGGTAGTGGATATTCTCAACCGCCACTACACGGCAAAAAACTGTAAATGTAAACCTTATATTAAATCAGTTCCTATCTTATCATTAATCTTAATCTTAGTTCTTAACCTTAATCTTAGTTAATTAGTTATTAATCTTAGAAATCCCTGCCTAATTAATAATTAGCCATATTACAAAAATGAAATAAACTTTGTATTCTCCTAGTTAACATCTGGATAGGAGTCCGTAAATTAAATTAAAAAATACGTGTGGCACTCGGTGACTGCCGCGGTAAAGCTATTGCATAGCATTTTTTATCAACTTATGCAATTATAATTATTTATTTATTTTATTTATGCAGTTAAGTCTTTGATATTAAATCAAGTTACACTTTTTGAGCGTGGTGACCGATAAGAAAACAATTTTTTTTCTCTTATTGAATAAATGAGAAGTTAATATTGTTTAAAATATTTTTAATATCTTACAATACATGTATGTTATTCAGGAATTTTTATCATTGAGTTAGCAGCTAGTGTGCACGCATACGTCTAGTCGCACGCACACAAACATTGTGCCGAAGTCTGCCGAGGATGGAACTGAAACGACGTTAGACGATGCACGGCTTTCAACGCCACACCTCCGTGCCCGTCGGAGTGGGGAGCGTGAGGTTTTTTTTCGTTACGGAATTTCTGGATTCGGTCCCCGCACTCAAGGCCCGCGATAGAAGCTATGCAATAGCTTAAAAATATATCGCCTGGAGTTACTGTGACCGACGCTAGGTGGTTAAGGGTTAAGGATACTTAGATTACATAAATAATAATTTTTCCATTTTATGATAGTTTTTTAAGTTTGAACTGTTTTTGTGTATATAAGGTGTTTAATGTAACATAAAATATTATATAGATGCGTAGATATTAGGTAAGAACTGTAATTTTTTTAAAGAAATTAGTTCACGTTTAATGTTTTGACATTATGTAGAACTACTTAAACTTATTAAGTAAAACAATGTCTGGTCCGCTTACAAGCATAATATGGTAATATTTTGAGAAGTTGATTGTAATAAATTAAAACTGTATTCTTTGGAGTAAACAAGTAAAATAATAATTTGTTATAGCGCCATCTACTGCATTTTATACGTAAAATGATTTTATCGAAAAGACATTGATTAACTCTCAAGGTAGTACGCATAAAATATGCTAGACGGCATAAACAGGAAACGATTTAATTTAATGTTCTATTTCATTTTCTCGCAGGCTAAATTCTATTGATATATACTTATATATCACTTCTTATATTATGAGATTTTGAGGATACTTAGATTACAAAAACAATTATTTTTTCGTTTTATGATAGGTTTTTAAGTTTGAACTGTTTTTGTGTATAAAAAGTAATGTAACAAAAAATATTATATAGATGCGTAGATATTAGGTAGATACTGTACATTTTTTAAAGAAATTAATTCAAGTTTAGTGTTTGACCTTGTGTAGAACTAATTAAACCTATTAAGTATAACAATGTCTCGTCCGATTACAAGCATAATATGGGACTATTTTGCGAAGTTAAGTGTATATATAGTTTTATATGTGGTAGAGCCATGCTCCAGTTATATTAGTAGTATAGTCGTAGCGCTAATGGGCAGGCTCGACCGAGGAAGGACCACGCTCTCATAAAATACCAGCGTGAAATAGTACAGAATGGACATTGTGTAGAACTAATTAAACCTATTAAGTATAACAATGTCTCGTACGCTTACAAGCATAATATAAGACTATTTTGAGAAGTTAAGTGTAATAAATTAAAACTGTATTCTTTGGAGTAAACAGTAAAATAATAATTCATTATATCGCCATCTACTGCATTTTATACGTGTAATGATTTTATCGAACAAACATTGATTAACTTTCATTGATTAAATTTTAAGGTGGTATGCAAAAAATACGCTTGATGGCGTAAACACGACATGATTTTATTCTCTCGGTGGCTAATTTCAATTAATATATAATTATATATAACTTGTTGTACATTTTTTAAAGAAATTAGTTCACGTTTAATGTTTGACATTATGTAGAACTACTTAAACTTATTAAGTATAACAAAGTCTGGTCCGCTTACAAGCATAATATGGTAATATTTTGAGAAGTTAAGTGTAATAAATTAAAACTGTATTCTTTGGAGTAAACAAGTATAATAATAATTTGTTATAGCGCCATCTACTGCATTTTATACGTAAAACGATTTTATCTAACAAACATTGATTAACTTTCAAGGTGGTACGCACAAAATACGCTAGATGGCGCAAACACGACACGATTTCATTTTCTCGCATGGCTAAATCCTATTGATATATACTTGTATGTAACTTATGTTATCGGATTTTAAGGATGGCATAATACACATTTATGCACATTTATGGATATAGGCATTTATATCCTATTGATATAGACTTATATGTCACTTCTTATATTATGAGATTTTATGGATACTTAGTTTACATAAATATAATTTTATTAGTTTTATGATAGTTTTTTTTAAGTTTGAACTGTTTTTGTGTATAAAAAGTAATGTAACATAAAATATTACTTAGATATTAGGTAGGTACTGTACATTTTTTAAAGAAATTAGTTCAAATTTAGTGTTGGACATTGTGTAGAACTAATTATACCTATTAAGTATAACAATGTCTTGTCCGCTTACAAGCATAATATGGGAGTATTTTGAGAATTTAAGTGTAATAAATTAAAACTGTATTCTTTGGAGTACACAAGTAAAATAATAATTTGTTATATCGCCATCTACTGCATTTTATACGTAAAATGATTTTATCGAACAAACATTGATTAACTTTCAAGGTGGTATGCTAAAAATACGCTAGATGGCGTAAACACGACATGATTTCATTTTCTCGCTGGCTAAATCCAATTGATATATAATTATATATAACTTGTTGTACATTTTTTAAAGAAATTAGTTCACATTTAATGTTTGACATTATGTAGCACTAATTAAACTTATTAAGTATAACAATGTCTCGTCCACTTACAAGCAAAATATGAGACTATTTTGAGTAGTTAAGTGTATATAGTTTATACATGGTAGATCCATGCTGCAGTTATATTAGTAGTATATAGCACTAATGGGCAGGCTCGACCGAGGAAGGAACACGCTCTCACAGTATACCAGTGTGAAATAGTGTCTTAATGCTGCTGTGTTTCGTATGGTGAGTGTAGAGAACCGAAGACCCTTTTTACTGGAAATGAGGCATTCCATCTTAGTCCTCACGGGTGACAACGCATCTGCATTTTGATTTGTAATCGAGGATAGATGTAGATGTCTATGGGCTGCAGCAACCACTTACCATCAGGTGGACTGTGTGCTCGTTTGCCAATCTATCCAATAAAAAATAATTAAAACTGTATTCTTTGGAGTAAACAGGATACTTAGATTACGTAAATAATTATTGAATAAATGAAAAGTTAATATTGTTTAAAATATTTTTAATATCTTACAATACATGTAGGTTATTCAGAAATTTTTATCATTGAGTTAGCAGCTAGTGTACACGCATACGTCTAGTCGCACGCACACAAACACCGTGCCGAAGTCTGCCGAGTGCCGAAGTCTGCCGAACCGAAACGACGTTAGACGATGCACGGCCTTCAAGCCACACCTCCGTGCCCGTCGGAGTGGGGAGCGTGAGGTTTTTTCGTTACGGAATAAATTTCTGGATTCGGTCCCCGCGCTCAAAGCCCGCGATAGAAGCTATGCAATAGCTTAATAGGTATAAATAATTTGTATAAATAGTGTAATGACACACCAAAACAAAATTATTCATTTAAAAAAAATAACGATATGCCCTTTGACGTGCATTAGTTTTTTTTTTCTTTTTTAGCTCTTTACGCTTTTCTTCTCTATAAAACGAAAATATCTAGGTATAAATAATAGGTATAAATAATTTGTATAAATAGTGTAATGACACACCAAAACAAAATTATTCATTTAAAAAAAATAACGATATTAAGAAGTGATTATCGAATTTCGCGTGATGTACATTTATATAGATATAATATCATATATACTTTCTCTGCGCGGCATTCATGTGCATTATCTATACACCAAAAACAAAGGTACTGAATAGTACACGTGCTTGGTTCGATGGCTTCTGTTATATACATAATGAAGAATGAATTTGTTTATATATATACATCCCGTAACTTATTGTACGTCCACTATGGCCAATTTTACATATAATGTGACGTCAACCTGCTTACGACGTCCAATATACGGACGCCAAATAGGAGACATAGCGCAATGTTCGCGAATTGTCATACTGATCACAGAAATGTCAAAATCAAAAAAAAAATTGGACGTCATTTTTCTTCCAATCTTGCTGTACTGAATATTTACGTAGTCCCGCTAATTTTCGTTGCAAAAATAATAGCGCTGTTCTCGATTTGTGAATACTTTCATTTATGGCCGTATTTGACTTCCGCACAAAAATTAGGAGATGCGACGTTGCCGTTCCGTCACCGTTGCCAACGTGTTACTTGTATTTGGTGATATATGGTTATGACTGCCTCGTTGGTCCAGTGGTTGTAGTAGTGCGACTGCTGATCGTGAGGTCCTGGGTTCGAATCCCGGGTCGGGCCAAAAAATCAATTAGGTATTGAGTTTTTCTATCAAAAAATTCTCAATAGCTGCCCGGAGTCAGGAAGTTGGAGGTGTATCACCCTCGTGCCTCGGAAAGCACGTAAAGCCGTTGGTCCTGCGCCTGATCTCTCTCCGGTCGTGTCGGTTTACCGTCCCATCGGATTATGAGAATGAGGGAATAGAGAGTGCACCTGTGGTTGCGCATACACTTGGGCACTATAATCCTGTATTGCACCGATGGCTAGTCTCCGTTGAGGCAGGCCGCCGTGACAGTAATTCGGTCTGCAGGACATTATTATATGGTTTATACTGAGCTTGGTACTAATAATTTTACTTTTAAACCTGTTTTTTTAACCTTACATTTACCTACACATAATATGGACATCCGAATAACCTAAAACTTTCATACTGAATGATATTTGACACCCGTTTTTTTGAATTTAGTTATATTTTTATAAATGTAGATGCGGACGTCGGCTTATCGGTTTATTTCATGCTGCACTATATTTTAACATTTTACATTTGGTACTAATCTGCCTAAAAGAACTCTTGTTAGGTATTTCGTAAGCAACCCATTATTCTGTTTTATTATAAGTTACCTTCTGATTGAGTACAGGAAGATGGACTCAATTGTAGATATTGACAGGTTTCATAGAAGTTTGTTTTATTATATTGTGACTAATAACCTCTGACTAATAACCTAATATCGTCTGACGAAGAAACTCATTTTAATATAAGGTTTTACTGCATTAATTGCCAATAGGTTGTTAACTTCTACAATACACCGTGGCATATTGTTGCTGACATCACTCCGAAAATATAATTTATTTACTTGATCGTGTTCAGTTTTGGTGCTCTCACTGCATCTTAAGGATGAGTGCGACTATTGTACCTAATCTGTACGAAATTACTCTCTACTTAACTAGATTCATTTTTGTGAAAGGCTATTTTTGTTAAATTATGATTTATGTTTGGTTTTGCAGTTATTTGAATTACAATTTAATTTTTCACACACGTTTTCTAAGCTTCTAAGCGTTTTATCATTTCTAGAACGAAACATTTTATAAAACACCAAATTGACTATTTTACAACGCATGGCCTCCATACACTAAAATACGAATAAAACAATAGCGAAAAATGTCATTAAATCGATGATCATTAATGCGTGTGTTATACACAAGGAATTAAAATATAAATATATTCATGGTTATATGGACGTCAAATATCGTGCGGTATTAAACTTTAATACCGATAATCTGACGTCATACGACGTAATTCAAATAACTGCAAAACCAAACATAATATCTTAATTTAACAAAAATAGCCTTTCACAAAAATGAATCTAGTTAAGTAGAGAGTAATTTTGTACAGATTAGGTAAATAGTTCGCACTCATCCTTAAGATAGTGATCATAAAAAGTAAACTCGCAGTGAGAGCACAAAAACTCAACACGATCAAGTAAATAAATTATATTTTCGGAGTTATTAATATCAGCAACAATACGCCACGGTCTATTGTAGAAATTAACAACCCATTGGCAGTAATTGCAGTAAAACCTTATATTAAAATGAGTTTCTTCCCAAGGTCATATTAGTCACAATATAAGAAAATGAACTTCTATTAAACCTGTCAATATCTACAATTAGTACTTATTTACAATAGTAAAATAAATGATAATATAGTCAATCTGTAATGTATCACGGCTGGGGAATCCTAAATATTTTTTCGTATTTAGTAAACGAATAACAGTTGGTAAATTAATCATGATATATATCTTTTTTTTTCGCCGGAGACTAAAATGATATTGCTTTTTTTCGTAACTGCAGATTCTGTGGATTTATTTCATTATTTTGAACAATATACGAAATTTAAGTGACTAAAATTAAATCTAATCTGAACCAGAATCATAAAAACTGTATTATTCGTGCTAAACGAATCTAATAAATATCTGTTATTTTTGTCTCCTGCGAAAAAAACAGACTATAGGAATCTATCGAA
Organism: Parnassius apollo; assembly: GCA_907164705.1. Lineage (NCBI taxonomy): Eukaryota > Metazoa > Arthropoda > Insecta > Lepidoptera > Papilionidae > Parnassius > Parnassius apollo. The sequence goes on along the minus strand of CAJQZP010001411.1, from coordinate 350,361 downwards.
TACCTACATAAACAAAATATCACCTATAAATAAAATATTACAAAGCGGAATAACTAATAAGAGTGGCAACGTCGCACTATACAAAGGAATTGCGTAGGTGGCACAAGTCGCGGGCTCGAACTCATTGGTGGGCGCGGCCAAAAAGCACGTTGTCTCATCTGGCATCGTGCCACTCGTACTAAATTATTAGTTTTTTTTTGCGCCCGAAGCAAATATGGGCAACCCTCCGGAAAGCGGGGGAGGGAGGTTGGGAATGCTCATAGCATACCACGCAGCCGGCTGCGTGGTTATGTGGTGACTTTTACCCACTAAACTCAACCTTTTAGGAATTGGCTTAACGATCTGACTAGAGATCTCTAAGCCGTATACGAACGCGACCCTCCTTGGCTGAAAGGAAGGCGCAAAAAATTATTAAGCGCTGCGTTATCGCTTTATACTATACCTCTATGGCTCTATAGATACCTAATATAGATTGCTTATTTTTTTATGTTTAGTTTTCCCCGGGTGGTCATGCAGCGATCACTCAAGAGTTCACGATGCCGAAGTATGAACTGGAACAGTCATCGCAGTTTATATCCGTACTAGCTGTTGCCAGCGGCTTCAAACGCGTGAACTCGAAAATTATCCCACAGGAACGAAATACCTGAATAAACGGTATCAAATGTGTTATTCCAGACTAGGTATAACCTATCTCTGAGCTAAATATCATCCAGATCCCTTCAGCTGTTCTGGCGTGATTGAGTAACATACATCTATCCATCCAAACTTTCGCATTTATAATATTTAGATAATAATTGTAATTAGTTCTGCCTACCTATAAATTGTTTTCAAAAATACTTACCTGTCTTCTTAGTTTTTTTTTTATATACACACAATGTCACTAGATGTAAACACATGTTTTTATCAAGAAAAGTGACCCGTCAAGACTGTTTCCTTAGTACCGACGTACTTAGGCAGGTAGGTAGGCAGTTTAGTGTCCACGACGCAGCGACAGTTTGTCTTTTGTTGTATAGTAGGTTATGGGTATTTAGGTAATAACAGTAAGGCCTATCCACCGAACCGTCAACGCCGCGCAAGTGATTCTCGTCCCACCTGTCCGCGCAGTAGCTTTTTTTACGACCGCGCGAGACTGTCGCAACAAAAACGATTACTACTGAAAAACTAATATAGGTACCTACCTAACATTCAAATAAAAATATTCTCAAAAAGCTCAACGAATTCAGAATTTAATTTTGTTAAAAGAAAATTGGTCAAATAAAAAATAAAGGATGAAAATAAAGCATATGGGAATATAAAAATAAATCGTATTTATTTTTTATTTCGAGTTTTACAAGAAAAGTATAATATTTACTGGAGACAATTATTTTATTATTATAATAGTACATGATATTCCCTTTAAAATGACACCAATATGAATAATATCTTATATCTATATCTATAAATAAATAAAATTGAATTGTCTGTTTGTAATGTTAAAACAACAGCTTTTTATTAAATGCATATGAAAGTACTAGTAACAAAAACACAATTTTTTAAATTTTTATCTGCCTGTCGGTCTGTCTGTCTGTCTGTTTGTTCTAGCTAATCTCCGAAACAGCTGGATCTATTTTGACGGGACTTTCACTGTCAGATAGCTGATGATATAAGGAATAACTTGAACTACTTTTGTTTTAGAAAAAGAATTAGGGTTCCGCGCAAAAAAATTAAAACCCATTAAATCCATATTCCACGCGGGCGAGATTGCGGGGAACAACTAGTACTCAATATAGATAAATGTATACTTATTTTTATTTATTTATTATTTTAATAAATAAATAAAAATAAGTATTAATAATTTCTAGACACATCTCAACAGATATTTCGTTAATAATATAGCTTAATAATTTCGTTAATAAAATAGCATCCATTTAACACAAAAAACTGATAAGAATACTTTTTAAACAACATATAATCAATAAACGATAATCGCGTATAGTGAATTTCGAGGTAAATTATTATATGTAAACGTTTTTGAATCGTCGTAATGATACATATTTCCAAAAGAAAATATCTTCACAATTAATTTGATGTAAAATAACATTAGAAATAACGTATAAAAACGGAGAAATTATCAAATTTTTGATCGAGTTCCTAACCAGTACACAATCAAAAATGGCGAATAGTCATTTTCACATTTTTTTTAGAAATAACGTATAAAAACAGAAAAATTATCAAATTTTTGATCGAGTTCCTAACCAGTACACAAACAAAAATGGCGAAATGTCATTTTCACATTTTTTTTCTATATAGTTATTTGTTACAGAGTACACAGATAAAATTCACTCTCATAGATGACAAATTTCAAACACCACAATCTCTAATTTTTTACTCTGCTATCTTCAGCGCTGTACACGAACGGAACGATGTCGTTGAGAGCCGTGGTTGCTCACATGGTTAGCGCTCGTTATAGGTATCACAGTACGGGAGCAACCCGAGTTCGATCCCCACTGGCACCAATGAAATTGTTGCGTGCTGATTTAGCTATCAGTTGGAAAGTCTGTTTTTCTGGGCCGTTTTGTTTTGTTACACTGACATCTCGCAAGTCACCTAGGGACCTAGGAGGTTGTCGGTTGCTTATTTTTTATTTTTCTTTAAAATTTTCGTCGGTAAAATAATATATTTATAAAAGTAAAAAAAAGTAAAGTTACAGCCTATATACGTCCCACTGCTGGGCACAGGCCTCCTCTAATTTCTGAGAGGGTTTTAAGGCAAGGAAATGTCCGCCACGCTGCCTCAATGCGTGTTGACGAACTTCACATGTCTTCGAAATATATATTTTTTTAATTTCTCAGACATGCAGACCCGAGTTCGATCCCCGCCGGCACCAATGAAATTGTTAATTGCAATTGTGCTGATTTACCACGTGCTCGGCGGTGAAGGAAAACATATTGAGGAAACCTGCACGTCTGAGAATATAATTATAATCGAATGTAAATCAAATTGACATAGGTAAGTACAGATACAATTAGCGGAACATTAATAAAATTTTGAGCTCGTTTTTTTTTTCAAAATTTTATTTATATTCCGCTATTTTTGTCTGTGCTTATATCAATTTGATTTACATTCGATCTCTAAATTGTAGTTTGCGAGGGTAATGGGGATCTATCAGCTCCGGCAAAACACATTTCTTATAAAAGCTATCTAATTTTAAAATTTTGTCTGCCGTCCAAAACGCATCATCTCTTTCAATAATATCAATTTCTATGACAAACAGAGTAGTATCGAAATCCAAAGTTCAAGCAGGGATCAATGTAGCGTAGTAATTTAGAGAGCAGGTTTTACTGCGAATATTGGTCCATTAAACAATTTCAAAGATAGTGTTTAACTCATTTCTTTGAAAATTTACCATATATCGATATACGAATATTCGTATATTGCCAGACGGAGGGAAACCAATCAGGACTCCCTTCCATATTACAAATTATCCAGAATCCCCGTAATATACATAGTTTTTAATTCATTCTTCTGCTTAAGGTGACACTAGTCGACATTATTTCCATAGAAATCTCGGAGGGGTTTTACTCCGCTGTTTGACAGTGTACATCAACAGTACAGACAAGTGACAGTTAAAAATGATATCGTTTTGTCTCATTATTAATTTTGTCTGTGCGGAAACAGAATTGTAAAATAAAAAGTCATTAAAAAGTTACGAGCTATCAAAGATTCGTTTTTATTGCCAATTTTAACACAACTTTGGGCGTGAATTAGTAATAAAAGCAGTGTAAAATTTCCAAGACAAAGTCGGTACCGACACAGCTCAATTATCGAAGAATTCAATAAATTTTATTTGTAATTGATTTATGCAGTGGTTTTTTCATAAAACCCTTCTTCCAAAGGCCTTTTCGTATTTTTTTACGCGCGCGTGTTTATATGAATTATCGTGCATCTTACTGAATAATGTTTCCCCCGGTGCGGTGCGGGAGGACGACACTTACACACACATGCATGCGCGGTGACGCGCGCTTATTCTAGTTTTATTCGACTCAGTCAGCTGCGGCCTGTGACGTTTGTATGACTATAGCTATACCTGCGCTCTAAATTACTACGCTACATTGACCCCTGCTTGAACTTTGGATTTCGATACTACTCTGTTTGGCATAGAAATTGATATTATTGAAAGAGATGATGCGTTTTGGACGGCAGACAAAATTTTAAAATTAGATAGCTTTTATAAGAAATGTGTTTTGCCGGAGCTGATAGATCCCCATTACCCTCGCAAACTACAATTTAGAGATCGAATGTAAATCAAATTGATATAAGCACAGACAAAAATAGCGGAATATAAATAAAATTTTGAAAAAAAAAACGATCTCAAAATTTTATTAATGTTCCGCTAATTGTATCTGTACTTACCTATGTCAATTTGATTTACATTCGATTATAATTATATTCTCAGACGTGCAGGTTTCCTCAATATGTTTTCCTTCACCGCCGAGCACGTGGTAAATCAGCACAATTGCAATTAACAATTTCATTGGTGCCGGCGGGGATCGAACTCGGGTCTGCATGTCTGAGAAATTAAAAATATATATATTTCGAAGACATGTGAAGTTCGTCAACACGCATTGAGGCAGCGTGGCGGACATTTCCTTGCATTAAAACCCTCTCAGAAATTAGAGGAGGCCTGTGCCCAGCAGTGGGACGTATATAGGCTGTAACTTTACTTTTTTTTACTTTTATAAATATATTATTTTACCGACGAAAATTTTAAAGAAAAATAAAAAATAAGCAACCGACAACCTCCCTAGGTCCCTAGGTGACTTGCGAGATGTCAGTGTAACAAAACAAAACGGCCCAGAAAAACAGACTTTCCAACTGATAGCTAAATCAGCACGCAACAATTTCATTGGTGCCAGTGGGGATCGAACTCGGGTTGCTCCCGTACTGTGATACCTATAACGAGCGCTAACCATGTGAGCAACCACGGCTCTCAACGACATCGTTCCGTTCGTGTGCAGCGCTGAAGATAGCAGAGTAAAAAATTAGAGATTGTGGTGTTTGAAATTTGTCATCTATGAGAGTGAATTTTATCTGTGTACTCTGTAACAAATAACTATATAGAAAAAAAATGTGAAAATGACATTTCGCCATTTTTGTTTGTGGACTGGTTAGGAACTCGATCAAAAATTTGATAATTTTTCTGTTTTTATACGTTATTTCTAAAAAAATGTGAAAATGACTATTCGCCATTTTTGATTGTGTACTGGTTAGGAACTCGATCAAAAATTTGATAATTTCTCCGTTTTTATACGTTATTTCTAATGTTATTTTACATCAAATTAATTGTGAAGATATTTTCTTTTGGAAATATGTATCATTACGACGATTCAAAAACGTTTACATATAATAATTTACCTCGAAATTCACTATACGCGATTATCGTTTATTGATTATATGTTGTTTAAAAAGTATTCTTATCAGTTTTTTTGTGTTAAATGGATGCTATTTTATTAACGAAATTATTAAGCTATATTATTAACGAAATATCTGTTGAGATGTGTCTAGAAATTATTAAAACTTATTTTTATTTATTTATTAAAATAATAAATAAATAAAAATAAGTATACATTTATCTATATTGAGTACTAGTTGTTCCCCGCGATCTCGCCCGCGTGGAATATGGATTTCATGGGTTTTAATTTTTTTGCGCGGAACCCTAATTCTTTTTCTAAAACAAAAGTAGTTCAAGTTATTCCTTATATCATCAGCTATCTGCCAGTGAAAGTCCCGTCAAAATAGATCCAGCTGTTTCGGAGATTAGCTAGAACAAACAGACAGACAGACAGACCGACAGACAGATAAAAATTTTAAAAATTGTGTTTTTGTTACTAGTACTTTTATATGCATTTAATAAAACGATGTTGTTTTAACATTACAAACAGACACTTCAATTTTATTTATTTGTAGATATAGATATAAGACATTATTCATATTGGTGTCATTTTAAAGGGAATATAATGTCTATTATGATAATAATATTTTACCAAGCCATCGGCGCAGGACAGGATTATAGTGCCCATGCCCAAGTGTATGCGCAACCACAGGTGCACTCTCTATTCCCTCATTCTCATAATCCGATGGGACGGTAAACCGACACGACCGGAGAGAGATCAGGACCAACGTCTTTACGTGCTTTCCGAGGCACGAGGGTGATACACCTCCAACTTCCTGACTCCGGGCAGCTATTGAGAATTTTTTGACAGAAAAACTCAATAATTGATTTTTTGGCCCGACCCGGGATTCGAACCCAGGACCTCACGATCAGCAGTCGCACTACTACAACCACTAGACCAACGAGGCAGTCATAACCATATATCACCAAATACAAGTAACACGTTGGCAACGGTGACGGAACGGCAACGTCGCATCTCCTATATTTTGTGCGGAAGTCAAATACGGCCATAAATGAAAGTATTCACAAATCGAGGACAGCGCTATTGTTTTTGCAACGAAAATTAGCGGGACTACGTAAATATTCAGTACACCAAGACTGGAAGAAAATTGACGTCCAATTTTTTTTTTAGATTTTGACATTTCTGTGATCAGTATGACAATTCGCGTACATTGCGCTAAGTCTCCTATTTGGCGTCCGTATATTGGACGTCGTAAGCAGGTTGACGTCACATTATATGTAAAATTGGCCATAGTGGACGTACAATAAGTTACGGGATGTATATATATATATATATATATATATATATATATATATATATATATATAATTCATTCTTCATTATGTATATAACATAAGCCATCGAACCAAGCACATGTACTATTCAGTACCTTTGTTTTTGGTGTATAGATAATGCACATGAATGCCGCGCAGAGAAAGTATATATGATATTATATCTATATAAATGTACATCACGCGAAATTCGATAATCACTTCTTAATATCGTTATTTTTTTTTAAATGAATAATTTTGTTTTGGTGTGTCATTACACTATTTATACAAATTATTTATACCTATTATTTATACCTAGATATTTTCGTTTTATAGAGAAGAAAAGCGTAAAGAGCTAGAAAGAAAAAAAAACTAATGCACGTCAAAGGGCATATTATCAGCGTCAGAAAGATTTGAAGAAAAATGAAGAACAAAAAACAGTACCAAAATCAAATGCTGAACGTCAAAGGAAATTTCGTCAACGTTACATGGATATGTAATTTGATTTAATAATAATATTTTTTATTTATTTATTTAAAAACAAATTGTAATATATGCTTCAATATTATTTAATTTAACGATTTCATCATTTTTTTACAGAAAAGGACGAAAATTGTGCAGTAATGAAGAGAATATCGTGCAATGTAGCGCTGTTGAAAATATAGAAAATGTAACGCTACAAGAAAATCAATTTCATAGCCAACAACTTCATATTTATGAACAGCGTAATGAATGCATTACTCCCGAAGTTATTCTACACAGAAACACAGGAATTCCTGGCGATGGTAATTGTCTATTCCACTCGCTCATAAGTGTTTTGCAACTTCAAATTGAGAGTTGTGACTTGAGAAATCAGTTACGCGATTCACCCTATTTAAACTCCTGCCACAATCCGCACGCCTATAACATCCGAAGCATATAACATTCTATCAAGCAGTAATGATTACGGAGATTTGGATTGTTTGTACTTATTCTCAAAAATGTACAATCAAAATATTTGTGTACATTATTGTTTTTACAACATAACTACAACGAATGAAGACAGTATCTTTTGTCATTTTAAAGCGAATGATACACAAAACTGAATTCTTTCGTGAACAACATTTCACACCTTTTTATGAAGTATCAGATTTATTGGAGACAGTACAAGATGCTACCCAAAATGAAGCCCATGTTGATGCCAATATTGAACTATTGCATGATAATTATGATGAAGATCCTACCGAAGATAACCATAACAATCATGAAAATGAAATTGAGATTGATAGAGAAGATCGAATTGGTGAAAATACTATGTATTTTATTGATGATAGTACTATTCCAGTTTATACAAATTATCGTAAACACAGTACAAGTAATATTGATTTTTATAAAGAATTTACGAGTAATTCATTCGGTCATTATTGTATCATTTGCGACAGACTATGGTGGAAAGGAGACTTGAAAAAGTGGGCCAGTAAACATGAAAGTATTTTGAAAACAATACTGCAGGTAATTTTATTTTTTAATTATTCACTTTATATTTTTCTTTTCTTTCTATATCTTGATAATACGAATTTGATTTTTTTTAGAATATTTCATACCTGGTGAAATTGTTCAAGTCTGCTCTACGTGTTATACATCTTTGGGAAAAGAAAAAATTCCTCTCATGTCAACCTACAATGGTTTTGCATATCCGAAAATTCCATCACATTTACCAACGTTAAACCTTATCGAGCAACGGTTGATTTCCCCGAGAATACCGTTCATGCAGATTCGTAGACTGAGACACGTTAATGGTCAGTATGGTATTTATGGCCAGATAATTAATGTACCTGTTGAAGTTAATACAATGGTGAAACAATTGCCAAGAAACATTGAAGATGACCATTGCTTTTATGTGCATTTGAAAAAGAAGTTGATTCACAAAACTAGTTATGTCCACGGGCTTATAAATGTGTTACTTCTTACCGAAACTTGCATGACGTATGATAATCCGATTGAAATACCTAATTTTAATTGTATTGTTCAGTTCAAACGAGGTGCTGTTGCAAAAGGTGGGGTAGCTATTTACCAAAATAAAAATGATATTACTAATATCATGACTCCGAATATTGAAATAAATATTGCACACGTTAGCGATGTTAATGTTAGGCGCTCAGTTGTTTGAGATATTTGTGCGTGCTTATGCAAACTTAGAAATGGCCTACAAATAGTTATGGTTGCAATTTACATTTCTCCGAATCCAAAATTGGACGAAGTAGAGCATTTTATTCATCGCATTTTACTGGAGTACACTGAAGAAGGGTCGAAAATACTTGGTACAAATGGTAATAAAATTCCACTTATCTTGGCTGGCGATTTCAACATTAACTTCGCTGATAAAAAATCAGAGCGGTTGACAACTTTTCTATCAAAAACATTGAATTTGAAAATGAATAATAATCCACAAGAGTCCACAACAAAATATGGGACCACCATTGACGCGGTATTTTCTAGGTATTTAGAGGATATTAAGTCGCAAACTTATGTTTCTTATTTCAGTTATCACAAACCTATAGTGTCAATGACAAATATTCCTGAATAACCAACAGCTACTATAACAGTCTTATTCATAAAAATCCACTAAAATGGTGTTATAACAGTGATTAGTTAAAATGCTCAATAGTACTATTAAACCTATTATAAAATTCTCTATTCATAAACGTTCAATAAACCTGTCATAGTTAACCATCATATTTATGGAATACCTACTTTAGTTTTATTATGTTGTCATTCTGATGAATCCATAGACAAGCCACGGTAAAAAAAGAGTTTGACAGCAATTGTGACATTTCCCTCAAAACAAGCGTGGTGTTTTAGTTAAATCGATTCAAGAAATTGATTTGTTTTATATTCATATATAACTCAATAAAAATAATGGAAAACGTTACATGTAAAAAGCGGCAAAGAAGTGAAAATTGGCTGGAGGAAGATAAGGTTAGTTTGTGACTAAAGTAATTTTCTCATAGGTGATTAGTGCACAAATGTTAGTTAACTGTGTTGTTATAATAGTATCCTTTTTCTTTCCATAGCATTTATTGATGGATTTGGTAAGGGAGCGTGTATCAGTAATTGAAAATAAAAATACTGATACAAATACAAGCTCAAAAAAGCTAGCAGCATGGGCAGATTTATTATGCAGGTACATATTTTTGTCTATCAATGTGTGAAGTGTTTGAAGATGAGTCTTCAACGCAATGATATTCTATATACGATTAGTTACATTATTATGCAACAGAAGCATGTCACTTCGTCTCTTGCTGGTCTAATGCATATAAGCTTTTAAAGTCATAACAGTGGGCAGTCCACGTAGTTCGTAAAACATAGGATTGGACGGGTTGATCTACTATGATAAAGCGCAGAAAAGTCCTCAGGATCGCTTGCATTGTGATTGGCCCATTTTGAATATTAAAATGTCAAATATTTGTATAAATTGTGATTATACTTTTTTCCAGTTTCAACAGTATGTGTAAAGGTGGCACTCGCACTCTTCCCCAAATAAAATCCCAATGGAGCATCATTAAAATGACAAAAAAGAAAATTAAGTCTGTCGAACGAAAGAATCTTCGCCAGACTGGTGGTGGTCCACATCCAACTACGAACCCTGAAAATGCAGACGACATTTGTTCATGGCTCCCTAACGAATTTGTCATTGACACCAATGAATTTGATTCTGATGAAATAAATCAGGTATTACATACGTCAAGATTCTAAGTTAAAGGTCGCAAGTTTTATCTCTACCCAGTACAAACTTTAATGTTGCGTAATAAATATATTTGTTCCTTTTCTACCTAAATACCATACCTACTAAAGTTTACTTAATGATATAGTTATCAAAAAAAATCCCTGCTTAATTACCATTATTAATTTAATTATTTATTGCATTGATTGTAGATTGGGGAGCCATCGCAAAATAAAATCAAAGTGGATGGGATAAATAAACTTGTCAATGTTGAAAACAAGTCTTCAGATAATGTGAGCATCCATAAAGCATTGAGATAGCTAGCAATTTTCATATTTTTCATACCTATTTTATTTTTATATTTTACTGTTGTAGGACACAAAGAATACAATATAGGATGTCACAGTAGAAATACTTGAGGAGATCCAAACTACACGAGAGGTAAATATGTGAAATGTCATAAACCAAGTACTTACTAAACATTTGCCAAAGTGGGAATCGAACCCATAACTTGATTTGTAATCCTGGATTGTAAAGTTTAGGGATAAAAAAAAAATAACGATATTAAGAAGTGATTATCGAATTTTGCGTGATGTACATTTATATAGATATATCATATATACTTTCTCTGCGCAGCATTCATGTGCATTATCTATACACCAAAACCAAAGGTACTGAATAGTACACGTGCTTGGTTCGATGGCTTCTGTTATATACATAATGAAGAATGAATTTATATATATATATATATATATATACACACATCCCGTAACTTATTGTACGTCCACTATGGTCAATTTTACATATAATGTGACGTCAACCTGCTTACGACGTCCAATATACGGACGCCAAATAGGAGACTTAGCGCAATGTTCGCGAATTGTCATACTGATCACAGAAATGTCAAAATCTAAAAAAAAAATTGGACGTCATTTTTCTTCCAATCTTGCTGTACTGAATATTTACGTAGTCCTTATATTAATAATTATAATTGCATAAGTTGATACAAAATGCTATGCAATAGCTTTACCGCGGCAGTCCCCGAGTGCCACATGTCTTTTTTTAAATAGTATGTAAATGCAAATGTTTGTTCTTGTTCAAGTGATCATCGCTTCAGGGGGGTATATACACCCTAGTATTTTGCCTTGTATTTGTTGTCTTGTGCTTTCGTGTGAGGAGGAAATGTTTTGGCTATTTGTTTTACGGCCGGTTGCCACCTGACGCCAAAGCAGTAACCCTACTGAAGGGCTTTTGAGCCGCCGTTGGACCGAGGTCTCTTCCGCCGCCATCCCTACTACATCACCCTGTATATTGTTGCAGCTCTTGTGTAACCTGTGGTCTCAATATGTGAGAGCAGCTTTCTACTGGGTTTGTGCTTCTTCCGTCTGCTCCGCCATACTGATAACTATTATCTCCGCCTTCGCAGCCATTGAAGTCTTTACCCGTAACCTTGTGTAAGGGACTGTTATACATACAGCACTGGGTCCCTGCCTGAATTTGGCCACCAATTTACCCCCGGCCTACTGAAGTAAACGGCAACCACCCGCGCGTCATTGATGCGCCAGACAGGAATTACCCTAGTGGGAGACAGAAAGGATGTCTGTACCTCCCCCTAGGGCCGGGTACATGGCACAAATGCATTTCATAGTTATAGTAACATAACTACATAACATAACATATTTCATGTTTGTTGAAAATATACATTTTTTTCTTAAGATATATCTTAAAATGGATTATAGTTGCATAAGTATTGAAGACTGAATAACACTTGCATTTATTTTTTTTTTCTGTTTTAATTTTGAAATGTACAAGAGTTTTCATTGGTGACATGAATACTATAACTTTTGTACGAGTTATGTGTAATTGCTTATTAGTACACTTTATTTCTAGGTCGATGCCTCCACCCGCTGAAAACAAAAGTGAATTGCGTCGTAAAAAGAAATCCTACTATGCAGCATTGAAGAAACAAGAAGACGACAAACTAGCTGAACTAGCTGAGAAGTACAGAGATAGGGTCCGTGAAAGGAGAGATGGTCTTAATGACATTGGACCAACAGATCCAACTAGCAACACCAGTAGTGCATACAGGTACCTTTTAATGCAATAACTACACTAGGCAAATGTATTTTTTAATAGGAGAGGGGGTAAACGAGCATATGGCTCATTATTAATATATATGCGTTATTAATAAATATGCTACATATCATTAAAGTTATGAGAACTCTAACAAATTATTTGGTTGGACAATGCTTAGTAAGTTGGGACAAATGAGTGCCTTTTTTTATAGTAGGGTAAGTGGTTGCTGTGGCCCATAGATAACTACATCTATCTTCGATTACATATCAAAAAGCCGATATGTAGTCACCCATGAGGACTAAAATGGAAAGCCTTATTTATGTATTTCCTCATTTCTATATTTCCTTATTTGTCAATTTGTTAGCTCCTCAGTATTTCTTGCAGTGTGTTAGTTACAAAATTATTTAGAAAGTTGTACCTACAGTCAAAATCTGCATTATAATACCAGATGCCTCACCGCTTCACTTCTATGGCCTTATTAAATCATCAACTTTTTACAATGGATAATTCTAAAAGACATATGCATAATAAATAAAAAACTCACGACCTACCCACCCACACAGTAATATGGAATGGTTGGTTCTATTTCAACTCCACCACCACTGCACGGCATATATTTTATCTATAGACTACTAAGATTTAAAAAAAGTTGCAAAATCACATCTACTTTCCTAATTCGAATCTATTTTGAAAATGTTACTCTTACACTAAGAATTATTCCTGGATTGTGAAGGTGGTTTATATATATTCCACATGAACAAGCAGTCACAACCCAAGCAATTATTCAACAAATATTTTTCATACTTTTCTATTTTTCTTGAACGATAGCAGGATTCACAAACTACATTTATTCTTATATTTGCAATTAATATATGTCTATCTTTACAGAGCTGTAGCACCAGATCTAAAGTCAGGAATGGATGCCAAGGAAAGAAGAAGACAGTTAATTCAGGTCTATTATTTCCTCCATTATTTGTTAAAAGAATTATCGAATTGCTTTTATGTAATTCAGTAATTATTGTGAGATTTAAATGTTATTATGAATAATTTAATTTTATAATAAAGGCTAGAGGTCTGCTGCCACCATAATTATTTGGTCCCATAAGAGTTTTCATATAAAAATGGTTATTGTCATTTATTTTTAAAAGACAGACATATTATGTCATATTTGCATGCAACTTTAACTATTGACTTAGCGCATGCTATGAAAGCTCTCAAAAGGTGTGAGTTTTTCCGACTTAGTTGGAGAATATCATCTAACTTTAATACATAATATATCGTCTATGTCCATCTGTAATAATTTCTTTCAAATAGTATAATACACATACACATGCTCAAAAAAATTCGAACACTCTCTCTTAATAATATGTATTAGTGTATGAGTCTTATAAGGTTGAGTTGCGTAATTTATATTCTATTTATAAAATGAACCCTACTAGATCTAGGACAAGGTTTTTACTCGTTCACTAAAATTATTAATTTCAATTTTAAGTGCAGGTTTGGTGGTGAAGAAAATAGTAAATTAAATTAGTGCCTAAAGTAACTAAATGCCTAAAAAAAATAGATATTAAGAACAGTAACATACATGCAAAAAAAAATAGAATTTCTTACTTTTTTTGCAGTCAGCAAAATAATTAAAAATATTTTCATCATCATCATCATCATCATTACAGCCCTTCACAAGTCCACTGCTGAACATAGGCCTCCCCCAAGTAATGCCACAAAGCACGGTCCTGAGCCACCTGCATCCATCGACTTCCTGCATGTCTTACCAGGTCGTCACTCCATCTAGTGGGGGGTCGCCCTACACTACGCCTACCGGTACGAGGCTGCCACTCGAGAACCTTTCTTCCCCATCGGTTATCGGTTCTTCGAGCTATATGGCCGGCCCATTGCCACTTCAGCTTACTAATCCGTTGGGCTATGTCGGTCACTCTGGTTTTACTGCGGATATCCTCATTTCTGAGTCTATCACGCAGAGAAACTCCGAGCATAGCCCTCTCCATAGCTCGCTGAGCGACCTTAAGCGTCCTCATACGGCCAGCAGTGAAGGACCACGTCTCAGATCCGTAAGTCATCACTGGCAACACGCACTGGTTGTACAATCTAGTTTTTAGAGATTGAGGTATACCTGACGAAAAGATATGCCGTAATTTCCCGAACGCTGCCCAGCCGAGTTGAATCCGTCGATTGACCTCTCGGTCGAAGTTGGACTTACCTAGTCGGACTATTTGTCCCAGGTAAACGTATTCGTCAACAACTTCGAGCATAGTGCTCCCAACAACTACCGGCATAGGTGTGACATGGACATTGAACATGATCTTTGTTTTGTCCATGTTCATCTTAAGACCTATCCGTTGGGAGGCACTATTGAGGTCATTGAGCATAGTGCTTAAGTCCTCCAGCGATTCTGCCATAAGGACTATATCGTCGGCAAATCGAAGGTGAGTGATGTACTCGCCATTGATGTCAATACCGTATCCTTTCCAGTCCAGTAGCTCGAAAACGTCTTCCAATGCAGCGGTGAAGAGTTTCGGGGATATAACGTCACCCTGTCTTACACCTCTCTGCAGTTGGATAGGTTTCGAGCTCTGGTTCTGTACTCGGATAGCCATCGTAGCCCTACTGTACAAACACTTCAGCACTTCGATATACCGACAGTCAACTTGGCACCGCTGAAGGGACTGTAGCACCGCCCAAATTTCGACGGAATCAAAGCCTTTCTCATAGTCCACATACGCCAGGCAAAGTGGCAGATTGTACTCTTCAGTCTTCTGTACAATCTGCCGCAGGGTATGTATGTGGTCTATGGTACTGAAGCCTTTTCGGAAACCGGCTTGTTCGGGAGGCTGGAAGTCGTCAAGTCTGCGTGCGAGACGATTCGTAATGACTCTCGAAAACAGCACGTAGACGCGGCTCGGAAGGGATATCGGTCTGTAGTTCTTTAAGAGAGCGTTGTCGCCTTTCTTAAAGAACAAGACCACCGCACTTCTGCTCCACGCCTCTGGAGTAGTGCCACCATGGAGGACGGAATTGAAGAGCTTCTGAAGGACTTCAAGTACCGGTGTTCCATCCGCTTTCAGAAGCTCCGCTGTAATTCCATCCTCGCCTGGGGCCCTGCCGTTTTTAAGGTGCTGGAGAGCCATTCTAATCTCGCTTAGACTGACGTCCGGGATATCATCGGAATAGTGTCGGATAAGACTTGCTCTTGGATCGTTACTCACACTTGCATGTGGCTCCAACGATGATGTGTACAGCTGCCCATAGAACCTCTCAATCTCACTCAAAATCTCAGGTGTCCCGGAAACGATGTTGCCACACTCAGTCTTCAGCCTTGACAGTTGGCTCTTTCTGGCAGACAGATCTCTGGCAAAGACTTTGGAGCCCTGGTTCCGCTCGTATTATAGCTAGATTCATATGTCTTAAAAATATTTTAAGACATATGAATCTAGCTATAATGTATTGAGACACTGTGGTCACCTATTCTCTACTCTTAACTTCTTAAGTGATAGATGCTTTCCCAGCAGTTAGTCTCCCTATTGTTCAAGCTCCAATATTATAGTAACCTAAAACATATTGTTACAGGAATCAAAATACCTTGGTGGTGATATGGAGCACACTCACTTGGTAAAGGGACTAGATTATGCTTTGTTGCAAAAGGTAATAATAATATTTTAGCTCTTAAGATTTTTACCATTATAATTTTTTTCTCTTTATTTGTCCAATGTTCATGTGTATCTCCTGTTATAAGGACGATTTGTCCCGATCATCATACTTAACAGACAGATTGTTGCTTGCGTACTGCAACATCTATCACAGGGAGTGCTCTGAGGAATTATTCGATCATGCTTAACAGACAGATTGTTGCTTGCGTACTGCAACATCTATCACAGGGAGTGCTCTGAGGAATTGTTCGATCATGCTTAACAGACAGATTGTTGCTTGTGTACTGCAACATCTATCACAGGGAGTGCTCTGAGGAATTGTTCGATCATGCTTAACAGACAGATTGTTGCTTGTGTACTGCAACATCTATCACGGGGAGTGCTCTGAGGAATTGTTCGATCATGCTTAACAGACAGATTGTTGCTTGCGTACTGCAACATCTATCACGGGGAGTGCTCTGAGGAATTGTTCGAGCATGCTTAACAGACAGATTGTTGCTTGCGTACTGCAACATCTATCACGGGGAGTGCTCTGAGAAATTGTTCGAGCATGCTTAACAGACAGATTGTTGCTTGCGTACTGCAACATCTATCACGGGGAGTGCTCTGAGGAATTGTTCGAGCATGCTTAACAGACAGATTGTTGCTTGCGTACTGCAACATCTATCATGGGGAGTGCTCTGAAGAATTGTTCGATCATGCTTAACAGACAGATTGTTGCTTGCGTACTGCAACATCTATCACGGGGAGTGCTCTGAGGAATTGTTCGATCATGCTTAACAGACAGATTGTTGCTTGCGTACTGCAACATCTATCACGGGGAGTGCTCTGAGGAATTGTTCGGATTAATCCCAGCCGCCAAATTTCATGAACGCACTACGCGGCAAACCTCCCGATTCCATCCACACCATCTGGATACTTAGCGCTCCACTCTTTACGTTTTAGTAGAAGTTTTCTTCCGCGTACGACCGCTCTGTGGAATAGTTTACCACCGGCGATTTTTCCGGACCGATACGACCTGGGGATGTTCAATAAAAGAGCTTACTCCTTTCTAAAGGGCCGGCAACGCGCCTGCAATTCCTCTGGTGTTGTGGATGTTCATGGGTGGCGGTAGTCACTTAACATCAGGTGAACCGTATGCTCCGTTGCCCCCTCTTCTATATAAATAAAAAAAAACATATTTGAGTAGTTTCGTCGTTGATGCTCAATGGTCTGGATATTTTACGTGTGACGAGATGGACCTATCGGTAGCAATAAGATTGTTCTGTCGTTTCCCATAGTTGTCTTTTAAAACAACTGAAATGGGGTGATGTAGTCTCTCTATTTTAGGATCATTTATTTGACGGCTTAATAGCACAGTGACTAAGTATTTGGTTACGGCGGGACACAATATTATAACTACAATTATTTACAGGTAATATCACCCTTTCCATGGAAATATGTGGTAGAGACAAGCTGCAGCTATATTATGGTTATAGTTATAGCATTCTCACAGAATACCGGCGTAAAATAGCAACTAATGCTGCTGTGTTTCATATCGTGAGTGTAGAGAACCGGAGATCCATTTTTACTGGAAATAAGGCATTCCATCTTTGTCCTCGGGGGTGACAACGCATCTGCGTTTTGATTCTCAATCGGGTAAAATGTCTATGAGCCGCAGCATCTACTTACCATCAGATGGACTGTATGCTTCTTTGTAACTTTTATTCTATATAAAAAAATATATGAGACCAGTAGGATCTTGCAGCTCTTAGAAAAAAGCCATGGAATGAGATAGGGTGATAGTGTATTTTCTTACATAATCAATACGATGAGATGAAAATATGACTATAATTTATGCTTTTAAACTATACTTATTAAAACTTATACTTATAATTTTCTGATACCATTCCAGGTGCGTTCAGAAATTCGAAATCGCGAACAAGAACAGGAGGCTGAAGTGGAGAGATTAGTTTCGGTGCCTGTTGTGGAAGCTGTTAAGAAAAAGAAAGGGGTGGCTGTTGTAAGTTAAAATTACTGACTTTTAACACTTTTAAACCAAAATTAAGCCCCTCACCTGCAAGCGTGGCAATTACTATAATTATCCCCCCAATAAGACAATTATACAATGCATGTGTTTTTGAGTATTAAACCAAAGGAGATGGCATCGCAAGGCATACTCCTCTGTAAACGCTTTACAATAATAATCAAAACCAATAACAGCGACTTAAAAAATTAATAACAAAATAAAAAATGAAAAAGAACTCTCAAAACGCGTCTAGCTCATAAATTTGCAAAACCGGAATAGTTTTTTTTAGTTTATGGCATTTTGTTACCACTTATATCAATGACAAGTTGAACTGAAGTTTTAGCACGTACGAAAAATGCATATTGCAACATATTTTTGTAGTCTCTACCGGTGGGTTATGAGTATAGATAGCGACAGTGTGCAAGCGAGAGGTAAATAAAGGCGACGCCATTTTCAATCCCAATCTTCAACCGCACGGTTAGTATAACTAGTTATCAAACTATTTAAAGTAAGTAGGTTCGTGTTCAGCTACTTGGCGATTCTAACAAGGCCTTCTTCAGCAGATCTACGTACAGAATCTCAGAAGACATCAGTAAATATTACTGCAGTGTCATCTGCATAGGAGATTTTGATAAATCATATTTCATACCCCAAGTTATCAATAAAAGAAGTTTAGCCGATACTGCTGTACCATCCTTGAACATTTGGGAGGTAATGTCTAGCTGTAATTATATCAATAGATTAAATAGTTTTATAATTGCCCTTGACACCAATATTATTCTTCTTAAAAATGTTTTAGAATTTCGCCAAGTGTACAATTATGACTTCTTAAATTTACGCGAACACTACACATTAAATTAAACTAATTTCACAGATTTTATGGCGTTAAATTTTAACTTTTGATTCCCGACGTTTCGGGTGCTTTACAGTCACACCTTTGACAAAATACGGCACGTACTGAGACGGCGCGGCACAAAACCGACCGTATCTAAACGAACATGTTAAGGATTATGGGGATAATTAAAGATATAATACTTTGAACATAAAACGTGCTTTTTATTAACCTCAAAACAACAAGATGGAGAGCCTATAACGTCATATTGAATCTTCCTTCATAACCACAGACACAGTGTTGACAACCGACGCAGTGTTGCCATTAAAATACAATATTATATAAATCATTGTTAATTAACACCTCCTCCCAATGATTTAGATTAACAGAACTAACATTACAATAATTTTAAACACTACAATGAATAAGTAAGAACTAACAATACAATGATTTGTATTAACAAAACTAACAAACTAAAAATACAAAATGCGAACTAAACTCTATTCCAATCCTAATTTATGTACGAAATAATTATGAGAGGTTTTATTTAATGGTTTCGTAAAAATATCAGCTATTTGTTGCTTTGTAGGGATATACATAACACAAATTTCCTTATATTCTATTTTATGTTTAATAAAGTTGTATTTTATGTCCACATGTTTCATTCTTTTTTTGAAACATACAGACATTACATACAAACATTTTATATACAGAAAATATTGTACTTTTATTGTCTTCATATATGGTAGTGGTATTACAACTAACGTCTAATTCATTTAATAATTTCCTAATCCAACAAGCCTCCAGAGCGGCTTCATTGAGGGAATATAACTCTGCCTCAGTAGTGCTTAAAGCTACAGTGCTCTACTTTTTGCAACGCCAAATAACACTGTTATCTAATACTTTGAATACATAACCAGTTATAGATTTCCTATCTTTATCTACAGCAAAACTAGCATCAGCATATCCAACTAGTGGTTCGGAATTACAATTCTTATTATATTTTAAATTATAATTAATGGTACCCTTAATGTATCTTAAAATCCTTTTCAAGCATTGCCATAACATTTCTGATGGTCTAGATCGATATCTTGCTAAATATGAAACAGCAGCACACAAATCAGGTTTTGAACTTACTACAGCATACATTAAATAACCTATACAAGCTCTGCATTTATGCTCTAAAGAGTAATCAACCGTACAATCATCAAGATTAACATTAACTTCCATGGGTGATTCACTAGCATTTGCTTCAGACATACCAAACCATGTCAATATAGATTTTAAATACTCTTTCTGGTTAATATACAAACAGTCACTATCTTGAATAATATTAATACCCAGATATTTTAAATTTTTAGATCCTAGATCTTTCATTTTAAATTCTGTGCTTAAAATTTCTTTAACATTATTTATCCTTGAATTGTCCTCACCTAAAATTAAAAAATCATCCACATACAACAAAATGTAAATACCATCCTTAAAATATAAACAATAATCACTTTCTGCTCTTTGAAACCCTTTACCTTTCATAAAATCATAAAATTTATTGTACCAATTTTTTGAATATTTTTTAAGACCGTAAAGTGATTTTTTCAATTTCAAGAAATAATTTGTATTTATATTTACACCAGGTGGGGGCTTTAAGTATACACCATCATCAATTTCACCATGAAGGAAAGCACCTTTAACATCCATTTGATGAATTAAATAGTTCCTTTGAACAGCTAATGATAAAAGTACTCGGAGAGTTTGTAATTTCAAAACGGGAGAATAAATTTCGGTAAAACTACCTTCCTGTTGAAACCCCCCTTGCAACTAATCTAGCTTTATATACATTACCCGACTTTTTTGTAAAAATCCATCTACAATCAATTAACTTAGCATCGTTTGGTCTTTCTACGACTTCCCAAGTCTTGTTATCCTCTAAAAATTTAATTTCTTCATTTACCGCTTCATACCACCTATCTTTATCGTCATAAGAATCTATATCATTATATTTTTCTGGGACATTACCATTAGAACAAGATAAAAATGATGCCATTAATATATCACCTAAATCTGAATCATCAGTGACAAAATCTTGTAAATATTTTGGTTTAGTTTTCTTTCTTTTCTCCCTAGAATTAACATTATCTGTATCCCTTCCCTCAGGTTGTAATGACTCTAAATTATTATCAGAAGTTAAAATTTTCACAGTACCATGGGTTTGGGTTTTATCAGAAATTAATAAAGTTGGGCGTTATAACATACAACAGATAATATATTTCATTATATATTTGTAATCTTACAACACATTAGAATAATAAACCATTGACTGTTATAATATATTCATTATCGTTAGAAAACGTCATCTGTTTACGTTTACGGTCCAGCCGTCGGCCGAGACGCGGCACCACAATTGGAGTCAATAAAATACTACATTCATTATGCCACAAGGATTGCGTATATAGGATAGCTTACACTAATTTAAACTCTAAGCTAACTTAATAAGAGCTTATTTTACTAACACTAAATTATAACGGTAAACAAAAATATATTATTTCTTTCATTGCTAGCTGTTGCCTGTTGTGATTGTTTTTTAATTTTTTGGCTGTTGTAATATATTAGTGTTCAGTTAGCTGTCTAGCTGAGATGACAATGACAATGTTATCTGTTAAATTATATACGTAATGTTTTGATAGCAGGTCCCCATATTACGTGAAAAAGCTATTGTTGTTTTTGTTTATTTTTCGTTAAGTTTTATTCCTAAAGTAATTTTAAATATTTAGTGTAATATAGATAGGATTTAGCGTGTTGTATGTAAAAGTGTATAATAATGTCGCGTCAGCATAGCGCAGCCATTTGGAACTATTTTAAGTCTAAGTCCAAAGTGTGGACGAAAAAAAGCAGTGTGCAATTAAAAAAACTTTATCTTTCAAAAGTACAATTACAAATTTAAAACTTCACCTTAAGCAAAGACACGTAGGAGTGTATGAAGAGTTTTGCCGTTCGGATTTAATATCGGATAGACTCACAAGGCTTACGTCGTCAAAAGTAAACCAAATAATGTTTTTGAATAATAATAATAATAATATAATAATAAAAATAATGTAACTGAAAAAAATGTTAATAATTGTAGATAACTAAAACTTTGACCACAGTTTAAATAATGTAAAAATTCAATCAAAATGTACATAACATCCATAAACTTCTAACCACGCCTGAATGAGTTATATTTATTAAAATGTTTGAAAATATGAGTAAATAATTATAACAGATACAATAATTACACAGCTTAACATACATTCAGACAGTCCTATGCCTGTAAAAAGTAGGAAGGGAAGTTCATTAAACTTAACATACATATTTTAAATGATTCTCTTTTAAAACATGAAACACTCAAATGATGCTAATACAACTTAAAAATATTTTTTTTGTCTTCATATAATACTTATAATCGTTAAACATTTGTAATCGTTATAACAACATACAAAAAAAATGCTAACACAGCCAACAACTGAACTGAACTAACCGCGTGTAAAACAACAGTTAGAAAAATATATTACAACAAAATAACGAATTAGAAAAATATAACAGTTAACAGTTTCGCCCACCTTTAGAAATTAAAGGGGTTTTGGTTTTCTCAGGAATACTACCACCATCCTTCTCCTTCCCATCCGAGATAGACTCCACGTCAATACTAATCGTTTCAGGGGACTCTGAGCATGTTTCTTCCCTTAAACAATACGTTTCGTTCTATGCGTATCCTCCTTTCATTAGCATCCCATAATCTGTATCCCCCTGGAGCATACCCAACCATTTTCAATTTCACACCACGAGGGTCCAACTTCATTCGGAGTTTTTAGGGAATATGGGCATATATGCAGATGACCCAAATATTCTAAAATTAGACACATTAGGACGTCTTCCCTCCCACATTTCAAATGGTGTAACATTAAGGGAAGCAGTGGGACTACGATTAGTGACATATACCGCATATCGCAGGGCCTCGCCCCTTAGGAAGCTGTGAATCTAACAATAATGCACGCGCCTTTTCAGTCAGAGTACGATTCATTATTTCAGCTACTCCGTTCATTTCGGGATTATATGCAGCAGTATACTGCAATTATACAACAAAAAAAGGATTTAAAATTTCTAGAAATATACTCACCACCATTATCTGATTTTAACTTCAATATACTATGACCAAAATGATTACTAGCATAATTATAATAAGTCTTAAAATATTCAAAAACCTCAGACTTGTCTCTTAATAAGTAAACTGCGGTGAAGTGG
Organism: Parnassius apollo; assembly: GCA_907164705.1. NCBI lineage: Eukaryota > Metazoa > Arthropoda > Insecta > Lepidoptera > Papilionidae > Parnassius > Parnassius apollo. Next base: position 327,097 of record CAJQZP010001411.1, on the reverse strand, counting down.
GTAAAATCGTCTATGAAAGTAACAAAGTGTTTATACCCGTCCCACGTAGAAGGGCTAACAGAACAAACATCGGTATGTACTAGTTCTAAGGGTTTCCTAGCCTTATACATTTTCCCATTAAAAGGAAGGCGTGTAATCTTAGCAAGTATGCATGGTTCACAATGCCTATTTTCTAAAATTTTTTCTTTCAAATCAGTTAAACCATCAACCATATTTTTATTTACTAAAGTTTTCAAACTACTATAGCTTAAGTGAGAAAGTCGTTTGTGCCAAATTTTTACTGAATTATCATTGTTGTCTGATTTTGCACCATAATAACAATCATTAAATATTACTTTAAATTCTACAAAATAAAGGGACCCTAGTCTATGCCCAACCATAAGCAATTCATAGGTTTGTGAGAAAACTTTAACTTCCCCTTTATTGAAGATGATCTTTAAACCATGCTTTTCCATTTTGGAAACAGATATAAATTTTTTCTTAATTGTGGTACATAATACACATCATTTAATATAATATCAACTTTAAAATCACTTAAATAACATTTTATTGTTCCTACACCGACAGCCTCTAAATCAACGCCATTTTTGGCAGCTGAAATTTTAATTGGCTTATCCAGTTTACAATTTAAAGAATAATGTCATTTACAAGATGAAATGAACTACCTGAGTCAACAACCCATTTAAAACTATTTTTATTCTTCTGTTCGGTGTCAGGGCTAAATGACATAAAACTTACAAATTTGTTACCTTCAGTATTTTCAGTGCCTGTAAGAAATGACTTTCCTCTACCTCTCCCCTGGGTCTGATGACGAGTTGCCTTACTGTCGTCTCGGCCTCCGTTGTACTTCCAGTCGCTACGTCCACGGCCGTGAAGTCTCCAGTCGCCAGTCCTGTGTCGTGCCTGCTGAGTGCTTCTACACTGGGATTTTTTGTGTCCGGGGCATCCACATCCATAACACAAGAAGATTGAAGTGTCAAGGGATTTGGTCGCTTCTCTGTTCCGTTTTTCCTCTTCTCCAAGCAGTCTGTTTTTCACGAAGTCTATTTTCAATTCCTCCACAGTTTCCAAAGCCGTGATAATGCCTTCATAAGATTTCGGCATGGAAAGGAGTAAATAGTTAACGTTTTCTTCCTCCAAGAGCTCACTGCCAGTATCTCTAAGTTGTGCAAATAGCTTTTCCATGTCAATAAAATGTTCCATTAAACGTTTCCGTTCGTCGAATTTCATATCGGACAACTCTCTTCTTATAAATAATTTAGATCGTGTACCTTTCTTCTTAAAGCTGTCTTCCATGCTTTTAATCATTTGATAAGCAGATCTGTCCTTTAAGTATTCGAGGTGACTGTCGGCGGTTGCCGCTATTATGATAGCCTGGGCCTTAGCTTACAATTGCAATTGCTTGTTATCCGTAGATTTACTGAAATCCTCCTTTTCTATCGCCTCTATTGCTCCATTATCCCGCAGGATACTTTTTAATCGAAACTCCCACGCGTTGTAATTGTCCCCCACGAAAGGGACAATTTGATATTTTTCTTTTGACATTTTTTGTCCTTTAATACATATTAATCCACTATAAAACTGATGGCCGTACTGGGCCCATAACCCTGTTAAGGATTATGGGGATAATTAAAGATATAATACTTTGAACATAAAACGTGCTTTTTATTAACCTCAAAACAACAACATGGAGAGCCTATAACGTCATATTGAATCTTCCTTCATAACCACAGCCACAGTGTTGACAACCGACGCTGTGTTGACATTAAAATACAATTTTATATAAATCATTGTTAATTAACAGCTACTGAAAATTATGCAGACTGTACACCAAAGAATATTAAACTAAAAAAAAACTTTTTATTGTAACTTGGTCATGGATGGAATGAAAATTGAGCAGTTGATGAAAGACCATGCTAGCAGCCAAGGGCGTTATGGCTATGTCTACTCTACGGGTTTGATATTATATCCGATAATTTCGGTGAAGATACTGACGCATTTGTGTTTTTATTGCTCGGTATAAACACAACGTGGAAAGTACCCATAGCTAACTTTTTGATTAAATTTGAATTAAAATCTGAGTTTGTACAGGGTTTCAAAAACTGGCCATAATTTTTTTTTCTAAAAAGAATATTAACAATACTATAAACATTACTAATATTCCCCTTAACCACTCGTGGTAAGCTTAAATTGCTTGTGTTACGAGTGGTTCACGCCAGTAGTCGAATGGCGGATTCGAACCCACGACCTTTTTGAGTTCGCGGTACGCGCCCTGCCATTAGGCTACCGTCGCTTAAATATAATAATTATAGTATATTTACTAATAAATTCATAATTTTATATAACACTAAAAAACCCTTCACTTCTGGCTGTATCAGGAAGGCTCAAAGTCACTCAGCGAGCTGTGGAGATGGCTATGCTCGGGTTTTTCTGCATGATAAACATAGAAATAAGGTTATTCACAGTAGAACGAGAGAGCCCGACATAGCCCAACGGATTAGTAAGCTGCGTGCAGATGGGCCGGCTGTTCGAAGTATCGACAACCGATCGGGCGAAAAAGTTCTCGAGTGGCAGCCTCGTACCAGTGGGTGAATTTTAGGGCTACCCCCCAATATATGGAGTGACGACCTGGTAAGACATGCAAAAAGTCGATGGATGCAGGTGGATTAGGACCGTGCTTTGTGGTACCCATTGGGGGTGGCCTATGTTCAGCAGCGGACTTGTGAAGGGCTTTAGGTAATGAGTGAAAAAAATACTAAAAACCACTTTTAAAAACACTGAACTTATGCGGACTCAGATGATTTGTTTATCGATAAATAATATTGACATAGTGCTCGCCTTACGTTGCTTACGCATGTAGACAGCGGCACCAGTGTACCGACACATGTACAATTTTATGGTATGCGTAATTGCAATGAACACAAACACAAATGCTGTAGTGTATAGTGACGCGATTCAATTTTACATTTGTAGTGAAGTATACAGTCACTGACGAAGCCTCCATAGAAGCCGAAAAGCCGGGCTTGCCTTATCAAACTGAATCAATCAATAATATCAACTAATAAAATAACTCGTAAACTGTTTCAAACTATTTCAAATTTCCCGCGCACTCCACTGTTCGACACAGGTCGACCGATGACCTCGTATTGCCTTAGCGATACTGCTGCTGTCATAAAAATGAGTTTTAATAGAGCGATTAGTTGTCTCTCTCGCTCGCGTGGGCTTTTTACGGGGCTTTCGAATAGACGATCGCTCTCTTTCTAACCTAAGGCAAAATATTCTATAGTGAAATATAACTACGATTGTATATATAGCAATTAGTATAGAGAGTTAAAGCCAGCCTGGCTTTTTAGGAATGAAGTTGAGAGCGGACGCGCGCGGGCAGTACGTTTGCAAGTTCATTTCACATTTCAATGTTTATTTACTCTGTGTGTTTAGCTTAAGCAATTTAATATTGCGAGTTGAAAATTATGCTTTTTTAAAGATTTTTAGTGAAAATGTGGGATAATAGTGTTCGTTGTGATGAATTCAAGTGTATTAAAGTGCAAATCGGAGAGGAAAAGGTAAAATCTTTAAACTTTGTTGAGATAATACACAAGGTCAAGAATGTATTACAGACTTATCATTTATCGCAATTAAAAAACAGTTATTGGTACAACTAAAACGTTCACCAACATTTTACGTGGACGTAATTAAATCTTTCCATAAGAAAGGGAGACGGTTCCGCTTAGAATGTAAATAATTTTTTTTTAATTTTGTACATTGTTTGTACTTTGTTCATGTTTTACTTTTGCTCATGTATTGTATTATATGTAAATATCTTTTTCTTTCGCTCAAACAAACCCAAACGACTTTCTTCAAAGCCACCGAAGCTATGCAATTGCTGATATGTAATACAACCTATCTAGCAGTATTATGCCTTCTGTGTGCTTTGTTAAACACGTCTTCGACAGCACTGAATTGCAGTGAAACTTAAGAGTGGAGACAGATCTAGATTGGTGTTTTTTTATAAAACTGCTAAAAGCAACAATCTATATTTTTATCAATTTATATCTTGGGCTTGCCCTAGTTTGGAGCTCTAGCTTCGCCACTGTATACAGTAGTGTGTTTTTCTTACGCCTCCTGACATTAACAGACTTTTGTTTAGGAATTAACGCGCATGGCCTCTCCAGTTGGTTGAATACTTAAAGATGGAGGCCTATGCTCAGCAGTGGACAGTAAATAGGCTGTTATGAATGAATGGATGGCTGTAAAACACAAACGCAGGCGATGCTCTAGACCCTGTTAATATTTACATAGTTAATACATTCGAGTAAACCGATATTAGAGCATTGATGTAATTATTAGATATTACGTACTAGAATAGATGCCCAGAATTGGTTGTTTGCAAGACGCGTTTGAGCCTGTGGATTCAAACTTACTTATAGTCTGTGTCATAAAAAAGTACTCTGTGCCTCCTTATTCCGGCTCGCACTGCCGCACAGATCTTGAATGCCGTGTCTGTTCTAGTACGTACAACGATCATATTATTTCAATGTATTAGATTTAGTTTTCTCGAAAGAGCAACATTCTATTTTACTTTTTATGTAGTAACTACATTATAAATAATTAAGACCAGAGTTCTCTGTGGTATAATTTAACGTCGTTGAGCACTCATGTCTAATTTCCAACACTATACCATATGTTCTAAGACTTTATCTGAACACATGAGGAATTTGATGTTAATTATTATCTAATAAGAGATCTATATGGTTTTCAAACGGAATTTAATAAATACTTTTGCATTTCTTACTAATCTTTTCCATTTTTAAACTGTTATGCAATAAATTCTTGTCTTACTTGAATTTCTAAGAAATGTAGGTATTTTACGTTTTCTTTACTTTTTAGGAGGAAGAAATGCAATTTAAAACAACTATGGGAAAAATATTTATAATATGATTATGGAACAGAAGTAAGTTTTATTTATTATTTCAAATTTATAAGTAAGGTTTATTTTGCGTAAAAAGCAATTTTCTGAATCTTGTTTAAAAATTAATTGCTTTATTGCTGTGACATGATATCTCGTCTGTCTCTCCGGAAGAGAGTCCAACTGAAAAAGGTATCAATATCAATAGCAGTGCTTGCATTGCTGTGTTTCGAACTGAAGAGTTTAGAGGTCCAGTATATTACAGGCTGTGAGGAATTTCATGTTAGTCCTCGGAGGTGACCGTTCTACACACATTTGTAACCATCTTTGTTTGAAGTCAGCAGGGTTCAATCTACTATAAGGTTCGCCGTAAATTTGTTTGTGTGGCAAGTAATTGCAACCCAACCCCCAGCTTTCTTGTTTTATTTTATTTTTATTGTATTTATAGACTTCAAAAAGATTTTAGGTTTAAAAAGTTCTGAAGTGTCCATACAAAGGTAATAGGTATATAACATTCGAACAATATTCCTTTTTATCATTTAAAAAACATTCATTTTTTATATAAATAAAGGTGGCGTTTTATATTCATAAATTGCGCATGGAGAAAATCCCGACTAGAAACAATTATTTGTAGGCTTTACAATTTTTTTTCGTGTGAGATTTCGAACCCACGTCTGTGCACCCAGCAATGTTGCAACCAAATGTTTAGCAACTGCGCTATGGAGATGTTGGATGTTAATTTAAGTTTAACTTATGCTAATAAATTTACGTGGTAGAGCCACGCTGCAGCTATGATATTGGTTGTAGAATGAATGAGTTGACTCGACCGGGGTAGGACAACGCCCTCACAGAATACCAGTAGTACAGTAGTACTCAGTCCTCAGGGGTGACAATGCATCTGCATTTTGATACTTAATCGAGGATAAATGTAGAAGTCCACTTACCTTCAGGTAGACTATTTGCTCGTCCAGTGCATGCTGTGACCATAGACTTCTACATATATCTTCGATTAAGCATCGAAATACTGATGAGTTTTCATCCCTGAGAGCTAAAATGGAATGCCTCATTTCTAGTTAAAAGAGTCCGGTTCTCTACTCTCACCATAGAATACTATAATACACAATAGAATGGCTGTCAACTTTATTTTGTACGAGGTTTGGCGTTGCCAAACCCGATTAGCTGTGTTGACAGACTGAATAAATTTACACATTTTAGACTTTTGATTAATGTTCAAGATCATCATTAAAAAAATCGTTTAAATTTTAATACATATTTATTTGTAAATAGGGTGCAATTTAGCATTTTTTAAATAATTTGCATGCGAAATTTGGAAACGATTGTAACGTCAAAACACATCTCGTGTTGACATTTATACGTGTGAATTGACGTGTTAGTGACATCTTAGTGGCTACGCGGGCTCCGCCCACTCCCCCGTTCTATTATGTATGTATTATAGTATTATATGACTCTCACCATACAAAATACAACGGAATACAGCTGTAGTATATTTATTATACGCTGGTATTCTGTGAGCGTAGTTCTTCCCAGTCGAGCTGACCATTTTTGATGCAACGTAACTAACGTGAGTATAATGCTAATTTTGGCACGCAACGCTAAAACTACAAAAGCTTTAGACACAAAGCTTGCATAGATTGCATAGGATCTACTTATTACAGTATATCTATCCAGATAGACCATAATATTGGTTCTATTTACATTAAAATTAATTTTCATTTATCAGGAACAAGGAAGTGACCCGCAGTGAGTTATTCGCGCCGGGTCGTATGGCGTACGTTGTCGAATTGGAGGAAGAGGGGACAATAGACAGTGATATCCCGACCACTCTAACTCGCAGTAAGACCGATGTGCCCGAGTTGGCGAGAGAAGTTCTGCAGCCGCGGCCAACGATGTCGTACTGGACAAATTGGCGCAGATATTCTCTTATTTGCGTCATAGGAAACATAGAAAATTGAAAAAAAAAAAACGAACCTATAAGATATTGTATACAACACGTAACATAATTAACGCACTGAGAAAGTAGTTTGTTCAGAATCGTTTACTGAATCGATTCCTATCATTTTAATATAGGTAATTTTTTATCCCAAAAATAATTAAAACTACTTAAATTACAGTCACACTAAATCTGTACAGTCAAAACAAACTGAAATGGACCGTAACTTAAGGCAATAAGACTTTTAAGAGTGCAGTTTTATTTGTATTATTACTAATTCTGTCATTCAATAAAAATAGAACCAAGAAAAATTAACTTTATTTCAAGCACATTAAAGTCTTTGCGATCGTGGATTTGTACTGTGACCACAACATTCTTCTGGAATTAGTATAACTAATTTGATAATCAGTGCATAAAAATGTTTAACTAAAAATTCAGAGTATGTATTATGATTATAACATAATATACTAATTGGGGTGTCTGGTGTGTGCGTTAATTACGTTACATATTGTATAAGCACTGACTTATGATAAAGTATTAATAATATCGAGGTGTGGTTGTGTCTTGAACACTACTGAGTGAAAACGTACGTAACGAAACTATCGCAGAAGACCAGCGTGAAGTAGAAGCTCTGCTTCTGCGTTTGGTCTGGTGAGTGCAGGTGACCGGAGGCCCAATTCCCCCTCCCCCCTCCCCCTTAATATAATAGCGGAGTTTTTCTTCCTAGCACAACTTGTGGAATCGACAACCACCAGAGATATTTCCGGACTGATACGACTTAGGGACCTTCAAGAAAAGAGCCTTCTCCTTTTTAAATGGCTGGCAACGCATCGGTAATTCCCTTGGTGTTGCAGTTGTTCATGGGCGGCGGTAGTCACTTACCATCAGGTGAGCCGTATGCTCGTTTGCCCCTCTCCTATAAAAAAAATCTCAAAACAACGGCGCTCCTCCCTCACAATAGGGTATTTTACACCATGTAAAATGAAATCAAAAAATATATCTTTATGATAGATTTTGTAAAAGTAAACGAGAAATATAGATTTCTGTTTATAAAATTGCATTATAAAGTTTATATTTCAATTTTAAGAATATTTTTTTCGTCTGTGCCTTAAATCTGTAAAACGGTGTCCGCCATATTAGTCATCTCATGACGTCACTGAATGCCGTAAGAATATTAATGTTCTGTTTCACTGATTAAGAGAACTAGCTAACGTGCTGTCTTATTTTGAAAATTTTCAAGTTATCATTTCGATTATTGAGTTTTATTACGAATTTTATTGAAAAGGCATCATGGAAGACGAATTCGTAAAAGCAGAAAGTACTAATCTATCAAAAATAAATAAATTGATGGTGGCAAAAGTTTTTGCATGCAATCGCAATTTTTGTTCTGCTGACTTATCAACCTATTACCAACTTGTTACACAAAAACACAATAACAGGTGAGAGTGTCTCATCTCTGGTTGCCATTGTCACATTTCTCTTAGAACGAACTGACGCCTTTTGACACTCGGCTCATATCTGAGGTCATTGTCCGTTTTTCTCAATCGAGTTGGCACATAGTTGATACTATCAATAAATAATTTGAGCATTTAACTTTTTTAATTTTTACCCTTTTGAGTGAAAGTAAGAGATGCGTCAACTTTTTCGCTTTTCACGCTGGTCTTCTGCGATAGTTTCGTTACGTACGTATTCACACAGTAGTGTTCAAGACACAACCACACCTCGATATTATTAATACTTTATTATAAGTCAGTGCTTATACAATATGTAACGTAATTAACGCACACACCAGACACCCCAATTAGTATATTATGTTATAATCATAATACGTGCACTCGAATTTTTAGTTAAACATTTTTATGCACTGATTATTTATCAAATTAGTTATACTAATTCCGGAAGAATGTTGTGGTCACAGTACAAATCCACGAACGCAAAGACTTTAATGTGCTTGAAATAAAGCTCATTTTTATTGATTCTATTTTTATTGAATGACAGAATTAGTAATAATACAAATAAAACTGCACTCTTAAAAGTCTTATTGCCTTAAGTTACGGTCCATTTCAGTTTGTTTTGACTTTACAGATTTAGTGTGACCGTTATTTACGTAATTTTTATGGCATTATCAGTTTTAATAAAATTATATAAAAATAATAGTGGTTCATTATCACTCTAGGATTCATTTAAAACAATTTTCGAAAATGAGTAAAATACCCTATTACGTGGCACAATTGAGTGAAATTTTTGATGGAAATGACAGATCTGTAGTTGTACTGTATTCCTCGATTTTGTTATTATTCGTTTTCTGAATTGCTTCCTACTATATAAGGACGTTTAAAGACTTATTACCGTCAATTTGTAAATATCAGCACGGAAATCTACAGCAGTCCGCGATTAGATGATACTCTTTTTTCTTTTTATTAGGTGGCGCTAATATACTTGTTAAGATTATTCTAAGAAGTGAATTTTTAATTTATCAAAAATGATCACTGCATTAACAATATTTAAATGTAACAAACGGCACTGATAACGCTTAACCGTAATTTAATATCGTCATCATGTGGAATGATTATTAATATTTATGAGCTGTTGTTTGCCGGGTTTGAAAGTCAAATTAGTGTAGCGGCGCTGTCGTCGCGCCACTAGCACACCGAAACACACCGAAGGCTAAATCGCGCTATTAACATTCCGAATCAGAAACAGTATATATAGAACATCTCAGAACTATCACTCGGAGTGTTGGCCGCTCCCCGGGCAGAACACCTTGCCCGGCGGGAGATCTCCCCTTTTCTTTCTACGGCCACAGTGGTGACCCCGACGTGATCTGATCACGCAACCTACAACCTTCGGAAACTTCAAGCTTCATCATCGTCATAAAATACCACACCCATTCGCTCCCGAGTAGATATCGTCTGCAGTCTTCATATCCTGCAAGCCATCTAGCTTCACAAGGTTCATCGCAGCACTGGAATAATAATGCTTCCTGTTCCTTCAAGCTACTGCTCGCCTCTGCTTCACGGCACTCTCGCAGATTACTTGCCTTCTTCTCGACTCACCGCCGACTACAAGATAATCTCCTGGCACTTTGCACATTCGTCGGCAACGAGGCTGCACTATCGACCTCCGGTCTGAGCAGGGGGTGATGTAGCGGCGCTGTCGTCGCGCCACTAGCACACCGAAACACACCGAAGGCTAAATCGCGCTATTAACATTCCGAATCAGAAACAGTATATATAGAACATCTCCGAACTATCACATGGAGCGTTGGCCGCTCCCCGGGCACAACACCTTGCCCGGCGGGAGATCTCCCATTTTTCTTCCACGGCCACATTAGGATTACAAACAGTATGATTTAGTAAGAGATTTTTTACCTGATAGAGCCACGCTGCAGATATATTATAGTTGTAGCACGAATGACTGGAGCAGGAGCACGCTCTCACAGAATACCAGCGTGATATAGCAGTATAATGCTGCTGTGTTTCGTATGGTGAGTGTAGAGAACCGGAGACCCTTTTTACCAGAATCAAGGCATTCCATCTTAGTCCTTAGGGGTGATAACACTTGTATTTTGAATCTTAATTCAGGATAAATGTAGATGTCTATGTGCCACAGCATCCATTTACCATCAAGTGGACTGTATGCTCATTTGTCACCCTATGCTTTATAAAAAAAAGATTCGAAGTGTGTGTATTAAAAACCAAACAATATTAAAACGTGGTCATATTTTATTATTATTGTAGTGACATTATTATCGATTCCGTTATTAAGGCAATGCAGTAGAACCTTGTATAATGCCTTAGGATATATCAATGTGTATTTTAAAATTAAGTTAAAATTAGAATCGATTGTTTTATACAGTAAAATTATCTTTGTTACCAGGACAAAACGACGGAAAAGGGTCGTAATGACGACTCTATTTATGGTGAGATCGGTGACTATGTGGCGGGCGAACGACGTGCCGACCGACGCGACGAACGCCCGCTCACGGGCTACTTTGATAAACCCCTCGAGACTGAAAAAGATGAAGGTGATCAGTATTTCTTATGATAATTAACAGAATTTTGCCTTACTTTCCGGAAAACCTTTTGTATTATAGGTGCAAAATACTTAGATTAGTGGTGTCGTTGATAGTGCATGCAATTGGGTATATATAGTATGTGCCAAATCGATTGAGAAAAACGGACAATGACCTTTCGGTCGTTTAAGCAGGGCTTACAAACCTTCAATATATAGGCACATTTTATATGTAGTACTTTCTTCAAGTCTTTATTATTTTTTATAATGATTGATGTAATATATATTTATTAACTATTATTAAAAAGTTATGTAAAAGATCGCTGTAGAAAAAAAATCATCTATTGTTATAAAGTACTTTATTCATTTAACAACAAAAAGCATTAATTTATAACACATATAAATATTCGAGTGATAACGACACCGAATAAGTACGTATTTATTCAAAAGATAAAACTTTATTTTCAATATTATATAAGAACTTTATTTTTATTGGGTGCATGCGGACCGGCCAAAAAAAAGTTGACGCATCTCTGGCTGCCATTGTCACATTTCTCTTAGAACGAACTGACGCCTTTTGGCACTCGGCTCATTGTCCGTTTTTCTCAATCGATTTGGCACACAGTTGATACTATCAATAAATAATTTGACCATTTAACTTTTTTAATTTTTACCCTTTTGAGTGAATTAAGGAATACCACAATTTCAGTGTCTAAATAGTTTCATTAATAATTTCATGCCTAATTTTGTCACTCTTAGATATAGATTTTTTTTGCTAAATTTATACAGGACTACCCCTTAAGTATAATTTATTTTCGGTTAGTCGGTTTTTAGTTTTTATTAATTATTCGTATTAAAATATACTTCAAACTATTACCAATAATATTAGTAATCTGTCGTTGGTCAAATTATATTTAATTGAGGGCTAATAATTTTACGTTCACCAGATGTCACTAGTTATTACTGGATCTAAGGTCAACATCGTAGACAGAGAAACCTATAGATTAATGATTAGCGTGGCCTCGAATGAGAAAGGACGATAACGTAGTTTTAGATTATACAATAATCTTTATGACTTTTAAACATATTTAGATAAAAATTTTAATTATTCTAGGAACTGAACTGAACAAGATTCACCTATCTTAAGCTCACAAAACACTTTTTTCTCACTTAAACCAATTTGTAAACTCCTTAGAACGTGTCAAAGTTGTTTAGCAAGGTGTAGTTTGCTAAACAAAAAACCGGCACGGAGAAAGGGACAAATAATCACACCGCTCTGTCTCATTTCTATGCAAGACGTGTGCATAAATCTATCTTTTTCGTGTGCGAATGCGAAAGAAGGCGTCAATTTGTCTATAGGTTTCTCTGTCTACAGTCAACATACTTGTTTCACAGATGTTCACACAGTGTTATCATCGTTAAAAAGTTGCCATTTAAGTTTCTAGCGTGTTATTTAATTATTTTCACATGTTTAATCCTTCTACTTTTAGGTATATCCGTAGTTTAATTTAGTAATTTTCAATATAATTTATATAAAATATATCTAATATTTCAGATGAAAACTTTAATCTCTACAGTTTTCTAAAAAAATTACTTGGTCGACATGTAATTTGTCTAATATTTCACGTCGTTTCTAAGCAGCTGCGCTCTGGTGGTCTTGATCTCATTGTATCTGTTCGTGCAGGTGCGGTGCGCGGGGAGCGCGGGGAGAGGGGCGAGCGAGCGGAGCGCGGCGCCGAGCGCGAGTCGCGGTCGGCGGCGCTGCTGTCGCGGCTGGCAGCCGAGCCCAAGGGCTACGCCGAGTGCTACCCCGGCCTGCGCGAGATGGACGACGCCATCGACGACTCCGACGACGAGGTTGACTACACCAAGATGGACGCCGGCAACAAGAAGGGACCCATCGGTCAGAACCGATAGTTGATTTTAAAATAACTTCCCGATGAGCTGTAAACTTCGATCAAATCAACAAGGGTCACGTACAAAATCATAGCTAAATATTGTCCGCATGAATATAAACTATGAAAAGACATAAATTAAATAACATTTAGTGTGAAATCAACCCTAAGTTATAACAAATAAAGTTCTTTTTCCCGTTATTGCCTTGCGAGCTACACTCTCACGTGCAAGAGCTCACGTCTCATGTGCGCTCTTATTTACTGAGATGGATTTCTTGCGCCGACCCGACATCTAGTTGGTATTGTTGATCGGAGGCTGTAAACTTGAAATTTTGAATGAAGCTCCTAATCGGAGCTGCTATTTTTTTTAAATTTTACTTGTTTATACTTACAGTTACAGCCCATAAAAGTTCACTGGTGAACATAGCCCTCCCCCATAAGTACAGATAGAGAAAGTTTTGTAAGAACAACTTTAAATACCCATGTAAAATAGCCAAACCGGCAACCGACAGCAGCGTTAAAGATATGTACTGCTACCATCAATCCACCTGTTAAGCATAACGATGAAAGCATATTGTCCCTACTACAGGAGAACCCATTGTACGGTTGTGGTCCTCATATATCCCCTGATAATTAGGCCACACCTGACAAGCGAGTCGTCATTCACAGTTTTTTTATGCGTTATTAGGACGAGGCTGCTGCACATATCCTAGTTTATTTCCCTCTGTAATCGTAACCCTTCAAGCGCCATAAAAATCCCATGCACTTGCATGCGCCCGGCAAATCCCACCCACAGCACTTAAAACCATTAAAACTTATATTTAGAGACTACTTTTCTATGAAGAAGTTTAGCGTTATAAAATCTATACAAAATTCTTTATCTTGTGGTCTAAACAAAAGTCACGTTTTACTTCATTACAAAAAGATTTTATTTTATTTTGATAACAAAAAAACATATCAAGCGAATATCGGCAGCGTGAAAATCACATGTATGCGTGAATTTCAATTGTTTTAATATATATTACTCGAAATTATTTACGTAAAAAGATAAATTATATTCGCACAAAAACTTTCATTACAATTTTATAATAAAATACTATACTATATTCTATTCCAATTACGAAGTCCCATTTGACAGATGTTGACATCTGTCAACTGCTACTACTTTTACTAGTACTTAATTATTGATAATTAAGTACTAGTAAAGTTCCGCTATAGTCGATACTTGACGATATTGATTTTCGATTACTATAACGAACAAATTAAAATCGTATTGACAGAAAAGGGATTAGCATCAAATTAAAATTTATAAAACTGTTTTTTAATTTTAATTAGATAATATTACATGATATTATTATCAAGATGAAACATATTCATTGAATAAAACTAAATTTACGGATTCTATCGCGTTTATTTAACTGATTACTTTTAACCGACGTTTCACGGGGGGGGGGGACTGAGATGTTTGACGTCCCAATGTCATTGTTAGCCCGGCTACCTTCAGTTTTTGAATATTAATTTTTGGTCCGATTTACGCAAAACGAACTTACAGTATCTTGAAGTCTTGCAGTGGTATGCTTGTAGAAGTAGTTGGTTGTGTGGTAAATTTTGTTAATTATAGGATCCCAAGCAGATGGCAGCACCCAACCATCTTCTCTATTGAAATTAGGATGTTTTTTAATTTCAATAGCCTTGCGTATCATCCTTGGTAGGAATCGGTGTTCATTTGCGAGGATTTGTGGTTTATCAAATCTGATGTAATGGTGGGGACGATCTTGAACATGTTCACAGACTGCAGACTTCCCGGAGCGTCGGTGCTTCACGTCAGCTATATGTTCTTTTATGGATTCGGGTTTTTATGGATCTTTTTGTTTGACCTATGTAAGAGAGACCACATTCACAATCTAACTTGTACACTCCTGCATCTTGTAGAGGGATATTACACTTGACGGATGGTAAAAATTGACTAATCTTCTTCGGTGGCTTGTAGTATGTTTTAATGGAAGCTCGCTTCTATATGTAGCCAACCTTGTCTGTGACTCCTCTGACATATGGTAGTATAGCAGGCACACGCTCGACTGTGGTCGGCTTCACTCGTTCACTGTGACGTAGGCGCGGGACCCGAAGCTTGTTGTCTTGCAACACTTGCTTGACATGCTGCAGCTCGGCGGCCAGATGTTTTCTGTCACAGATCCCTCGTGCTCTCTGAAACAAAGATTTACCCACGGTAGCTAACTGTGAAGGATGATGGTGAGATTCGCCATTTAAATATCGGTTGGTATGGGTCTTTTTTCTATATACAGTGTGACCAATAGTGTTATCAGGATTTCGAATGACTAAAACATCTAGGAAAGCTAAAGAATTATTTGCCTCTAACTCCATTGTGAATTGTATTTTAGAGTTTATAGAGTTAAGGTGGTTTAAAAATGCAGTTACTTTGTCAGATGGTAAAATTGTGAAGGTGTCCGCTTGTAGAAGAATCTTGGATTTACAGGAACAGTAAGAAGGGCTTTCTCCTCGAAGTCCTCCATAAATATGTCGGCGACTATGGGAGATAATAGCAAATTAGCATACGTCTCATAAAACATTACGCAATATATAATACAAAGTAACCATTTTGGTGGCAACGCAAAGTTCGTGTACGCAGGTATGAAGCATTAAAATATATCCTGAGCTGTTGATTTGCCGTGTAATGGCGGCGTTTTAAATTCCATCCATCATCCTGGGTGTCGTGAGAGAGGACTATGGAAAATATACAAAAAAAAAATCTCATGGCTCCGATAGATAACAGTGCAACTGTCTCGTATACACCTAGATTTAAAATACCTGGTTGTAGCGTTAAAATTGCGAAAGTCTGGTTTTTTCATCACCAATTCATCTGTTAAGCGTTACAAGCACAGCATTAGACTTACAGGGTTATAAGGCAAAGAAAAAGAAGATAATTACGTTAAATATAATCTTGTAGTGATTAATTTTTACCGTGTAGTGACGGTGTAAGAATATCCACTACTCCATATCCTTGAGTGTTGTAAAATGCGACAGAGGGAAACAAGTCAGGAGATGAGTAGCAGTGTCTTTTTAATAATGTTTAAAAAAAAACTGCGGTTGCCAACCCGCTTGCCAAGCGTGTGAACTATGGCAAGTTTCTCTTATGAGGCAATCTACGAGGGAGGGATGTTCAGCAGTGGACTTTAATAGGCTGTAACGATAGTCATTTTCTAATATACGTTAAATATTTGTTTGGTAAATGATCATCTAGTGTAAACTATGAAATATATTTAAAATACAAAAACATTTCGTATAAACTTTATTTTCACAGCTGCTTTACAACTGCGGAAATAAACTTACACCAAAATAAAATTAATTAATTGAATGATTTTTCATTTTATAGATCCAGAATATAATACAGAAGAGAAAGGCTCCACAGTTAGGCGACGAACCTAATTTCAAGACACCAAAGTATTGACGCTGTTAAGAAGAGACTTAACGTGAAGGCACCAATTATGGACAGTTTAAGAATTTGGTCTTACATTTTTAATCACTATTCATCTATTTGCAAAGATACAATGTTATGACTATTATCAAATTGTAGACCAATAAACATGCTTTATTACACGTACATATATAATTTATATAGTGTTATTACCAAATTGTCTATTATCAAATTGTAGACCAATAAACATGCTTTATTACACGTACATATATAATTTATATAGTGTTATTGTTTCTGATGAAATAAAGAAAAACTCAAAAAGGCACAAAAACTCCATTTATGGACGGCACTTCTCCAGTGATGGATACTCAATGTTGGACATGTATCCCATGATGGACACCCAATGTTGGAAGGTTATTAAATTCACCAGTTTAAAATGAAATTCTTTGAAAAATTTTAAAGTTTATTAACAAATATAAGAAGGAAACCTCAACTTTATAAAAAACAGTTTTGCAAATTAAAAAGTACTATTATTTATTTATCACAAATCAAAATAACAAATCAAGTTAAAGCAACTACAGCAGAAACATTTTACTTATTAGGGTCAAAAAAAGCTTGAGGTATTCTTGTAAATAGAAGTCTCAAAAGAGCAGTTAACAACTTAGGTGTCTACTCTTACATACTACACAGTCTTTATTCTTTTTCTTTATAATAACCACCTTATTTAATAATCACAACTTGAGAGATGAAATTTAACCCTGTTTTACCCATTAATTAGAAAAACGGGTTAAAAAAATATACACTAAATATAAATAGAAAAATCTTATTCTAATAAGTCTCAAAATCCAGGACATTTATATGTTAGGCAAAATTCCCATCAAACAATAGACTAAAAAATAAATGAAATAAAAATCTTTAAATCCACAGTCTTAAAATCTAGGTCATATAAATGTCAGGCAAAAACTTCTCCATTTCTGGTACTTTGTAAAAGCCTCTGTTATTATGTTTGATAGGAGGATTTATAACTTCGACTATATCAGTAGTTTTATACCAAATTTTATCTGGCCTTTCTGGCCACCTAAAAGTGTTCCCATTAGAAAGTACCATTGTACTTATTTCAAAGAGACCTCGTTCCTTATTTTCAATCTTTCCGGGGAAATATTCACCCTCATACATAATGATGACAAAAGAACCCTTGTTGATATCCTTTTTAGCATTTTTAACTTTATTAGAATGTGCTATTTGAGTCAAAGGCAACTCTGATTCAGAATTACTATCTTCCGTAATAGATCGTTTTCTCTTCCTTTGTACTGAAATCTTCTTTTTTATCCATTGCTTTACGTTCATTTTGTTTTTCCAGTATTTCTCCTTGATAGGTATTTGATTCAGTCTCTTCGTTCCATTCGCTTTCGCCACTTTCAATATATTCTATTTCAGCTTCTGTATCTTCAGATGATGATATTTCAGGCATCTTTGGTTTTTTAGATTTTGTTTTACCCTTCTTTTCCTTGGCAAGTTTTTCTTTGATATTTTTTTTCTCG
Organism: Parnassius apollo; assembly: GCA_907164705.1. Lineage (NCBI taxonomy): Eukaryota > Metazoa > Arthropoda > Insecta > Lepidoptera > Papilionidae > Parnassius > Parnassius apollo. The sequence continues at coordinate 309,357 of CAJQZP010001411.1, read as the reverse complement.
ATTCTCTGCTTAGCTTTCAATTCCTTTTCTTCTAAAATTCTTTTTTTTTCGGCGGCTTTTTTTTCATGGTATTCTTGCCATGCTTTGCTCGTTACAGCTGATGGTAATTTTTCTTTTTTCTTCTTAGTTTTCTTAGTACTTTCATTGTCAGGCCATAAAAGACATTTTTTGAATGGCGATGGAACTGTGACACCTAGCGCATTACTTATTGTGTTTTTTGCAGGAGTTTTTGCAGCCAAAGAAAGGGATCCATCAACCCTGGCTAACGTATCTGACGTTGTAATTTCGATTGAAGAAGTCACTGTACTACCTATCGTTACCCTTGTGTCTTCGATAGGTATTTTTTCAGTCTCTTGAGACGGCATTTCTGACACTGATGGCACTGTGCTACCCAGAATATCGCTTGTTGTATCATTATGGGATTTCGCATCAGATATGGCTTCATCAACTTTTGATGGCGTATTTGGCGTTGGTATGAATGCCACTGTTTCAGAGACACCATCTAGTGCACTGGTTGACGGTGCTATGAGATCAAGTGCACTGCTTACTTTGCCGTTGTCATCGAAGTCTGTTGGCATAACATTTTCTTGCATAATACACGTGTTATTATATAATACGTTATCTGAAGTCGGTGAAGATTCCCTATTTAATGCAGCAGGTGCGGAACTAGATTCTAGCGAAATTGACATTTGCTTGTTGTGTGCCCACACTATATAGAGATTCAAATCTTCATCTAATGCCATGTTTTCGAGAACATTTCTTCCTTCATAATAAAGACTGTTAAATAGGTCTAACTTTTCTTGACCAAAATGTTTTGTAATTTCGGTTTCTAAAAATTGTAAAAAATGGCTTCTTTCTTCATTTTGGTTTTCATTTGCTAGATCAGAAACAGTATTCCGCTTTGTGAGTTTTGACATATCAATATATTGTGGACCATATGGATGCAGACCACCGCCCCTAAATCCATTTTTAATGCAGTCCGTCGTTATATTCTTTAACGCTTTTTGAAAGACGGGAGCAAAGTTTTCCTTTTTCAACTTGTTTCCCGAATTTTCCATTTTCCACTGGATAACTGCTTTACGATAATATACTTTCAGCGGTCTGAAAAGAGATATGTCCATAGGCTGCAGAATGTGGGTCGAGTTAGGGTACAAGGCTATAATTTCTATGTCATTTTCAGAGCAGAACTTGGACAGATGAAGTGTAAGATGCGATCTATGACCATCCACAAAAAACAAAATTGGTTTCTGGATGCCTTTTACAATCAGCCAAGGATTAAAAATTGTAGTCACAAACTCGTAGAAGGTCTCACCAGTCATCCAACCGGTCTCCGACTTTCCTATGCCCCATTCTCCTGGCACACTGCTAGAAATTCTGTCCGGGACTCGATCATAGGCGAAAACAATCATGGGTGGTGCTAGTGTACCCGCAGCATTTGCAGTCAACAAGACGGTTAAATTTTCTTTTTCATCGCCACTTGCCGCATAAACATGCTTTTCCCCTCGTCTAACAAGCACTCGTCCAGGTTTTGGCGCAAGAAAAAAGGCGCTCTCATCTGCATTAAAAACTCGGCTTGGCTCTTTCAGAGCTTCAAGCAATCCCTTTTCGGCCAAATATTCATCCACTTCTTTGAACCAGTTGTTTATTTGCTCTTCTGTCACTTCATTGCGTGCTGCACTGAGGTTTTCGGCCGTTCTTTCTGCTAATATCGGATGTCTTTTAATAAAAGAAGAAAACCATTTCTTCCCTGGCCTGTTTGCTGTAAAAGGAGTAGATTTACGTTGCACCGTAACTATTCGCTGGACGCTATCTAAAAGTTGTTCTCTAGTGATAGGAAATCGTCTTTCGGCACTTGCTATTGCCCATTTCACAAGCAAATCTTCTTCTACTGTTGTCAAGACTGTACTAGGCCCCATAGTGCATACCATGGGGCTCTTACCGGAGATTTTATTGTGGAGAGTAATTCTCGGCACTCCAAATCGCTTAGCTGCTGCAGATACTGATTGTCCTTCCTTTCGCACTGCCTCAATGGCGTGAGCCATTTGTTCAGGCTTATAATCTTTTTTAGGCGCCATCTAACCAAACAAGAAATCAAATTAGATAGTTCTTACAATCTACGAGCGCGTGGTCCTAGGTCGTGTAACACGCGCTTATGAATTGCAAAAAACCATACAATTATAACATGGCGTCCATTATTGGTAAACGTGCTTTGATTATTATTTTTTAAAGACATATGATATCAGGCGATGTTCAAGAGGTAATACTATTTATAATTTACTCTTCAGTACAATTAAATAACCATGGACACGTGTCCATAAATGTGTTTTATGTCCATTAATGGATCCAGTAATGGACACCCCTAAAATACTTTTAAATTATCGAGTGACATAACCTCTTTCTCGAATATATGCCTAATACTATAAGATAAACATAAAATCAAAGCGTGTCCATATATCTATCTAAAAAAGGACATTGTGAACAAAAACAATGACTAACCTGCTTAACGATTCCTTTAAGAAATCCGGATAAAATTTGAAAAACTCCAGAGCACAATTTCTTCAACTCGCCATTTTGAAACAAAATGGCCGAAATTAATTTTCTCTGTCAATATGACAGAGGGATGTTGGCTGTCTATGTCTAAAGTGCTGCCATTTCTAGAAAACCATTTCTACCCTTATTATAAGGTTGATAAGTTTTTTTCGTCCATTATTGGTGCCATGTCCATTACCGGCGCCACCACGTTAATATGAATTTGTGTATAAAGTTAAAAAAAAACTTACTCCTAAAGTAAAGTATGCGCATTTTATTAACAATAATACCCTTGATTTGTGTACAGTACATTGTATCCTGTTTAGTATATTGTGTTATAATAAATTTCTAGTGATATATCGTCTTTATTTTACTATCCATAACCCCAAAACGTCTAATCGACGCAATTTTCGATTAAGTTGCGATTTCCAGCAGACCTTGTTGACTTTATGTGCGAACTTGTTGATACCAAAATGATAGTCAATTTGTAGTACATTACGTCATAAGTTTTATGAGCCGTAGGATTTTATAGAAAAGTTATCTAGCATACGACGAAATGTATGTAATTTTTTATATCAACTAAGTTAGCGAACAGACTGCTCGTCTATTTCGCACGCTAATCCTTTTGGCAAGTTTTTGATATACTCTGTCCAATACCCGGAAATGACGTGCTTAGCCCTCTCGCAAATATACGTTGTCATTCTGTAACTATACTTTTTACCCTTTTTATTTATTGTGTATTATCGATCAGCCAAGGCTTCGCACGGGTGGCCTTAGGATATCGACAAAAGCGCCACCTACCAGCTCCAGCACCTTTGAAAATTTCTCCAAAATATGTCGTGTTATTTTAGAGTTTTTGTAAAACTAACGCACGACAATGGTTTTTATTTAAATATAAGATCTAGTTATGAAATCATCGTTCAACGCTTATATATAGCCGTTCTAGATTTGATTACCAATCAAATGCAGTATTTGTGCCAATACAAAATGAAAAGGGATTTGGGGAATGCATATATAGAAAACGTTCTCGTCTCTAACACTGTTGTGATCTTTGTCTGATCCTTTTTGATATGCTAATATGGTAGTTCTTTAAATTAACGAGTGCTGGTGAGATTTACTTGTATTAACAAGTAGTAAAATTAAAAATGTTGTACAACCGACTTCAATATAATTAAAATGAGAACATCAATGAAATCACTAGATACTCAAAAACACGAGAAGCACCAGCTTTCAGATATAAAAAAAGAATCATCACAATCGGAGAAAAGTTATGAGGTAACACATACATTCACAATACCTTCTCCTTTTTGAAGTCGGTAAAAAAACTTACTGTATACGTGTCAAAGTTTGCGTACGCGCTCGTTCGCAACCACAGAAATCTAAATAGGTAATAAGACAATAGAAGTCGTAAAAGCGCGTGACCTTGTCGCCGCACATGTAACTCGTAGGCCACAAGCGCGTGAGGAGCGTTTGTTTCGGTCACCAGTGTGTGGACGCAGAGACGTAAAAATGGTCTTTTGAAGCATATCTAACTGCGGAAATTCTTCCACAACTTGCAAATTTTCAAATAAAGGGATAACATTTCATAAATAAGTAATTAGTGTTTTAAATAATGTTGTTTTTAATGAAATATACTTATATAAAATTATTCACCTCCAGTTCGACGATTGTCTCCGAAAATGTAACTGATTTCACATTTCAATGTCCATTGATTCATAAGCTAGTTCATGTCTACGAGTACGTGAGCTAAAAGCAGCGATGGATTTATAGTATGGCCAAAAAAACAATATTGACGCGTACGTAAATTTCCAAGAACAAGGCCGCAGGAGACGAGCGCGATTCAGTGACGACACTACTATTTTATACCGATAATTTATTATGTTTAGCTTACCTAGTTTTACCGAAATGGGCATGAAATGTGATTTTTCGTTAAATATTTATTTACACCTTCTCCACTTTTTTCTTTTTAAATATTTTATATCGTTAACCGTTTATCAGCGCTTATCTGTTTGTTTGTACTTGGTTGAGCGGCGTGCCTATTCCCCGGTCGAGCTTTTACCCTAGTACGCGAGATGTTTCACTTTGTGGACTGTATACGCGGATGATGTCTAAACTAGATAGCGGATTTGACACGTGGTTCCCTAGCAATGCACTCACTCTTCCAAGAAAACCTATTGCCTGAAGGCTTATGAAGGAACCCCTGTTAGGAGGAATGAAAATAGGGCGGATGAACTAATAAAACACAAAATTTCAAGCAGGGTAATGAAAATAAGGAATCACACTTACCGGGGTGTTACTTCGATGCGGCTTGGATGCTTTGCTGCTGCGTTGCGACTTCTGGCGGATCTCCTGGTGCCCCAGAGATGCGGTCCTGGTCGATGGAAGAGAGCGGTGCTTGACTATATCTCACACGAGGTGAGGCGGTTACTCCTGAAGCGCGACTGCTTCAGGCTAATGCGGTTGAACTAGCGGTGCGCGTGGGCAAAGCCCTCTAGGGCACGACTGTTCTAGGCGGTGTGGTTCCAACTGGCGGCCGAAGGGAAGAGAGCGCGCGCAGGCTCTGCACACGCTTATATTACTTCGGTCCTCCTATCAATGCGTCTCGGAGGGGCGCGCCTCTTATTGGTTGCAAATCACGCGATATTCTAGAATCATCTTCTTTCCCCTCTCACCCCACCACCCCGGTGTGTCGGAGGGACGACAGGTGAAGGATAGGTCGAAGGAAGGACAAAACGCTTGGCAAGCCTACTTTCGAATAAAATAAAAATACGAATGGTTTTTCCGCGCAACCATCCCCCCTGGCTTGAAGGATTTCCTTCAAAAAATAACTAAAACAACTAAGGCTAAGACCAAACTAACAAAATAACTAACTAACGCTAAGATTAAACCTAAATTTCAACTACCATTTCTAATCTAGAAAGCTAATTTAAACTATGGGCAAAGGACACAAACGGATTGTGTTACTCGACAATACCCAAAGTCCGCATTTCCGGAAATGACGGCTTAGGACGTATTCGAAAGCAAGCTACTGCAATTGCAGATTAAGTTACGTGCGGAAAGAATCCAATAATTCTGACGCAAGATTCATTCAAAGATCAGCAAGTCGGGGCCAGCGTGAGAATTCAATTTATGATGGTAATCAACTAATAAATTCATGATATGGTCTTTACGCGGTAAAACTATAGGGTGCCGTTGGTCGAAACTCAACTGCGAGTTGGACAAGCGTCCACCTACCCTCACGATTCCATATTGTAAAAATGGCTTAAGGCGTTGAAAAGCGCGACTACAAGCTCTATTCGATTGTAATCTTGTAATTTGCTCGGAAAAATGTACACGTTGAGGTTCACGTAACACTAGCAACTCGGCATAGTTGTAATCGGAAGCTAAGATATACGGACGTCGCGGTAAAAGCTTCGCGAATCGACAAACGTAAATTACGCTACGCAATAATTTCGACCAAGAGGACAAGTGGTTCACCAAAGCAATGATTGGAGGAACCTCGCTCGAAACGCTCGCTACCAGAGCGTGCATCTTCTCTTCCGGCGGTTGTGACACTGACGAAGGGTCGAAATCGGTTATTGGCCATTGCGAGGGTTCCAATTGAACCCAAGAAGGTCCGTGGAACCAAAGCGGATGGTCCATTATTTGCATCGGGGTGAGTCCACGGGATAGACAATCGGCAGGGTTTTCCGTACCGGACACGTGATAAAAGTTCCGCGTTCCTAACTCGTCTTGGATCTTGGCTACTCGGTTCGCGACAAACGTATCCCAACGGTGGGGTGATGAATGAACCCAACATAAAGCGACGGTGGAGTCGGAAAAGGCAAATATCCTTTCTATGTTAACTCTGTCCCTACATGCGCTGATAACTGCGGTAATAAGCTTGGTGAGGACTAATATTGCGCAAAGCTCTGAGCGTGCCAGAGAGACAACCTTACGGGGGGAGACTCTTGACTTAGAGCTAATGAGGCTAATCGAATTTCTACCATTATTCTGGACGTGGAAATATACAACGCCCCCGTAAGCCTTCTCGTTGGCGTCTGCAAACCCAACGACCGTGATGACGCTATTTTTATCGACGTTTATATGACGTGGTAGGTATTTTAATTTCTCTTAGTAAAGGAAGTTCCTCTCTAAAACGCTGCCACAATCGAACAATGCTGTCAGGCGGCGGGTCATCCCAATCGCATTCACATAACCAAAGTTGTTTAATCAAAAGCTTAGCGTATAGTACCACCGGAGCTACGAAACCCATTACATCCCATAATCTAGCAACGCATGACAGTATTGTGCGCTTTGTGCACGTTTCTGCGGGCGGGTTTACCTTAAGGCTAAACACGTCGGACTCTGGTGACCAACACAGACCGAGCACCTTGTGCGTATCAGAATCTTCGAATTCCTTTATCGCCGAAAGACTGTGTGATAATGGGATGGTGTCTAAAACCGGACGCGAATTACTAGTCCACTTGACAAGATCGAATTGACCCGCTTTGATGAGCTTTATAACCTCGGCGGTGGTTAGGGTGGCCTCCTCCACGCTATCAACCGAGTACACAAAATCATCCATATATAATCCACTTTCAATTGTCCTCTTAGCTTTAGGATAAGGAGGACCTTCATCGTGGGCGAGTTGTCTCACCGTGCGTAACGCATGAAATGGGCTCGACTTTAAACTAAAGCAAACGCGGTTAAATTCAAACACCATTAGAGGTTCTTTTGGGTTGAAACGATATAAAATGCGTTGGAATCGACGGATGCATTCACGGACCCCTATGCAAAGAAACATTTGGCGAATATCGGCGGATAGTGCTATACTAAACAAACGAAAATTGGCTATTATATTAAATAAACTGCCCTGTAAATTTTGCCCACTATAGAGGATATCGTTAAGAGACAGGTGTGCTAGTTTTAGCACTAGCGTCAAGCACTACACGTAACTTAGATGTAAGTTTGTCCTCCCTAATGACCCCGTGATGTGGTATGAAATACGACGGTGTGTCTTCGTAGTTATCTAATTTCGAAGCCACAAGTGATATGTAACCTTCCCTTTTATATTCGTTAATGACGCCGTCATAAGCTTCTTTTAACTGGGGTGAAGCGAGCATCCTACGCTCCAAGCTGTAGAAACGTTTTTCCGCCATTTGACGCGAATCGCCGAGAGATAAAACATCTCCTTTAAAGGGTAGCGCTACACTATATCGACCGTCGCGATCACGAACGATCGTGCGGACATAAATTTCCTCGCACAATCTATCATCTGGGATAACTATAGGTGGAACGTTCACCTCCTCCATTTCCCAAAATTTGCGCAGTAACGACTCTAGCGGTTCGACAGCCATACAACAATAAGAGGTTGCCGAGATACTATCCATGATGGGGGCGGAGCCAACGATGACATAGCCCAAGACGGTTTCCAATGCGTAAGGCGCGGTATGCGAGGAGTTGCCCCTAACCTTATTGTTTAACAAAAGATGAGAGAAAAGCGATACTCCAATGAGCATGTCTATGTTTCCGGGAATGGCGTAAGTGTCATCTGCTAGAGTCATTTTTAAATTCATTCATTGCCGAGGTGTCAACCGAAACGGTTGGCAGACGTTCAGTGACTTTATCTACTACTAGTGCATTTATATCAAAGTTAATGTTACGAGCTTGAGGTTCGTGACAATAAAAATTGCCAATAAAATTACCTAAATTAACACTTTAATTTACTTTACACAAATTAAAACTTAAAACACTAATAATTAAATACACTAATTCACTTTATTCCGCTCCGAAGCTTCGCTTGTTTCGCAAAATCAACACTGCCTCGATCGCATCTTGCAGCGCCTATTTATTTAAATTAGCAAAGAAGCATCCGGAATATTCAAGTAAATGCGCGCAAAGGGACGAGTGTGCGAGTGTAGATTTTCTAGAAACTTAGTTCTTCGGATGGCGCTGTCGGTTGAGAGATTTGTGATGTCATTTTCTGCAAAGCTCCCCCTCGCTCTCGTTCCTGACACTAGATGGCGCTAGTTGACTTATTCACGCAACACTGCCCCCTCCTAAGACATGCTCGTCCCGAGCATTATCGGTCCCATAATAACGCGCCAAGCGATCCACATGGACGATCTTAGGAGTCTCTCTTGCGCCTTTCTGTATCCGGTAGGTCACATCAGCAAGCTGTCCCACTGGGCGCAATAGCTTTTAGTGGTCGAACTCATCGCTGAGACGTCGCTCCACTGGCCTTTATAGCGTGCCTTTTTCTGTAATCTGTTCCCGGTCACAAAGTTTCAGCACACGTACTCCTGAGATGTCAGTGATTCTGACCAAGGTTCGAGCCACTTTCCGTGGAAGGTCATTGTTTACCCTTTCCACAAGTACACAACGGTAAGCTTGCCCAGCGTTTCGAGGAAGACTAACCTAAAAGACTAACTAACTAAAAGATCTCGGCGGAAGAACAATCTTCTTAATGCTGTATACGTTCCCTGGTAACGCACCTTCCATAAAAAGTTCCTCCTGTCCACATTTCAAAACACCTTGCTTAACGTCGATCTCACAACAATTATTCCTCATAAATTCTAAGCAGGATGCAGTCGTCCATTATATCAGCCACGATGACATTATGCAGGTAGATTACGTTGCCTAGCTTTAACTCCATCTCCTTCTCTCCACGGAAGGGTATACGCTGACCGGTGGCTGTTACCAAATTAATGCGTTATCGGTTGTATGCGGAGTCCCCAAGGAACTGACTTATAAGTTGGGAACTAACAGCCGTACGAGAGGCTCCAGTGTCTATGGTCAGTTTACACGGCATTCCGTTAACTTCGCCCTTGATGATTAGACTGTTCCCATCATGGGTTTGTGAGATCGAGATCCTTGGGGCTCTTTTAACATCAGCCAGCACCCGCCCCGCAGTTCTGGCTTTTACTCGTTTCCCTGCTGCTGCTGGGCGGTGCTGTTGGCCGCACTACCCTCCTGAGATCGTTCAACTTCCCTTTCTAGGGTTCGCTTAGGGCAGCTGGATCGAAGATGGCCCTTTTCCCCACAGCAATAACACCTAGGGCTGTATCCTCTGTTGCGGTCGCGAACTGTAGCTGCTGCAACCTCCCTGACGCGATGGGAACAATGATCCTGCCGCACGGCTTCCACCTCCAGTGCATCGGCCAAGGCGTCCTTAAGCGTCTCGTGGTGCCCGAGCCTCACAGCAGCTCTGACTTCCAGGTCGCGGATGCCGTCGATGAATGTCTGCACCAGGTTCCCTTCAATGAACGCAGGTACAGACCGGTATGCTTTCCGCACCAGCTTCTCCACCTCTAGAGCCCACTGCTGCAGGTTTTCGTTGATGCGCTGCACGTGATCTTTAAGCTGCGCACGAAAGACGTGTTCCAGGTGAGCGTCGCCATATCTCGCCTCCAATGCCTCAAGGAGTTGCTCATAAGTCACTTCCTCCCCGAGAGCTTCCAGAACTGTTAAGGCCTGGTCGCGAGCTTCCAGAACTGTTAAGGCGCTCCAGGCCTAGTGTGAGAGCAGTCGTGGCCTGACTTTTATTCCAGCCGTTCGCCTTCATAACAGCTTCGAACTGGATTTTGTAGGCTGACCAGGAAGCAGTCCCGTCGAACGGTGGCACTTTGAACCCACGTAGCGAAGGTGTACTAGCTACTACGGGAGCTGTAGTTCCATCACCCAGTTTGAGGTCATCCAGCGTTTTCTTCACGTCAGCCACCACGTAATCAACCCGATTGTTCACTTGGTCGATTTGGGTTTTAGCTTCCTTGATTTGGGTTTCAGCTTCCGACAGGCGGTTGTCATGTTGAGCAACCCTATCCTTCACCTCCCTTATCTCTTTCCCAAAGGTAGCATGAAGGTCCTTCATGAGGAGCATCTGCTCTTCCGACCGACGAGCCTGTTCCGCCAGCTGATCTTCCAACCGACGGGCCTGTTCCTCTTGTCGGCGGGCCTGTTTATCCTGTCCGCCCCGCAGCTGCTCTTCCAACCGACGGACCTGTTCCTCCTGTCGGCGAGCCTGTTCCTCCTGTTGGCGAGCATGTTCCTCCTGTCGGAGAGCCTGCTCCTGCAGCATCACCATCAGAGCACCTATGTCAGGTGCTGCAGATGTAGGAGCTACTGACGGGCCTGCAGCCGGCGGCTGGCTCTCCAAAGTCTGCGGCGTTGCACCACCAAATCCTCTTTGGTCCGTCTCCTGCTGGCGTTGACTTTGGATACGGACACCCTCCGTTTCCTCCTTAGGTAAAATCGACATGATTTTATCCCAACTCTGACACCAATTGTTACGAGCTTGAGGTTTGTGACAATAAAAATTGCCGATAGAATTACCTAAATTAACACTTGAATTTTCTTGACACAAATTAAAGTATAAAATACCAATAATTAAGCACGCTAATTCACTTTATTCCGCTCCGAGGCTTCGCTTGTCTCGCCGAACTCAATACTTCCCCGATCGCAACTTGCAGCGCCTATAAATACACAGTACCGAAACATCCAGAACATTCAAGTAAATACGCGCACCAATCGACAAAGCGCCGAAAGTTCGAGTCTCAGCTTCTAGAAGCTTAGTTCTTCGTTTCGACAACAGATGGCGCTGTCGGTTGAAAGATTAGTGATGTCATTTTCTGGAAAGCTCTCTCCTCGCTCTGTTACCTGACACTAGATGGCGCTAGTGCCAGAGGTCAACTTAGTCGCGCAACAGTATGGTAATATATATGTACGGTCTATAAATAATTGTTCCGGGTCTGCATGAGTCCTTGTACAATTTATGTATGTAAACTGGCTCCATGGTACAGGAGAATATCCTAGTGTGGGGAAAAATAGATTTTCAAAAAAAAGGAAAGAAGTATAGATAATATTAATTTTTAGATGTTGCGCTGCCCTAGTTCATATCTGACTTATTATAATAACTTACACTGGCACTTACAAATAAGAATCGCTGTGAAATTCTACTTCTTCTACGAATTCTACTTTACATCAACTAATAAAACCGGGAAATGTTTCTAAATTTCTATTAGAATAGAAATAGAATTCTAAATAAGAGAATACACCTTTAATCCCCGAGGACTAAGATGGAATGCCTCGTTTCAGTAAAAAGGGTCACCGGATCTTCACAGACACTAATATCCATTCTAAGTGCGAAAAAGATAGAAAAGATAAGGTCGCATGCTCAGAATAGACGTGCTCATTGACGTAGTCAAGATTGTTATATAGGAAAGTATTTGGCTCAGTGCCTGTAGGATTCCACCGATAGGAATCCTATAGCCGTACGAAGTTGATTTTACGGTAAGAGATTCAGTGTATGGTGCAATGAAGTACGATCCCTTATCATCCATGCTAGAAAAACACTCAAACGTCTTTCAAATAACAACTACTCATCCCAAGTGGCTGACATTTTGGTGCGTAACTGTCAAACGATGCACAACGACATTCATTAGCTTTTATTGACCAGTTCTGCCAGCTTCGCGTCGGAAATTTTTCAGACCACCCTGGTATGCTTTAATTACAGATGTATAAAAATCATCATCATTACAGCCCTTCACAAGTCCACTGCTGAACATAGGCCTCCCACAAGGAACGCCACAAAGCACAGTCCTGAGCCACCTGCATCCATTTACTACCTGCTAGTGGTGGGGCTGTCACTCAAGAACTTTTCTTCTCCGTCGATTATCGGTTCTTCAAACTATATGGCCGGCCCGTTGCCACTTCAGCTTAATAATCCGTTGGGCAATGTCGGTTACTCTGTTTCTACTGCGGATATCTTCGTTTTTAAGTCTATAACGCAGAGAAACCCAGAGCTTAGCTCTTTCTACAACTCGCTGAGCGACCTTGAGCTTCCTCATACGGCCAGCAGTGAAGGACTACGTCCCAGATCCATAGATCGTCATGGCAACACGCACTGGTTGTACAATCAAGATTGTGAAAACAAGTTTTAAGGTATGCCTGACGAGAAGTGTGTCGCAATCTTGCGAACGCTGCCCAGCCTAATTGAATCCGTCGACCGTCGGATAATAAGTCCAACGTCGACCTAATAATAACTCGTAAATAATAACTCGGTCGACTTTGGACTTATTATCCGTGCGCGATGAGAATGGGATGGAACCTTGTCAAAGTAAGTTGAAAATGACAGTTCTCAAGTAGTGTTAGCAAAAAAGTTCTATATATTAATTATAAATTAGTTATTTCTACGATCGGGATCGATAGGGTTACGAAAATACACAAAATGTTTTATGGTTGTAACCTTCTTAATAAAAATGATTAGGTATATTATTTTACAGTTATTACAATTCTTCAATGTCACTTCATGGGAATCATCATCGCAACTTTCCTCATCTTCAGAGTTTTCACTTTCTTCAAAAGTATCGCCTTCTGAAAAATAGAAAAAACAATTTAAACGGACTGAGAAGGACGGACCGGAATGTGAAGATTGGTATTGGGTGTGCTGCTTTAAATTATTTTGATTCACCTATAATATTAAAGCAAATTATTAAAATCTTGTATACTGGCCACATTTTCTTCATTTCATTATGTTTGTTATATTCTTTTTACTGATTTACTTCCTTGCGCCAATCATCAGCTGTTATAGATGTCTACCAATCCAGTTTTGAATTGATGACCGTGAATTTTCATCAAATTATCTATAACATAGTCTTTTGGTTCACGATTTCGTTTTATTAGTTGATACAATTCCACTTTTGTTAGGTTGTTTGAATATGCAATTCCTTTTGTTGCCAACCACTCTTGCAAAACGCTCTTTTGGGAATTGATTGTTGGTATTTTATCTATTTCAACAATATGATAGGATGCGTTGTCCATTACGATTATAGATTTTGGTGGTATATTCAATTTGTTAGTTATCCAATTTAAAAATTTATCGCCACTCGATTGTTTATTTGCCCATGATAGTCTCCAGTTTTTCAAATCCATATGAAAAAATAAAATCTATTTACAAAGACATATTCATTTCCTGCGTGGACCATAATCCAGCGATGTCTGCGGTAGTAATTTTTCTCACTCCACTGTTAGATGACGACTACCATTCTCTTTTGAGGTTTTTTTAAATTTATAACCCAATTAATATTTCTTAGTTTTTCTTAATGTGGTCTTTCCTGCAAGAAAATTTAGATCTTGTTTAGCTTTAATCAAGATTTTACCAACTGTAGGAATGCTCTTTTGTACTTCGTACCTACTTTCAATTATACCTTTGATGGCACAGATATCGAAATTATCAATATGTAACTTAGTCCATGTTGGTCTTTTTTTGGAGTAGTTATCTGGTGGGGCCAATTGAGATGGCCGATGCGGCACGTTTCACTATTTTGCCAATATCCCGATGATGGAATTATACTTGAGCCGTTAGGGGAGAAAAATATGGCAAAGAATTAAAATGGCTCAAGGCTAATTAGGGAGCACTTACCGGGGTGGAGTTCCTTTTGCTGGCGGCCTCGTGGACGACGCCATTGGTGGTGTGATGCGTTAGAAGAGGGAGATGCGCGACGACAAATTCTTTTGTGGCGCGACTACCACATAGGTGCAATCACAACTAGCGGTGTTCTTCGACTTCAATGCAAGAAGAAGTAGTGGCAGCAGCGGGCGTCCTTATATAGGTCGAATATTTTTACCACTTCCATTTCGGCGGGGCGCGCTGCTTATTGGCGACCAAAATCGCGCCACATAATTTAGCTTCTCCCCCTTTAAGTGCGTGTGGAATGGAATGCGTAATAGGACGGAAAGAGACACTGGCAAACGATAACCAACCGAACTAAATGTGAGAGTACCTTTTTTTCCGCGCAACCAGTTATCTTACTTGAAGTGGCTGCAGCAAAAGTTCCCTCATCTCGGATGTGACACCATAGTTCTGGATATCCCTGTGGCTGCTACAACTCGTTGGGTTATTTTTTTGTATTTTTAGCAAACCCATAGCTTGTCAGAAAGATCTCTTGACAATATAATTCCAGAATCACTAGATGTGTTATCCATAGGCAACTGTGTCATCATTATCAATGCGTTAGAATACCGATTTTGTTCTTAAGGTAGTCCCCTAGCGAACGACCTTGAGCGTTCGGTCCCATAGAATACTATAATACACAATAGAATGGCTGTCAACCTTATTTTGTACGAGGGTTGGCGTCGCCGGGAGCACACATATAAGCAATTACGTCGTATTATCACTACTACAAACCCGATGAGCTGTGTTGATAGACTGAGTAAATTTAAACATTTTAGACTTTTGGTTAATGATCTTGAACATGTATGCGTAGGTATATGGATGTGGAAGAGGCGAGAAAGGTAAGTCAGGATCGTAGTCTCTGCCTACCCCTCTGGGTGACAGGCGTGAGTGTTTATGTTATGATCTTGAACATTAATCAGAAGTCTAAAATGAGGACTGGTGTAGGGCTGCAAAGATAATAAGGCCAAAGCTGGTGCAGTGGGCTGTTGACTCTTTTAAATCATGTAAGACAAGCAAGGAAGATGGGATAATTCCCATTCAACTACAGAGGGGTATCGATATCCTTCTTACTTATCTGGTGACTATTTTCAAGCAAGTTTTGCACGGGGAAATATTCCAGAACGATGTACAATTATCAAAGTTCTATTTATACCTAAAGCTGGTAGAAAGGTCTACGCTTTACCAAAGTGCTTTAGACCTATAAGCCTATCTTCTTTTCTTCTTAAGACATTGGAGACGGTTACAGGTAGATATATAAGGGATGTAGCTCTAGCTACGAGGCCCATACATTAGAACCAGCATGCTTACCCCAGAGGCAAATCTACGGAAATAGCCCTGATCAGTGTTATTGACAGGGTCGAAAAACCACTGGAGGATAAAGAAATCGCTCTTTGTGCCTTTCTGGATATTGAGGGCACCTTCGATAGTAGCCCCGCCCCACATTACTGCAGATTGCCTGACATCTAAAAATGTTAACTCCACAACCATCAGATGGGTGAATTTAATACTCTAAAACGGAAAGGCAAAAAGCGGTCTAGGTCTAGGTGCGATACGACTAATTTCCCAGAGGAAAGAATAAAAAATATCATATGTTTTAATATTATATACAATTTTTCATTCGGCACAAAAAAGGACTTAACGAGGTCTAAGTTACATAATTATGGTCCCATGTCAATACTCTTTGTTCTCGAGATACACGAGGCAGAAATTGAATCCGAACATAGGTACATACATACATACGTACATGTGCATACACGGACATCCTCTTAAAAACAATACTATTCGACTCTTAAGACCTTGAAACGTAGAGACATGTTAAAATTTCCAATTTGCAAAATCGGAACCATTACAATAACTTCCCACTTTAAAAGGGAAGTTAAAAATAGCGCTGTTTCAAACTTCGATTGAGGTTGCAACTACAAGAGGCTGCCCACAAGGAGGTGTTTTGTCACCTCTTCTTTGGACTTTTGCGATTGACCAACAAATATATTTTGCAAGATGGTAGACCTTCGCATTGACACACTAGGTTATGCTGATTACTTTGTGATTATTGCGAGGAGCTTTTGCCAAAGCACTTTATCGTTAATAATAAATGAACCCTAAACACCATAAATAACTGAGGTAGGGATAACAGTAAAGTTAATAAAAGTAATGTAATTTTAAATGGGGAAGAACTAAGTCTTGTCGATACCACCATTTTTCTTGGAATCACACTAGACGCAAAGCTTTAATGGCTCCCTCATATATCAAAACTAGCTAGCAGACTTAGTTCTGCAGCATATGCTGTAAAAAAGATTAGAACTCTTACCAGTGTTGAAAAAGCTAGAATAGTTTACTTTAGTTATTTCTATAGCATTATGTCGTATGGTATTTTTCTATGGGGACACGCGACTGACACTGAAATTATATTTATTTTACAGAAGAGGGCCATTAGAGCAATATATAATTTAAAATCAAAAGAATCACTGAGACAAAAATTTAAGGAAATGAATGTATTAAATCTGGCCTCTCAATACATTTATGAAAATGTAATGTACGTACACAAGAGTAAACGTAGTTTTGCAAAAATAAGTGATATTCATTCTGTAAATACTAGGAACAGACACAAGCTAGTAGTACCGGTTACTTGACTCCACCGAGTCAGTAATTCGTTCTTGGGGCGATGTGTACGCTTTTACAACAAAATTCCAGAAAATATACAAAATTTGTCATACGCAAAGTTCAAAAATTTTATTATACGAAGTTTGTGTAAAAAGCGTTATTGAAGAATTTATGGATGATCATAACCCCTGGGAAGCGTGATCGCTACAAAGCTATTTCTAATTTGTCTTGTGTTGTTAATTGTAAACATGATTGTAAGCTATTATTTGAAAAAAAAAGTCCCGCTGGGTTTCTTGCTGGTTCTTCCCAGGACAGAGGTTTTTTTGCGAACCAGTGGTAAATATAAAATTGACTTTCAATAAGTATTTTTATAATCTACATTGAGTAAAAAAGTTTCTGTTTCTGTTTCTGTCTCAGTTTATCAGTTAATCCTGATAAAACTGTTATAATACCCTTTACCAAAAAGAGACGGTTGGACAAATTAGTCACACCAATACTCAATGGTAAAGAAGTACCATTCTCCACTGAACTCTCACCAATTTTTGACCAACTATTGTACAAAATGGCAGACCTACGCATTGACACACTGGGTTATGCTGATGACCTTGTGATCATTGCGAGGGGCTTTTGCCAAAGTACTTTATCGTCAATAATACAAAGAGCCCTAAACACCATAAATAACTGGTGTAGGGATAACAGTTATCAGTTAATGCTGATAAAACTGTTATAATACCCTTTACCAAAAAGAGACGGTTGGACAAGTTAGTCCAACCAAAACTTAATGGTAAAGAAGTACCATTTTCCACGGAAGTTAAGTCTTGGGCGTAACAATCGACCAAAAACTAACGTGGAACTCTCACCTTAGCAACGTATGCCATAAGGCAAAAATTGTTTTAGGTACGTGCAGTCGTTTGATCGGGAACAACTGAGGCTTGCGTCCCAGTATGGTCCTATGGCTGCACAGCAGCATAATGAGGCCGATTCTCACCTACGCCTCTATTGTCTGGTCTAACAAGGCCAACCAAAAGACGACTGCGGACAGAGTAAATAGTCTATAAATACTGCCTGCTTAATGGTAACTGAAGTTTTGCGATCATCGCTTGGAGCGGCTCTTAATGCACTTCTATGCCTAACGCCCCTTGATCTTTATTTAGACAAGAAGGCGAAGGCTAGTTTGTATAAGATTAACGCTCAGAGCGGATTGAGATTCGTGCTCGACTCAATTATGGAAACACCGGTCTTATTCATGATCTCATATATCATCCATTATATATTTTTAATAAAAAGTATATAGTGGAACTACCCTCCAGGATGGACTGGCTGAATGGCCAGGTTATCTGTGAGGTCGGTATCCTCATCATATGGTATACCGATGGGTCAAAAATGGGCCTCGACGTAGGTTTTGAAATTTGTAGGGAACGCCCCAAGGGGACCTCTATCTACCAGGCAGGAATTTTCGCCATACTTTAGTGTGCGGAAATCAATCAGAAAACACACTACTCTACCATATAATTTATATAAACTCGGATAGTCAAGCAGCACTGCCAGCATTCAGGTCAAACTTAGTAAACTCGAAACTAGTTGGAGACTGCGTGAACCGTTTAAACGCCTTTTTTTTTTTACATGGGGAAATGCCTACGCATACCCGCCTCGCGGGGGCAAGGACGGGTTATGTCGGACTTGCACCGACTAAAACCCCATGGTGTTCCACCTTCGTCGCATATTGGCAGGGCAACGGGAACGCATTCGCACACATCCGCGGCCCCACCACCGACTGCCACCCCATGGCAGCACCTCATCGGGAGAGGAATATTCCTCCCCGTTCTCCTTTCCAAGTAAGGCGCACCAGAACACATGGCACGCCTTCCTCCACGGCCTCCAATTACATCTGCGCAACAGACGCCCCCGCGTCCGATGCGCGAAGGCCATGGGGCCAGGAAAAACGAGCACTTAGAAGTACTAGCCTTCCCGACCCCAGCGGCGGATCTGGTCTATGGCTCCGCCGCCAACCAAGATTCGGCTGCGGAGGATAGGGAGAGCGGCGCCTCGCAATACCGACAATCCTCTCCCCCGCAGCCCCATCACCACCGCATCAACGGTGCGGCCCCGTTTGAGTCGCGGAGGATAGGGCGAGTGGCGCATCGCCATACCAACACTCCTCTTCCTCCGCGACTCCACCTTGGCTGCAGCGGTAGGTGGGGAGGACACACCTCTCACCGCAGTCCACCAACACACATCCGAAGTGGGCTTCCCAAGCCCACTCGGAGTGGCCACCTCGGGCCGGCCCTCCACCTCGGACCAGCCATATGGGTTCCTCTTTGTTTCGCCGTGGGTGACCAAGCCACCGCTTCTAAGCCCCCCCGCCACGACAAGGCGGGAACCCATTCGGGGGGGACCGTTTAAACGCCCTGGGATGTAACAACATGGTCGTTTTAAGATGGGTTCCGGGTCAGGCATGTATTGTAGGCAATGAACTTGCCGACAAACTTGTACGGAAGGGCTTAGAGTACACAATTTGGACCTAAGACATTTTGTGGAATCTCAAGAAACCTAGCCCGTTAGACTCTTGAAACTCTTTATCACAATAAACCACTTAAGATTTGATCTGACACACCAGGCTTAAAACATTCCAAAACCTAATCCGAACTTTAGATCGTAAATTCGCTTCAGAAGCCCTGGGATTAAACAATAATAAATTGCGCGTTCTGGCAAGAGCTTTACCTGGAAACTCTTGTCTTAAAAAGCACATGTCCATCCTGTGACTAAGCACCTCAAGGATGTGTCTGTTCTGTTCTATAACGGAAGAAACGTCTAAGTCTACTCTCTACTCTCACTAACTTCTTCTTCTATTCATTGAAGACATATAGGGGTTAGCAGTGAACTATAGACGTAGCAGCGATCACAATGAATATTTTAGGTTGCAGTGATACTGATCTGTTTCCCTAGATCTGCATAGCTGCTCGCACATAATAAAAAATAAGATACGCAACCCTCGTCGACACACTCCCAATTTTACAACGTTTTAACGAGATACTTGTGGATGATTAATCCGACACCGGACAAATGGTCGCCCTCCCGGTGATAGAATATGTTGCCGGATTCTAGGATAGGATAGGATAGTTCTTTATTGCTCCCAAAGTGTGTTACATATAGTCCCTGCGCCCCTACTGTGTGGGGCCGCAGTGGGTGAGTCAGCTACTTACGCTATGTGTATCCCGCGAGGGAATTGTATAGTGTAGAGTAAACTATTTATTTATTTTATAGATTGGTGTGCAGTGTCCGCATGAGCGTGTGCACGCAGGCACACTGACTATATTATTAATCGAATAAATAACTTACGTACTATTTTACAAACTAGCTTACAATCTACTTACTGGCTAAGGGGAGGTGCGGTGGGAAGGTGGGTTAGTGTACAGGGATTTTTGTGGCAGGATGGGATGGGGTGTTGGAGAGGTGGGGGTTACAGTAATTGTGAGTTAATTTCGCTCTCGTCTCTGTCTTGCGCTAAGGAGGAGCAAGGACTTCGGAGGGAGGTCGTTTACGTGGCTGTCCTTGGCGTATCTCCTAGGTGTGGAACGTGCTCTACAGTTGATTTCACCCAGTCTCGTACACTCGAGCGCCGGGTTGAATTGGCCATGAGCCGTGTGTGGTGTACCCGGCTGTTAAACATCTTGCACTTCCAGTGCCGCTATCTGCTTCAGCATACTCGCGTGGTGATCGTGGGCTCTAAGGTGCCACGCCTCAAAGTCCAGCATCTCCCAGAGCAGGTCGGTGTCCAGGCAGCGGGGCATCTGTCCCGCGCACTTGAGCGCCATCCGATATTGCCTCTCGATGCGCTCTAGGTTCGAGAGGGAGTACTTGGGCAAGAGCTGCAACACCCCGTAATCCATTATCGGGAGGATATAGGCTTGGATTATCCTTGGAGGTGTTGAGGGATACTTTGCTTCGGTAGCTGATGATCTGGCCGAGCGTGCCTCTGACCTTTTTCAATTTAGTGACCACATTGTTGGTGTTAACGTTCATGGACAGTCGTTTGTCCATTTGCACGCCGAGGTATTTTATAGATGTTTTGTACAGAATTTTGGTACCTTTTAGTCGCACTTACGGTCTATATTTTTTCTTCTTTGTGAACATTATATACTCCGTTTTGTCCACATTGCACTGTAGCCCCTAACGCGTATAGTAATCTATTATTACCTCCACCGACCATTCGACGCGCCGGGTGGCTACGTCCGGGTCAGAGGTTGCTCTATTCTGGTTTGTCGGTGGGTCCGAGATGTTTAGAATGAAGAGATCATCGGCGTACTGCGATAATTTTTCTCCTCTCACTGTTCCATGGTCCTTGCCCAAGTCTCTCACATACAGATTGAATATTACGGGTCCGAGAATTGAGCCCTGTGGCACTCTATGCGGAATGCGGTGTTCTTCCGCCTGCGTGGTCCCGAAGCGCCCAACCAGCCGACGATCTGCTAGATAGTTTTCTAGCATCTTTATGATGTTGTTGCGAACGTCGCCGTTCTGTAGCTTCTTCACCAGACCCTGATGGTTGATGGCATCGAAAGCCTTGGACAGATCCGTCGATACCATCGCCACGCTCCTTCCTTCATTGACGGCGTCGGCAATGATTTTGCCGGTGCGCAGTATCTGAGTTGCAGTGCCACGGAGCTTGGCGAATCCGTGTTGATAATGAGGCTGGAGCTTCTCAACCGTGGGCTTCAGGCGGGCGAGAATCAGTCACTCCATCAGCTTACCCATGATGTTGAGCAGCGTGATGGGGCGATATGACTTCGCTTCTTTGTGGCTCTTACCCGGCTTGTGGATGAATATGCAGGTGCCGAGTTTCCATCTGGTTGGAAAGTAGCCAGTCCGCAGCACGTACTGCGCAACCAGCAAGTATGTCTCCCGAAATACCTTGCCACCAAGTTTCAGTGCGTCCGCTTTGATGTTGTCGGGGCCGGGCGCTTTTTTTATTCTTAAATTTTGCCAGAGTGGTCTTGATTTCTTCAAGGCAGGTTGGCTCTAGCGGCTGGAACGGAGTGTAGTGTTCCATTCCCTCGTCTTCTTTGTCGATGTGCACCGTCTAAACGATGGCAGCGTCCACCAGGCTGTTTACCGTCTCCCCCTCGGTGTTGCATCCTGCGATATGGGGCAGTCTGGTTATCGGTTTCTTGAGATTTTGCTGGATTCTCCACATCTAGATTGGGCTCGATTCTCATTGGGCTCATCTAGTTTGGAGATTCAGTCATTCTCTTTATACTCGGCTAAAGCCTTAGCGGCATCGTGTTTGGCCTTGTTGTATAATGTTCTGGCCGCCTCATAGACGATCAGTTGGCCCAGTCTCGCACGATGCTTCAGTTTTCTCATTGCTCTTCTTCATGCATCCAGTAGAGCATTAATGTTGTCTGGAAGCAGTTCTCTTCTGTTCGGTGTATGAAGGGGAACAAGTTCATCGAGCGTCTCGGTGATAATATCCTCAAGTCGCTCGAGGTATCTCTCGCACTCTTTCTCTGTGTTGATTTTAACTGGCGGCCGTTCCACAGCGCGTCTGCCCAGGGCCTCCTGGTACTGATTTCTCAGTTCCAAGTTGGCGGCTATCCTCTTGGTGTTCCTCATTTTAGACTCCTCTACATCACACGGGAGCGCCACGTCGAGTAGCCATGGAAGATGATCCGAACCAACGTCTTCCAGTTGTTTCGTCCTACAGTCTAGTTGCTGGTGGCTGACGATCGCGGTGTCGAGGATCGACACCCTTGCTCTGGTTGGTCTGGAGGGCAGGCCAGTGTTCACCAGATAGCACAGTCCTTAAGCAATTGCGTCCCTGACTGTGACTCCCAGACCTCTATCTCTTGAGTGTAGTGGTTCTCTCATACGCAGGTTGAGATTGCCAACGATAATGGATGGCTCGTCTAGTAGGGTCTCCTCGAGCTCAACGGTCAGATCGCTTGATTTTCCTCCTTTGATACTTGATTTTGAGGTACTCCCCAGTTGAGTGATTGGTGTTGAGTAGCCATGGAAGATGATCCGATCCAACGTCTTCCAGTTGTTTCGTCCTACAGTCTAGTTGCTGGTGGCTGACGATCGCGGTGTCCAGGATCGACACCCCTGCGCTGGTTGGTCTGGAGGGCAGGCCAGTGTTCACCAGATAGCACAGTCCTTGAGCAATTGCGTCCCTGACTGTGACTCCCAGACCTCTATCTCTTGAGTGTAGAGGTTCTCTCATACGCAGGTTGAGATTGCCAACGATGATGGATGGCTCGTCTAGTAGGGTCTCCTCGAGCTCAACGGTCAGATCGCTTGATTTTCTTCCTTTGATACTTGATTTTGAGGTACTCCCCTGTTGAGTGATTGGTGTAGAGTTTAATGGCCACTCCCTCGATGTTGCGTCGTTCGTCTCCCCAGCCCGGGGACACCCTCCATCTTAACCCAGCGGCAGCCTCGCCGGACGTACATGGCAGTGACCACGTGTGGTTCAGCAGTGTGATAGATCTTGTCATAATCTGGGAAATGAATCTGTTCGTCTCGAAGTTTATCCTGCACTCATTGATCACGATCACCGAGGGTCGGTGATTCTGTGCCAGATTTTTAATCTCATTGAACTTCTTTTGCATACTTTGCGCGTTTAGATGTAATATGTTCACACTTCTTATTTTCTTTGTCTCCGCAGGTTGTCTATTATCCATTAACAGTGGTTGCAGTTTTGGCTCTCTTGATTATGAGTAGTTCTGTATTCAGGCTGTTCATTTCTGTTCTCATGTTGTTTACTTCAGCTACCACAGAGTCCATGCGCTGGAGGATGGCCAGCAGGATGTCCATGTTCGGCTGGTCGGTGGACGCAGTCAGTGCTGTCTGTTTTGGTGGTGAAGGAGGCGTAGGGCCGAGCTCTTCATCAGCGGCGATTGAAGTTCTCGAGGCTCCCAGCTGCGGGAACTCCTTGTTGCTTCTCAGAGCTTGTGCGAAAGTAGTCTCCTTCCTGACCCGCGCAGCCTCTGATCTTACCTTGGCCTTGGCCTGGCCGTTCAGCAGGACTCGTTCTCTGATGGCCAGCTGTTTCTGGGCAGTTAACCTGGTTGGCTCCGTGCCCCTCGTGTTTGCAGTTGGAGCATACCGTGATGGTAGCTCCCGTAGCTGTGACCGTGAATATGGTTGGATCCTTTTTGGTGCCGTAGCACGAGTGCTTCGTATGGTCGATGGCATAACAATTCTTACACTGGTTAATATAAGCTAAATTCTCCATGTATGGCTGAGCCTTGTGCTTCTTCGCGCAGAAGATAGTCCTCTGCAACGTGTCAAAGGCGTGTAGAATATGTCTCACGGTGTATTTGTTTTCAAAGAGCAGTAGGTGTAGTCTGCCTGATTTGCCGATTGGTTTGACTGTCAGCGGTGTAATCCCGATGCATCGGTTGATATCCTCTGCAATCGCCTCCACCGTTTCTCCTAAAGTTTCATTCTTTATGGTGATCTTGGTCGTCATGTTCCTCTCCCCCATGGGTTTAGGGGCTATCACTCTGGCTGGATTGAGTTCTTCAATTTTCTTGAGGATATCTCTCCTCGCTTCTATGGATGATGGTGCGATGTGTATCTGTTTCGCAGCCAATGTAATTTTTGAGTTAGTGGCTGATGTCACCTGTCTTACAGCTGTGAGTGCCTGGGTATTGGCACAGAGGTCTTCATCTCTTATCGTTATGACCGGGATGTGTGTCTTCTTAATTCTTTCCTTTTTTGGACCACCCTGTTGTCCTCATTCGACGAACTAGGTCGCGGTCTTTTCCCTTTGTTCATAGCATCTGATGCAGTATTATCCTCTGTGCTTATGTTATTTAAATTAGTTGCTACGCTACATTGTTCTGCCGCTGGTGTATCGTTCTCCATACCGTCCAATAGACTGAATTTATTATGTAGCGGCACGCTCGGCGCCACGTTTGCTTGTAGTTTCCTTATATGGGCAATCGCGCGATGCGTTTGTGTCATGTTCTCATTGTCTTTCACTATGTTTGACCGCGCGGCGGTAGGGTGATGCGGTGAGCGGAGCATCGTGACTCCGTCTCGCTCACACTGTTGCGCGCTCGCTTCTCGCGCGTTCTGCTCTCCTAGTGGCGCGCAGGGCGGGGCCACACCCTCGAACTCGAACATTCGTGGCGTACGTGACTGCGGCACAGCAACAGCGACGGCGCTCACGTGACGCGCGCAGGTGCGGTGGGGGGAACTGCAGCGTTGGACTTTGCACCGACGCCGGGTGCGGCCGCGGCGCTGAGGAATATTCCACCGCCACCGCGTTTCCCGCGTTTCGTTTTCTTCACTTTATTTATACTTTTTAGTGCAGTTTTAGGATTGATTCTTGCACATTGGTCACTACCATAGTTTATGCATCTGTAGTGCTCTTCCGAGTTAAAGTCTAATTGGCTTATGGTCATTTCACTAAATAGTTCTACGCTTTGTACGTTAGTTCTTATTTTTGTGCTCACCGCAGCTTTCATTAGGAGGTCTAGCTTGCAGTGTTCACATTTTACTAGTTTAGTATTCGCCTGGGTGGCACCCCAGGTGAGAGCGTCCCATCTGATGTCGCTTAGGCACTTATAACATTTAACTAATTTTTCCTTCATGGAAATCGGGTCCCAAATCATCTTGACGCCATTGTCCGTTATTTCACTATTTGTTGCACTGTCCGTGTCCATAATTGCACCAGATTCACTTAATCGCCCAGTTTGGGCCATCGTAGCCCGGGGGATCGAGCCCCCGGGCTGCGAAATATCCATATTTCAACTTAAAGTCACTCTATTACACGGAAATTTCCACTCCAACGGCTATCTTGGCGCGCAGTTACGTCAAAGTGGGCGTAGGCAATATGGCGGCGACTGAGCGGCGGTGTGCGGCTCGATGCGCGGAACTCCGAGCTAGAACGCGTCCGCTCGCTACGGCTGCCGGCGCACGACTTCGGATTCGTTAACGTGTTCTCCCCCTCTCTTCGGACCTCCGATATCAGCTCCACGATCTTCTCGTCAGTCCTCAGGGTGCTTGCGTTATATGTAGCCAGGTCGAGACGTCTTAGGTGGCTACCGAACCTACATCGAAGACTTAGCGTCCCCTGCCCTGCCGTTACCATGGTCGCCACCATTCTGTATGAATGCTCTCAACTTATTCGCCTCCAGTCGTTCCCATCTTGTGGAATTGCTAAATATCACTTGTAATTTTAGCAACTCTATCAGAATGGAGATGGGAACAGATAAACGTGCGGTCCTCTATGTTGAAAAGAGAGCATAAACTTATCTATTCCCATCAACATTAGGTCCCTTTCCGATGCTGAAACATACCGATATATACATACCTGGGTGTGTCACAGAACATGGGAATTGATGAGGCGAGTATGAAACAGCCAGTTTGCTATGTGTTTTACGCACGCTTGACCAAAATGCTTAACAGCCTTTTGTCGGGCGTGAGTAAGACACAATTATATACACATCAAAAAAGTTTGTGATCACTATCTAATTTAACTTTATAAAGAAAAAGTGTTTATGTTATATCTTATTTAAAATAGCATACCTTATTTAAGTCAGACGAGCTGGCAGGCCGGTCTAACCTTGTGATGTCCTATTATCGAAGAGCAATATTGACTCCTTGAGCTCGAGCTTTAGTATGAATTAGTGCCCACGGTTTACTCTAAATGGTCTGACGATTCCATGAATAGCGACTGTTTTGTACCTATCTGCAGTCATGGAGCCTCGATACGGGATTAAAGGCGTTCTAGCTCCAATCATAATTTCACCCCAAAAGGACACCGATTTCCCGTCTTGCTGAACGGTTCCAGTGGCAGTTCTTTGCCTTTCAGAGTCTCCAGGTCTTCTCCAGACACGGAGACGTCGGTTAATTGGATGAATACTGATTCGAGATGGTGGGGCCTTATAATTATAACTTATGCGGTGATGGGTATGGGCGAGAAGAGTGCCAGTATTGCGATGTGCCACTTTCATAACCTTTCGTATCCTCCAGGTCAGGAAGCCTAGTGATATATTTGTGATAGCGTTTCCGTGGCCTTGCCAGTATGTATGAAACATCAATAGGTTTTAGTTGGTGCAAGTCCGACATTACCTGTACTTGTTCTCGTGAGCGGGTATGCGTAGACATTTTCTCATGAAGAAAAACGTTTGGGAAAATGTTTGAATATATTCGGTTAGGTGATCATTTGTAGCAAAGTTCTTGTTATTTCTTTTTCGTCAACGAAGAGACAGTTATGCCAAATGTTTTCTTTCTCATCTTCTTCATTTTGCCGGAGCCTAGTCCACTGCAATCTCCGTTGCTGACGTGAATTTAGAGGTGCTCGCCAAGACCGCCGTGCTCGTAGTTGAGCTAGGTGTAAGCAATTCCGAATGGCCTGAGTGCTAACTTTAAGTCCAGAGGCGGCCCACATTTCTGTTTTTATAAAGTGGCATTGATAGTTGGGTCCTTCCTAATTAAACGATATAACTCTTACAAATTT
The DNA here is from genome assembly GCA_907164705.1 of Parnassius apollo. Taxonomy (NCBI): domain Eukaryota; kingdom Metazoa; phylum Arthropoda; class Insecta; order Lepidoptera; family Papilionidae; genus Parnassius; species Parnassius apollo. The sequence continues at coordinate 282,322 of CAJQZP010001411.1, read as the reverse complement.
ATAATGATATTTCTACAATTATTTCTTCTGCGGCAGCAACGCGCTGGGTACTACTAAGTTATGAACGTATTTATGTAGTATTCAAACCAGATGAGAATACAAAAAAAAAATACAATTATTGAATATGTACATGGAAAGTGAAATAAAAATCGGTTGGCACTTTTTAAAAGTTTTTAATGATTGTTTGCTGAATATTGTGGCAATATATTGAGCCATGGTAGCTTAGCGGTTTACCGCTCGCCGTAAATTTCACAGCACGCGAGCAGCTCGGGTTCAATCCTCTCCGGCATTAACGAAATTGTTGTTAATACGATAACATTGTTCAAAGTTCAAAGACAAAGCTAAAAAGAATCAACGCTTCTTATGGTAGTAATATCCTTGTCGAATAATATATGCTGCTAGAATGCTGATAGAATTCGGTTAGTTTTCCTTGGCTCCGTCACTTCGTCGTTCACAAGAGTATGCCATTTTCCTTATAATTTATCATTACATATATTTTTCTTTAGTTTGACTTATCTTCCCAAACAAATTTTTGTTGTATAATGGATTTCTTAGAAGCAACATTAAACTACTTTTTATTTAAATGTTTTTTTAAACTCAGATTTAAACATACTTTTATTATAATTCTAACCGTTAAGTAGATACTGTTGAGTAATTGACTAATTGACTTGGCAGTTTGTCATTGAGTAATACATGTTTTAATGAAGGCGTTTGGATAAAAATATGTTTATTGCGTTCGCGCAGGTAATTAGTATAGTGTAACATATTTATTCCGCATTCCAATGCATTTGTTAATGTAAAATTAACCAGTTTGCAAGAAATGTACGCTATTTTAAAAGGCTGCTTCAGTTTTATGGAGCGCGAAGAAAGTCTTATAATGTAAAATATTTAAGTGGAATCGGAGGCATTACTATAAAGAAAAATGTCCCGGACGTTTCGATTTGCAATGGAAGACACAATTATCTCCCTTTGGCCCACCGACCTGCAGTTTTCACTACTAAGTATAATATAAAAGTGTGACATTCTTTCACGTCTGTCTGTGATGTGATGACGCGTCGGGGAAAAGAAATTGTGGCCAAATTCGCGACGATTTATTTGACACAATGCCGGTTCATCGCTACACGCCTACCTATCCTACAGCCCGCGTAGAACGTCTTCACAGGTGCGTAAGCGCAGGTATAGGCCTGCGCCCCGCGACCCCCTTCCCCCTCTTGCGACTTGTTGCCCGGCCATCTTGAATTCCGTTCACTCAGACCCGCGCCCGTCTCGCGGCCAGCGCACGTACACGCCACGAGCGACGAAATAGCCAATTATCAATAGCAGTGTCTTCAAAAGTGATTTAGTGTCATGTGATAGTGCAGTGTCAAAATGGAGTCGACGCCGATATGTCGGTGCCGTGTTCTATACCTGGGCTCGGCGGTACCACAGCAGAGTAAAGACGGTTTGCAAGGAATCCAAGAGCCCTTACGCGAGTTATATCCGGAAAAGGGCGCGACCAGTGGTGGAATAGATTCGTGGTTGTCAGTTTGGTCCAACGGAATTTTGCTGGAGAATGTTGATGAGAGCGGATCGCGAGTTGCGAGATTTTTTCCCATATCGAGCTTGCATTATTGTGCAGCTGTTCGCCGCGTAAGTGTTGAGGGTGCGCCGCGATTTTTGCCATTGGACTCTCCGTTTGCCAGAGCACCAGCTCCTCGACGGCCACCCCTGTTCGCGGCTGTTCTGCGTCGAACGCAAGGTATAAAAGTTTTGGAATGTCATGCCTTTATATGCCGCCGTGAAGCGGCAGCTAACGCGCTTGTTCGTTGTTGTTTCCACGCTTACGCCGATAGCTCGTATGCGAAACGTTTGGAGGCAGAACGGTCGCCTTCACAGCTACCCCCAGAGCCGGAAGAGGAGCTCGAAGTGTACGATGGAGATGAAAATCATAAAGTATGGATCGGAGAAGTAGAGCGAGATGACGCAAGTGATGATATACCGCATGCGACAAGAGCGCCGCGACCTCGACAGATAACGCGACCCGCATCCGTGCCACCACCGCCGCCACCACCAGAAGAACCGAAAAAGAAGTCCACCACAAAGAAAAATAAAAAGAAATCATCTGCGTCTGCGGATGAATTGTATGCTACTATGCCGGGACCAGCTCCGATGATGAATGGTAGATCATTAGGTCGAGCACCCCCTGCTTGGGCGGCCGCGCATCCTATGGTTTTGGTTGCGCATCCCGCGGCGACTTTACCTCATGCTAGACCGGCAACATTAGGTCACAGAGGTCGAGTACCAGCTGCGTTGGCTCCTGGTCCTTTCCCTGCTGTCCCTCCACCTGGAAGAGGCCGTCTACAGTACGCCACCGTTGACCCACGTCGTTCGAAACCGCCCCCGCCGTCTATGAAAGCAGCTCAAAGTATGACTGGATTGGAAGCCGTAGAAGACGCCGGTGGAATTTATAGAAAGAAAGGTCATTTGAATGAGCGAGCTTTTTCGTACAGCATAAGACAGGAACATAGAAGTCGATCGCACGGCTCCCTCGCCAACTTAAAATTTGCTGCCCCACCTGAGGTGAGAAAATATTATTACTATTTTTGTTTGCTGTATTTTCCATCTAGCCGCATGTTTTTGGCGAGGTAACATTTTCTTTAGCAGTACGTAACTTGGAAATATTAAGAATACCACCGATGTTATGTCCATGGGCCGTGGTGACTCACCATAAGGTGAACCCACGCCTGTAAGACCCTTCTTCTATAAATAAATCGATTTTCAACTACAGTACTGTTACGATATTTTCAAGTTTGTAATAACTAATAACTAATAATATAATATATTTTTACACGTGGTAGAGCCATGCTGCAGTTATATTAGTAATATACTTGTAGCACGAATGGGTCGGCTCGACCGGGGAAGGACCACGCTCTCACAGAATACCAGCGTCAAATAGTAGCTAAATGCTGCTGTGTTTCATATGGTGAGTGTAGAAAACCGGAGACCCTTTTTACTAGAAACGAGGCATTCCACCTAAGTCCTCACGGATGACAACGCATCTGCAATGTGATTCGTAATCGAGGATACATGCAGATGTGTATAGCCCACAGCAACCACTTACCATCCTTCTTCATCCTTCCATCATTATTTATAGGTATACTAGCGATCCGCCCGGCTTAGCACGGGTGATTTTTGGATTTTGACAACATATGCATGTAATTATACATATAAACCTTCCTCTTGAATCATTCTGTCTATTGATGAAAACCGCATCAAAAGCCGTTGCGTAGTTCAAAAGATCTAAGAGTACAGACGGCGGGAAGCGACTTTGTTTTATACTATGTAGAGATAATAGTTAAAATGGTGAACTTTTTGTTGTGTTAAATGTTTACCATTATGTTACACTTTATAAAATAATATTTTCAGAATTTTTCTATATAATTCTTCGTGTTTTCGACACTTGTTTGCGCGAATTCTTGGTAAAACGAACGAATAACCTATTGCGAAATACGTGTACATAAATAGCGTGTTGATTTACGGTACTTCGACAAAATTTCATGTCAGTAGCTTTAGTAATCCGATCGGTCAGGCGGACACATACTTTTTTACTGTAATGATTTTGTTAATTATGCAAATTTGCTAATGATATAGGCTATCAAAATAAATACATATCGATATTTATTTTAGTCTATACTAGTTCTAGTCTCTACTGAGATTTGAGACTGGCCACCCTGACTAAAATTCGGTCGAAAAGACAAGTGAAGGTTAGGGCTACTATCATAGAAATTTTTTTGACGTCACGGTCGTCTGTATTTTATGATGCTAATGACTTACTCTGTCATTATTTACTATCGAATACTTAGATATTATTAGAATTAATGATACTAATTATTAATTTAGACGCAAGTTTTTTTACGTGGTAGACTCATGCTGCAGTTACCTTAGTAGTATAGTTGTACTTGTAGCACGAATGGGTTGGCTCGACGGGGGAAGGACCACGCTGTCCCAGAATACCAGCGTAAAATAATAGCTTAATGCAGCTGTGATTCGTAGGGTGAGTGTAGAGAACCGGAGACCATTTTTACTGGAAACGAGGCATTCCATCTTAGTCCTCACGGGTGACAACGCATCTGCATTTTGATTTGTAATAGAGGATAGATGTAGATGTCTATAGGCCACAGCAATCACTTACCATCAGGTTGACTGTGTACTCGTTTGTCACCCTTAAAAAAAACCAAAAAAATTGTGATAGCATACTTAGCGACCATTTAGACAGTGTAGAAATAAAATAAAATCTCTCACATTAACTTGTAAGGACTGGCCTGCGAACTCCTGTAACGTCGGCAGCATTTCTAACTGGTTTGACCGCGTGTGACAGCAAGCCGTTTAATCGACGTAACCGCAAATCGAGAGCGGACTCGATCACAACCGATGACCAAAGCCTGCTGTAATTTCTTTCTTAAGTACTTAACAGTCAGCATTAAAATTTCACTTGACAAAGGAAGTACCTTAAATTATGACATTCGTTATAGCCGATTGAAAATCGTTAAATTGTATAGAAACGTCATGATTTAATTGTGTAAGTGTAGCTCAAGGTTCCTCAGCGTTTCAGTCTTTGGGCATAAGTTTATTACTTCAGATTTTAAATCAAGATTATTATTTTTTTAATTTGACGATAAATGGTTATTTTAAAAAAAGCTCACAAGCACTTCCTTATCAATTATTATGTTATTTTTAATGTATTTTTACAATAAATGTTTTATGATTGATATGTCTTATGTGTGACCGAAAAGTATGGTTTGAATGTAACTAATTATTACGATTTTATAATAAATAAATTAATGATAATATTTTATGTTTAGTACACGGCTTTATATGTTGTTTCTTCAATGGTGAATTTATTTAAGTTATATTAATAATATTTATAGTAAATGTTTTTGTGTATGTAACCGCTTACTTGATTTTTTGGTATATTTTGACAATAATACGTCGACGTTAATGCCCTTGGATAAATCATGATATGATACTTTATCCGAGTTAACGCAATAATGCATTGAGAAATCCCTTTGTAATTCCTTTTGCTTGAGAATTTTTTCATAATAAAAAATAAATAAATGTAAAATAAATAACAAATTCATAAGTACATAGGTAATGTCAAAACCAAAACAATTATATTATAGGATTTCATTATCTAGTTTATTTTATTTGACATAATATCTTGAGATTTCTTATAACTGTGTATGCCCAAATATCGTGATATTATTTGATTACTTTTAAAATTTCTTGAAATCGTGGGAGTCTGCGCTGGTAAACAAGGTCTGTATGGTCATTATTTCTGAATATCAGCTATTGCATGATGCAGATAGTTGATTAAAACTATTAAAAGTTTTCGTAAAATTAAGTATTGATTGTCAAAGCTAATAATACGGATTTTGAAAAATCTCACGTGAGATTTGATGTGGGGGGGGGGGTGAGGTGGGCGAGGCATAACTCATGACCAAGGGGACAGTAGAAAAATTGCCAAAACCACCTTAAGTAAATAATTTTGTTTTTATTTTATTGAATAAGGTACACAAACAGACAGTAGTTATATAAAGGTCTAAAATTAAAAGTATATTTGTATTGATCTAAACTACAATTTAAAAAAGTGTACACAGCGTAACAAAATAACTGCAGTATAATCTTAGTCTTAGCAAAAATAAAACACATAACAAATTCATTAAATGTTAAGTGAAACACGTAAATTTCTTTTAAATGTAACCAGGCTACTATCGAATATATCTAGATGTACGTTACTATGCTTAATCTCGTCGTAATCACGGCACATTTTAACAACAGGGTTGAAAAAGGAAGTGTTATTCTTGTGTACGTCCAACCTGAAAATTCCTTGAACACGTTGTCGTTAATTGAAGTTAATTAGCCTTATTAACTCTGCCTTAGCCTTAGTAGAATGTCCAAATATCGTGATACTATTCGATTAGTTTCAAAATGTATTGAAATCGTGGGAGTCTACGCTGGTAAACAAGGTCTGTATGGTCATTATTTCTAAATATCAGCTATTGCATGATGCAGATAGTTGATTAAAACTATTAAAGGTATTCGTAAAATTAATATTGATTGTCAAAGCATTAATACGGATTTTGAAAAATCTCATGTGAGTTTTGATGGGGGGGGTGAGGGGTGTCGAGGCATAACTCATGACCAAGGGGACAGTAGAAAAATCGCCAAAATCACCTTAAGTAAATAATGGACGCCCCTAATGAACAACGTGATAATTACCATATTGCTACTGGCGTGTCCTACAAGAATAGATTTTATAATATTGTTATCTAATACATGAAAATTAATATTTGTTTGATTGTATTTTATGCGCTGACATACCGTTCATCAGATTGCGCTAAAACTTTTTCAACTTATTTTTGCGCTTGCACGAAGGATTAACTTACCGTAGGATGCGCGCGTATCGTACTGACTTATGTATTTGAAAGCTATTTATCATTAAACATCAATGAATGTATTAACATTTCTAATTAAACAATACAATTATTTCAAATTTAAAACGATATTTCCACATTGAATAAAACTATATTTACGGATTTTATCGCGTTTAATTAACTATTTTAACTTATTTTTAATTTCCGACGTTTCGTGATCATGGGTGCTGTAAAGCACCCTTACAGCACCCATGATCACTGGGGGACGACGACTGAGATGTTTGACGTCCCAATGTCATAGTTAGTCCGACAACCTTCAGTTTTTAAATATTAATTTTTTTGTCATATCTATATATATATCCACAGTTAGTTTTTCTGCGTCCGCAACGCTCCGGGTACCAACTAGTAATTTAAATAGAAGTCGATAAAATCTATTCAGCTTAATTATGCATGAACTCATCGTTGGCTTATCTAAGCATGAAATATTTCTTAGTTATTGCACAGGGACGAAAATGGTTGGTGTAAGACTAATTACCGCTGCCGTACCATGACAAAATTGACTTACTAAATTGAACAGCCTTAATTTGTTTTTTGATTACTGTAAGGACAATAATTTTACATTAAAGAGGATCTCATCACTTGTGTAGATGCATTCTTTATCTGTGCTTAAGAAAAAAACGAGGTAGCTCTGGCAGAGACAGATAAATAACGGGTAGATATCCGTTTGCAAACGTTGAACTTTTATTCAATATAAAAATAAATATTATTTGTATTGATTTTTCATAATTTCATTTCAATACAGCCCTTCACAAGTCCAATGCTAAACATAGGCGTTCCTTCAACGAACACCACAAAGTACGGTTCTGAGCCACCTGTATCGATTGACTTCTTGCATATATTACGAGATCATCACTCCATCTAGTGGGGGCCCTCCACTCCATCTAGTTCGCCTAGCGGTAAGAGTTGTCGGTTCTTCGAACTATATGGCTGGCCCATCGCTACTCCAGCTTACTATTCCGTTGGGTTTTCCGTTAGCGCTCGCTGTAAATTTCACAGTACGCGAGTAAACCGGGTTCGATCCCCGCCGGCACCAATGAAATTGTTAATTGCAATTTTAAGTGCTGATTTACCACGTGCTCGGCGGTGAAGGAAAACATCGGGAGGAAACCTGCATGTCCGAGAAATAAGAAAAAAAATTCGAAGACATGTGAAGTTCGCCAACACGTATTGGGGCAGCGCGACGGACACTTCCTTGCCCTAAAACCCTCTCAGAAATGAGGGGAGGCCTGTGCCCAGCAGTGGGACGTATATAGGCTGTAACTTTACTTTACTTTTACTTTATTTCAATCGATCAAGACGTTCAAAAGTTATGAAAGGTTTACATACTTACACACACACACACACACACACACACACACGCATACATACATACATCCGTACGGACGTCCACATGAAATAAGTCAGAATAGCTTCCTGGGATCTCAAAACGTCGAGATCTGATGAAAACTCGATTTTCGAAAATCGGGGTGAAACCAATAACTTACCTATTTTTGAAAATTTTCAATTTTCTTAGCGGGAAGTTAAAAATTTTGGATAGGCTTAATAATAAAAAATGTACGTACTTTTGCTATGATTACACGAAACAAGTTGAAGGAATTTGTTGCTAAAGGACGTTGTTGAAATCTGTATTAACTTCCTGTTATAGGTAATATGAAATTATCATGGAAAATACTTTAGGAAGTTTCTAAAAATGCCGCAACTTCCTTCTTAACTTTAATCATTCTATTGAACTATTCCTATTCCTGCGTAATTCCTAATGTTCTTTGTAATGTTAATAAAAATTAACATTTTTGAATGTATATTTTATTGAAGTTTAAATAAGGTTACTTCTTATTAAAAATATTAATGTTATTTTGTTTTTTAAAATTGATATAAAATTATTTCCACGAAATATTTACGCGCGTTGAACTCTAAAATTTTGGCAGCTGACGGTGGCGTTGAACTCTTTTCTTTGATAAGCATCTTCATGCCAATACTTTGTAGAGTTTAATAATTGCATATTATTATATTATTTAATGTATTAAATGAAACGTCTAAAGTCGTATGATGTAATTGAAATAATTAAAAGAAATATTTATCGCAATAAACTGTGACGGTAATTATTCGATTTTATAGCAGTTTTGAGTTATAGTTCGACAAGTAGATTACGAATGAAGAAAAACACAAATTCATCTCATCTTTTGGAGAGAAATATGCAAAAAAAAATTGAAATAGGGGTTTTGATAGAAATTTCGCATCGATAAGAATTTGGTTCCAAACAATCAACAAAACAGAACAGTGCGCAGGTACTTAAGATTTAGGTGGCTATAAATATTTATATTTTTATAATGGTATAGTTGTAACTTATTTTCATTCACGTGAGTCGTATTCGTGTTTCGTTTCGACTTTTATGACTGATTTGATCTTAATCATAAAGTAGGGTAAGGTCGAGTAAATACTGTGTTCTTTGCTATAATTGCACTAATATAAAACGTAAGTCTTGTTACTAGTTGCCTTTTAAAACAAACTTTTGCTTGACTAATACCTTAATAAGTTACATGTTTCCTACACAGAACCGTAGCTAAGAAGTTGAAAACAGCCCTGAGTTTAATCCTTAGTACCGACGTCATTGACATTGTTTTGTTACTTGTAATGTCATTTATCGAAAGACCGTGCGCTCTTTTGTGACGGAAAATATCGCGAGGTATCCTGCGTGTATAGAATTATTTTTTATTTTATTTTAAATATTTCGAGGAAAGTCCGCAAACCCGCAATGAAGCAGTATTTAATATTAATATTTTATGAATTTATGTTTATTTACATACTGTTATTGTAATTTTAAAAACATGAATGTTATTTTATTATGTATTTTCTATAGTATTTTATATATTAAATATTATAAAAAATGTGTAGCAATTATTGTATATGTGATATAATACAATTTTATCGAATTTTATTTATCTAATATTTTGTAATACCAATAAACAAAGCTTGCAAACTACAGGTTTTATCTGTGTTATGGAAGCGACGCTTTCGCAGGAATGCGGCAGAACATGGCGGCGGAATAGCTTATTTATTCATTAAAATAATAAGGCAGGTGGTTAACTACAGGCGTGGGTGTTGGCTCATGGTGTTGAAAATAGAATAACTTGTGAAGTAACTTTTATTGTTAGTCGCCTATTTTTGAGATTGTGTCAACAATATTTTAATACAATATATAGCTAATGGAATAAGCGCTTACCTAAAAAATGTGTAATATTTTAATCCTAAAAAATAAGGCAGCCATACGCGTCATAGTTGTGAACAGGTGATGCTCGTGGAGGCTGGTCTGCTCGGGTTTGCTATGCAATGAAATTATGAGTTCTTAATTTTTAGGATTTTTTGAGGACATGCCTCAGTTACCGATGGGTCTGTTATTCCATTGTATATAATTGTATCATCTTATTGTAATATTAACATAAATTAAATGACAAAAAGGGAATACCCGCGGAGATTAGTTTGCCGTTTCTACTACGGCTAGAGAACTTCAATTGTAGATTTAGTTGATTAAAAAAATGTAATTTGGCAAAGGAAATTTTATTTTCTTACGTCGAAGAATGAATATATATTTAGTTTCATATCAAACAAAGTTCAATCTTTGTACGTTGGCAACAATGAAGTCTTAGAATAATTTTACTAAGAATGAAGTTAGTTATTGCAATTTTAAGTGCTGATTTACATGCTCAGCGGTAAAGGATAAATCCTAGGGAAATTGCATTGCTTGGAAAAGTCAGAGTATTTGACTACTACGCCGTGGGTCCTGAACTCAATTACAACCGAAGTCAACGTTTTTGCAGAACACACATGCTAAATGTAAAAATCCTTTGCACAATTGATAGCTTGGTCGTGCCACGTTGCAGCTCTAACCAGTCGGAACGACCAGTTAAGGACCACGCTTGTGCAGAATACCAGCGTGAAATACCAGCATTAATGCTGCCACAATTCGTATATTTAGTGATTTTCATTTCATCTTGGTTTAGTTTAAATATGTAGTTAATACCCTTTGAAACAAAGCGTAAGACTCTAATTTAATCCCAGGCCACAGTTACACTGCACTACTTTACTTAAATGTCATGATTCAACAAGCGTGTGACCCTCTTTCATTGTTGAAGTTTGCAATTTATTTCTGTCTTTAGAATATACAATCATAATTCCTATGCCCTTGCATTAAGAATTAAGTGAAGTGCAAAACTTCATTTAGTTTTCTTTAATCCCACGCGGGGCGGTCGCCCGACAACGGTCAATGGTTTCTGCAAGCTCTGCGGGTAGAACATAGAACTCAGGTAGGAACATAGCACTTAAATTATTCACACAACTATAGGCCGTATTCTCATCATAGTAATACGAAAGTTCTGCGATAGTTACGGCCATAGTCGTTTACATTTATACGCTCCTTGAATTTTAATTAATTAGTGATTTCTCTACTTCGTTCCTGTGCATCACTTTGTATTTAATGTGCCAGTGCTAGTGCTAATTTCGTCGTGACGTCATCGTGAGCATTGGTCTTCTGACTGTTTAGATGTTAGACAAATTTGATAAATTATTTACTCACTTGTTATATTGGATGCATCTTAATATACAATACAATATATTATAAGTATTGATGTATGCGCTATTGTTATTGGTTTGTAAATTTTGTAATCTTTTTAAGACGGCCTGACAGTCACAGATAAAAATAAGTTTCGTTTTTCTGTTTTAATCATTAAACTGACAAATGAACTGACAGCCTTTCTGATTGTGTGAAGTGGCAACTGTAGCCTGTGGAAACTTGCAACCAACTTCAAATAAAGAAGGTTTTTTTATAGGTTGCATGTGTGTTATCAATTTAAAGGACTTAAATACATTAACCTATACACTGGATTTCTATACCCTCAAACAACCTCTGCTGTATAATATTAGACAGTCAAAAATATAAAGTTATAATTACAAACTGTAATTTTATATTTTATTTTGTACCAGCCTGCATTGCACTTCCTAAGGCGGGGCATAAGCCTCCTTTTCTTACTGACAGGATTTTGGAGTAGGGAAGAGACGCACGTTGCCACAATGCATGTTGAAGGACTTCACATGCCTTTGAAATATATTTGATAAATGATAGTTTTCTCATTTACTTTCAAGTGATATCAGTATTTGATAAAATGCAGTTAATCATTTAATTGGTGATAACGACGAAATGAACTCCAGTTGCTTGCATTATTTGAAATTTAAGATTAGCATTTATGCTTTAAACTTAGCTCACTGCATAAATGGCTAATTTTAAATCATCAATATATGTGCTTACAATGTCTGAGGTATATAAAATATTTATATAGATAGTAGATCTTAGGAAGTAGAGTTTAGTTAATAATTCAGTAAATTGGAGGACCTAAAACAAAACAGAAACATTAAAGTCCGACTTTTACACTTCTTATTTACGAAACTGTTAAGTACAAAATTATATAATAAGAATAATATAGAATACACCTATATATATTCTCGATTAAGAATCAAAATGTAGATGTGTAGTCACGCTTGAGGACAAAGACAGTATGCGTCGTTAGGGGGTAAAGTAAAAGGGTCTCCTGTATTCCACACTTATTATAGGGAACACAATAGGTACAATGGACATAAACATTCCTTGAAAGCCTGGTATTTCCCTGGCTGGGCCGACTTATTCGTGCTGCAACCATTACACGAGTATAACTGCAGCGTGGATGTACCACGTTCAAAACTTTATACCTTTTTAGTATGTTTCTTCACACATTACTTAACTTAATAAATACTTTTTAAAAGATCTTTATTTTAAGAAGTTTTTAATATATCGCAATTATTTTTTTGATACGTAGACATTGAGTTCACGTAGCAAACTAGAATAGACCAAGGTCAAGTTTCCTTTGTGCGTAACTACAGACTGTTCAACAGATAACATGGCAGGCAGAGAACGTCTTCTTTAGAACATTGTTTTTAAATGCTATATATATATAATGCTATTTATTGTCATGATCTCATCAGACTGTTTACATACAACAGTTCCTCAAGTACAAACACTTTTTAGGCCATACAAGTACTGGTTCCGTGCCCGATAATTAATATTATTTAGTGTTTTGATAGGTAATAAGACTTCGCTCCTCCTTCAGTAATTCTCTTCCCCATAAAGTAACCGTGTTTGCAGAGCTGTGTTTCGGTTTGAAGGGTATAGAAAGCCAGTATAATTACGGGCTTTTCGACGTGACAACGTCTAATAAATCGATGAACGCCGACTGCACGCACGAAAAAGGATGATTCATTGTAACGTTACGCTCATTGTAACGTTACGATCGGAGCGAGAGCGCTGCACGAGCGACCGAAAGGCACGATCGGCTTGAGCGTTTGGCTTGCGCGGCATTTATCTATCTTCCACAAAGTATACAATCATTTCATCTATGTTGTGACGTTGTTACGTTAAACTATCGTCCGTAAACCGACTTTACATACAACCAATTTTTTCAATCCATCTTATTAGTCCTCAGAGGTGAGAACGCATCTGTGGTCTTTTTTGTTTGATTTCGGGCTGCAGGAGTCCACGGACTGCAGTAGCCACTTAGCATCGGTTGAAAGGTAAATTAGTTTATTAATTCAGTTTTATAAAAAAAAACCCGCGGCCTAAAAGGACGCACCTCAATGTTAAGCCACTACGCCAAAGAGCCGTCGCACTCGTCGCTACCTGGCTTTCATAGGCTACCTTTTTTTCAAAGAACGACGACCACAAGACGTAACAAGGAAGTTTTCCTATATCCTAGAAACGTTTAATATAATACAAACACCCATTTTTTAAATGGGGAAATGCCTACGCATACGCGCCTCAAGTGGGCAAGGACGGGTTATTTCGGACTCGCACCTACTAAAACCCAATGGTGTTTCATCTTCGTCGCATATTCCCAGGGCCACGGGAACGCTTTCGTACACATCAGCGGCTCCTTCAGCGCTGGCCGTCCCATGGCACCCCCCTCCTCTGGAGAGGACTACTCCTCCTCCATCTCCTTCTCAAATAAAGCGCACCAGAACACATGGCGCGCCTTCTTCCGCGGACTCCATGTTTACATGCGTAACAGACGCCCCGTGTCCGATGCGCGAAGGCCATGGGGCTAGGAAAAACGAGCACTCAGAAGCACTAGCCTTCCTGACCCCAGCGACGGATCTGGTCTGTGGCTTCGCCGCCAACCAATATTCGGCTGCGGAGGGTAGGGAGAGCGGTACCTCGCAATACCAACACTCGTCTCCCCCAGCAGGCCCCATCAGATTTGCGGAGGATAGGGCGAGTGGCGCATCACTATACCAACACTCTCCCTCTCTTCCCCCGCGACTCAATCTCGACAGCGGCGAGAGGGCAACCCGCTCGCCGCACCCCACCAACACCTTTCCAAAGTGGGCTCGTCAAGCCCACTCGGAGTGACCAGTGACCTCCTCGGCCCGACCCTACACCTCTGGTCAGCCGTGTGGGTTCCTCTTAGTTCACCGCGGGTCACCAAGCCACGGCTACTAAGCCTCCCCGCCACGACAAGGCGGAAGAACCCGTTCGGGGGGACATGTACAAACATCCACACACAACCTGTTCAACAAGGGAATGTAATTCACTGCCCGCAGAGCCGCAGCCAAATGCTTGCACATGCGCATAATATACTATAATATATCTGAATATAGTTATTATATTATGCCAAAAAATTCTACAAATTTTGAATAAAAATATTGTTTTTATTGTAAGTTTTATGTAACTCTATAGATACATTGCAATAGGTAGGTAATATTTTGAAATGTTAAAATACTGCAAGGTGGCGGGAGAACGTCAAGATGTAGAGTTGAATATTGGCTTTGAAAAGTATTAAGTTTGAAAAAGGAAATTTGTTGCTTTTAAAAGGAATTACGGTCTTAGAGCTTTTTCTTATACAATAATTTAACCTGTGTATACAACACCTTACATCTATACAAATAAATTTTGTTGAAGTGTCAGTTTGTAATATCAAAAAAGCAGCTTTTTACTAAATGCATATGAAAGTATATTTATACGGTACTTATGACAAAAACAAAATTTTTAAATTTTTTCTGAAAGACGGAGGTCGGTCTTTTTGTTTGTTCCGGCTAATCTCCGAAACTGCTGCAAATAGCTGATATTACAAGGAGTAACTTAGGCTACTTTTATTTTAGAAAAAGAATCAGGGTTCCGCTAAAAAAACACCAAAATCTCTAAATTACACGCGGGCGAATTCGCAGGAAATAGCTAGTCAAAAATTAATTTAATTCCAATAAGCTAATTTTATGCAAAATCCAACACCCTTTTTCCCTATAGGACTATCCTATGGAAGTATACAACTCCGATTCTTTAAACATACTTAAAAATAATTTATTAATTATAATTTAACTTTTATTAACAGTAGGTTATGTTCTATAACTTGAATAACATTATTATTTAATGATTTTATGCCTTGACTATCAGTTGCCACCAAGAGCCTCTATTTAAAATTGAAATCTCTATTTAACATTGATATCTATTTAACATTGAATTGTAAATTACAAGATTGGAATTGATTGGGCTAAAAAATGAATTAATAAAGTAATGATATCCGAATATATTTAACTTGCATTGCATGATGAAACAAAACGTAAACAAGTATAAATAAATGGATTTCTTAGCACTCATAAATGTTTATCTTTTTTGTACGGTCTTAAAGATTCCTCGCATCATTACGAATTCTCGGAAACCTTTTTTTGACGTGAAATAGTTTAAGGATGACGTAGTGAATACAATAATAAACAAATTTGTTCTTAAAACTTTGTTCGATACGAGTTAAAACACCTTGTTCTTTAGTAAGGAATTCGTGTTGGATACTCCATAATCATGTAATTATTACTTGAATTTATTACGTAGCTGCTTTGTAATTTATTTGTACATAAATCTCCGGCTTAATAGTATATAATTGCCATTTTTCAAATTATATTAAGCAATACGACTTCCTGGTGTAATGGAACAGAACACCTCACTATTGGGTATGAGCAACACGGGTTTAATTCTTGCTGGCACCAATGAAATTACTAATTTCAATTTTGAGTGCTGTTTACCGCGCGTTCGGAGGTGAAGGAAACCATCGTGAGAAAGTAAGATGAATAAAATTTTTCGAAGCCATATATACTCAACATGCACTGGCATACCGCAGAGGTCTATTTCTCAAGAAGGGGCGGAGCTTGTGCTCAGTAGTGGGACGTTTATATAGTTTGGAACGTGTATTAGCAACTTTTAGTTTCGAACTTAGATTTTTAGTGATTAAAAATATTAAATATAGTTATTATTTTATTATAAAAACTATGACGTCACTACTCTATATTCTCATGCAGTGTCTACAGAAATGTGTTCTTCAATAACTCTTAAAAAGTATTTTATTAGACTACTGTAAATTGGAATGTTAAATACCCATTTGATATTTTATCACATATTTATTAAATACTTAATAAGTAAAAAAGAAATGATTTTTTTTTAAACTTTATTTAGATTTTTTTAAATAATTATGGAGTTCTATAACCATTTGGTATTTAATTTTAGTTTCCCGTATAATTAATTCAATTAATGCAGTTGAAAATTGGGAAAAAATTGCTTTGTAGCATTTTATCGTCCTCCTCACAGCCCTGTAAATATTATAGTTTTTTTTCGCAATTGATGCTTTTGGTAAATAGATGATGTCAGTTTTGTCCGTGCTTTCCGTATCTGCATTTTACTTCATTTACTATACTACAATACAATTCTGAGATAATATTTCCACTATCAGTCGCAGACAAGAATGTCTTTAGTCATTTCCCTAGTATCTAGCATTGAAACTTTAGATGGATATTTATTCATTTGTGCAGTGGAAACTTATGTTTGCCACAAAATCATCATCATTACAGCCCTGCACAAGTCCACTGCTGAACATAGGCCTCCCCCAAGTAACGCCACAAAGCACGGTCCTGAGCCACCTGCATACATCGACTTCCTGCATGTCTTACCAGGTCGTCACGCCGCTTAGTGGGGGATCACCCTACACTCCGCCTACCGAGGTTACCACTTGAAAACCTTTTCTCTCTATCAGTTGTCTGTTCTTTGAGCTACTGTCCGGCCTATTGCCACTTCAGCTTACTAATCCGTTGGGATATGTCGGTCACTCTGCTTCTACTGCGCATATTCTAATTTCTAAATTTATCACTCAGAGAAACTTTATAGCACGCTTAGTGACCTTGAGCTTCCTCATACGGCCAGCAGTGAAGGACCACGGCTCAGATCCATAACCCATCACTGGCAATACGTAATGGTTGTACAATCCAGTTTATACCTCAAAACATAACTTGCTGGTATAACTGACTTAAAAATGGGTCGTAATTTCCCAAAGGCTGCACAGCCGTGTCGAATCCGTCGTTTGACCTCTCGGTCGAAGTTGGATTTACCAAGTGATGTACTTGCCATTGATGTTAATACCGTATTCGTTCCAAACCATTAGCTTAGAAACGTCTTACAATGCAGCGGAGAAGAGTTTCGGCAATATAGCTTCACCACGTCTTGTTTGTCCTACACCTCTACGCAGTTCAATGGGCTTTTGCGCAATTTTATTAAATATAATGGCCAGAGAAAGAAGGATAGTCACCATTGATGAGGTAAATTACAGGCGTATTTCATGCTTCATGCATGAATAAAGCTGCCTATACACTAATAAGCTGTAAAATTTTTTACGGTGGGTGCAAAATGCGTGACATTTATAATTTATTACAAATACACACGCGAACGTCACTATGTGTCAGATTCACTTTTTAATAATTATATCAATGAAGAAGTGAAATTTGTCTGTTTAATGTTTATCTGTGAATAGTCTAAGATACATGAAGACGGTTTTTTTCCATCGGTATTAAGTAGAAAAAAGAAACATAAAGGAATATATTCTAAAAAGTATTTTTTATTAGCTTAAATAATAAATTTGTTATGAAAAAGTTCAAAATGATTAAAACAAATAGTGGATAGTTTACTAGAGCTTATTGAATATTTCGGTAGAGTGAAAGAGAGGGACAGTATCCTACAGTTATAAATTGACATCTTTGCATCCATAGTTCGTGCGTGCTACAAAATAAACGAGCATATCGTATAGTTTTCTTGTTTCAATTAACGAAGTAACGGGTTGACTTGACAACGAACCCCGACTAGCGGTGTCGTCGTCACACATTATTAATAAATCATGTCTTGCTGAGAAAGTTAACTAATACAGTTTAACAAAAACTATCTAAATAGTTGAATATATAGTAGGATCAACAATATGTCAGCTATTTATGAAAACTAAGTGGCTTAGGTTCGAATTCTAGTGCCTAATCCACTATAAAACACAAATCATTGGATTCGGAAAGCTGATGTGATTATTGTTATAGCGTCTATGATATTCGAAATAAAAATAATTTAAACTCTAACATTAAAAGTAAATAGAGATTAAGTTATTTTTCGTGTTAAATTTCTAATATTGCTTAAGCAAACTGCCGTTCCCTTGTTTGTTAAGAACTTTCACAGTTTCTATGATTTTTGAAAGCGCAAAATACATATTAAGTGTGACCAAAGCAAATATGTCAATGCACAACAATACACGCATTTACGATCGTGGTATTGGTAGATATAACATTACACTAGCGCACTCTTAGAAAAACTAAAAGCCAAAAAAAAATAACAAACAAACTGTATAAAATTAACAGACTAATATACTAATTATACGTAAATCCGATGATGGTGTGCATCAAGATTGTTAGGGTCTCTGTAAAGTATTATTCATAGTTTAACAGTCCATAGTTTAATTAAACACTCCGTGCTTACTTAAATTATCTATAAGTGTAATACGTAACAGGATCGTTGGCTTAGTGACCGTAAACACGACAGCTGATCATGAAGTCCCGAGTTCGAATCCTGGGTCGGGCAACAAAGACAGTTATTGAGTTTTTCTGCCCAGAAATAGCATTAGTTGCAGCCAGTGTCAGGAAGTTGACGGTGTTTTACCCCCGTGTATAGTAAAGCCGTGTCTCGGAAAGCCTGTAAAGTAGCGTTGAGATAAGCCGCCGTGACCGAAATTCGCTTTGGAGGACATTATTATAATATATTTCCATATGTATATAATATGTAGGTAATATGTTATGTTACGTGTAGTATGGTTTATGTGGAACATAGTTTATAACACATCATTCAAAATAATAATGTATATTATATATGTTACACGCACCGTGATAGCTCAGTGGCTAATCGATCTCCGTAAATTTTACGGCAAGCGAGCAACCAGGATTCGATCCTAGCCTATTGTTAATTGAAATTTTAAGTTCTGATTTACCGCGACTTCGGTGGTGAAGGAAAATGTCGCGAGGAAACCTGTGGACTGAGGAGTATAAAAATATATTTTAAAGACACCGACACGCATTAGTATAGCTCGATGTACAATTAAGCCGGGTAGTAGAGGTGTTAGAATATCCACTACCGGCTACAATAGGAAACTTTACTAGGAGAACGACAGCAGCGTCTTTCTAATAACATCTAGAAATTAAAAAAATTGCGGCTGCCAACCCGCCTGCCACCGTCGTAACTGTGGCAAATATTCCTGTATCGCAATCTTTGGATGACACCTATATTCAGCAGTGGACTTTTGATAGGATACGATGATGATGGTGAATACTTTCATTCTCTACCTTACTATACTTTTCTTTTACAGAGGATGGAGAAATATCGTATTAAAGGAAAGGACCTTTAATACCGTATCCTTTCCAAACCAGTAGCTCAGAAACTACCCATTACCCCATTAAGAGTTGGTAGTGATTATAAATCAGAGTACAAAATCAATAACTTTGGTGTGTCACAAGGCAGTGTGTTGGGTCCATTATTATTTATTATATACATAGGTAAATGGAGTGTGTACTTAAGAAGCTTACGGTACGGACGTGTCAACAATAATTTTATAAAAGTAATAATAGTGATTTAAAGAAAAGCGAAAACAAGTGCTCTTTCCTGGGTTTGGTGCGCCCCTCTTGTCTACATAAGTTCTTAGCACCTGAGCTATCACGGCGCGTGTAATATACATAATATACATTATTATTTTGTATGTTGTGTTAAAAACTTGACAAGAGATATAGAGAATACGCTATCTATATTCAAGGCAGTGAAAAATTCAGCCTGAATTATAAATGCCTGCCTAAGGGGCAGTCATATATTATAAATAGTAAGTAAGCATAAAGTATTTACTTAAACTATGTATATGTACTATTAAATTATGAATAATACTTTACAATGACCCTAAAAATCTTGCTGCTCATCATCATAATTTTTATGTACGATTAGTATTTCAGTTTGTTGTTGTTTTTTCGCTTTTGTTTGTAAATTGCTCGTAAAAACTTATCTCACGGCATATATCAACTTATATAAAAACTAACGTTAATGATTACATGCACGTTGAGGATCAATCACTGTCGCTATCAGTAGGAAAACGAGAAAGCGAGAAAATATCGTGACAAATGTTTTATATTAATGGTAATATTCTTTGCAATCTTTGAAAGTCGTCACCTTTCGTTCAATTTATGTGCCGCTATTTTATAATATCGTTATTTGTATGACAAATTAGTAATATTATAGACGTAATCTAAAGCTGCATAGTATTCATGCTCAGGCTCATCGAGTTTTATTTATAAAACTCTCTTTGTCATGAATGAAGTCCCTAGACCGCAATGACACTGGTGGTGGGGTGATATTTGCTGTCAAATTCTATACTTTAGTTTCTTTACGTTTTCTAATAAGACGGACTAGTTATAATATATGTAACAGAGTTTCATCAAATCTATGTATTTAAAATACTGTATTTTTAGCTACAATTTTTTATGTATTATTTTTTTGAATCAGAAATATATCATAACTGCATTGTTATGAAATAAATACTTTCACAATACAAAATCGATGCCACATCGTGCGAGTTCTAAAACATCATTGACGTTTACTTGAGAAAATAGCTCTTACTCTTTTTCCTTAGCTTTTTCGACTGTACTGGTGGACAACGGTAAGTGGATACTGTAAGCCCAATTAAGAATCAAAATGTAGATACGTTTTCACTCCTGACAACTTAGATGAAATGCCTCGTCCTCTTTTAAAGGTTACTAGTACCTATTGACTTTACTTATATTCCAATTGACTACTCTTAAGTAGGCTTAAAAATGCTTGTGTTAAGAGTGGTTCACTACAGAAGTCGAATGGTGGATCCGAACTCACTACTCTTTGAGTATGAGTCCATTCCGGTGACTTTGAGGCTACTGTCGCTTCTAATACTGTCGATCATGGCTCGTTACCAGTTAAAGGGGTCTTCGTTTCTCGAACCATACAAACACAGCAGCAGTTTTCTGGTATTTTGTACAAGCGTAGTCTTTCCCAATCAAAGTAAATCTATTAGATCTGCAGTCAAAATACAGTTGCAGTGAGATTTTACCACGTTAAATATTGCAGTACATATTTTCCCTCCCTTAATTTCGTTAAAATTTAAACATTATTTTCTTCATTAAGTATGCTACTGGCAAAATGTTGTGACACAAGTGCCCATTTAAAAGTTTTTTATTTAAGCTACATTAATATAATACTCAGTACCGTTCTTTATAAGAATTTTGCGTCGTGTAAACTGGCAATTATTTAACTTCATGGGTGGCTTAGCTGCCACCTGGCATTAAATTGTATTGTTATTGAATTGGACCCAGAATATTTGCCAAATTTAAGTTGCGTTACTTATTGAAAAAGCGCATTACACATAGAATACTATTATACACAATAGAATGGCTTTCAACATTATCTTGTACGAGGATCAGCGTCGCCGGGATGTGTGTGCATACAAGCAATTACGTCTTATTAACAGTTATCACTACTACAAACAAATTTTAAATTTTTATTAATTTATTATATATATATATATATATATATATATATATATATATATATATATATATATAATATAATTTTTGTTTTTAATATTCATAAAATATAAATAGTTTCGACCTACTGGTTGTAGAATATGTCTCCTTTATTTAAATTCCATTTCCCGCTGTTCTTTCGATTCGTAATTATTGCACAATTAGCCATTTTTAAAATTAAAGAAAATTGAAATTAAAGAAAATTGTAAAGGATTGATTGTGTTGACATTTATAGGTGTGAATTGACATGTTAGTGATAAATTAGTGGCTACAAGGGCTCCACCCACTCCCCCGTTCTATTATGTATGTATTGTAGTACTCTATGGAATTACATGTAAAAGTAATTCTTGCTATTATTTGGCGACAGAACTATATTTATTTTGGCCTAGCGACCCGGACAGGCTTCGCCGGGGTAGAATCTATTGATGTAACGTTATTTATACTTAAGATAATCAAAGACCATTTATTTTATTAATTTATTGTTTTATCAGAAAAACGTTTATGTTTGTCTTAATGGCTAGCAAATATAGACGGATACTTAAATTTTATTTGTATATACAGATGATGCAATTTGAAATTTTGCAAACAAGTTTTGTTATTGTAATACTAGGTATAACTGCCTCGTTGGTCTAGTGGTTGTAGTAGTGTGACTGCTGATCATTAGGTCCTGGGTTCGAATCCCGGGTCGGGCCAAAAAATTAATTATTGAGTTTTTCCGTCAAGAAATTCTCAGTGGTTGCCCGGAGTCAGGAAGTTGGCGGTGTCTCACCCCCAGGTGTCAATCGGAGAGTGGGAAGGTACACTTGGGCACTATAATCCTGTCCTGCGCCGATGGCTAGCCTCCGTTGAAGCAGGCCGCCGTGGCTGAAATTCGGTCTGGAGGACATTATTACTAGATATAAATATGAATAAGCGTTTATTTATTTATATATAAATACTTTGTTGCACAAAAATGTACAAAGACGGACTTACCTTACCCAGTCACACCATAAGCTATCAGAAAACACTACTTCGGATATGCAATATAATTCTTTTATAGAGTAAGGGTGACAAACGAGCACACAGTCCACCTAATATTAAGTGGATGCTGTAGACCATAGACATCTGCGTTTATCCTCGATTAGGGATCAAATGCAGATGCGTTGCCACCCCTGAGGAATAAGATGGAATGCTTCGTTTCCCGCAAAAAGGAATTCGAAAAAGAAAGAAGTAAGGAGCCAGAGAATAACTAAGATATGAAAATTAACTAAGAATATAAGTTACTTACCTAATTATAAATTCATAAACATTATTATAATTAACATAAATGTATCTTATGATTTTGAAAATGAAATAACGTAATAGCATAATTAGTGCATATCTGAAATAAGTAGCTGTAGATAGATACTTCTGATGTTCGAACAAAATGAAACCTGGTGCAACGGCAACATATATGATATCATATGTGAGATAGAGAGAGAGAGAGAGAGAGAGAGAGAAAGGGAGAAATAAAATAGATGGCATCAGTCGAAAGCCATCTGACTTCTCTGGAATTTCCTAAAGTCTTCACTTATGATATCCATGTGACCAATAAGATGCTCATAATCATTCAAGTATTGATTCGTCTTACGAACCGGGTTATTCGGGTTGATCATTGATACGAGTATGGATCATATCATTTCAAGTTTCAGTGTCTGTGATCCGTGAATCCGAAGACCGACATTATCGAGCGGGTCTTCGGATATTTATATAATCTTTGGTCGTCGGTCCTGTTACTCATATAATGCGGAACGATCAAAAAATGTAATTGCAATCATCAATACTTTGATGCGACCCGGGTCAAATGAACAAATCATTCAAGATTGACACATGCCTAGTGCTAGGTGCAGTCACGGGACCAATAAGTTACTAGGTGCACCTTGTCGTGCGTGTCGTAGTGACGACTATAGGAAATTCTAGAGAAATCAGGCTTTCGACTAATACCATCTATTTTACTCCACATTTTTGATGATTTACTGAAAAAAAGACCACGTTTATATATGTTGAGAGCATTGGAACGACTCCAATCATTATGTGGTTTTAAAGATGTATATATATATATATATATATATAGTGCATTGGGGTAAGATCGGTGATGGGGTAAGACCGTAAAATTCAAATTTACGGTGAATTATGCTATATTTTTGAAAGCCAGCAATATGGTACAAGACTCCATTTTATTCTGCCCTGACCCCAAGTTCCAGCCAGTCGTCCGAAAAGTAGGACGTGTGCTGCGCAGTATTTTATAAAACAAGGTAATTTTTGAATTTTTTCGTCTGTCCGGTCTTTCCCTATCACTTTTATTTGCGATTTTTAGCGACGTCCGGTCTTCCCCTTGATAACCAATTCTTCATCATGCATATAAAAATTATGCCGTGTCTTCGCACACGTTTCAAGCAGAAACTGTGGAGTTTTGAAAAGTAAAAGCTTCTTATAGCTAAATTACGTGTAACTATTAACGATTTGCGCCATGTTTCAGAAATCTGACGTATATGGATGTCGAGAAAATTATGTTTATGCCAGACTCTTTTAACTAGTCGAAAATCCGTCCGGTATTGCCCCAACGCACCTTATATATATATATATATATATATATATATATACATATATATATACATATATACATATACATATATATATACATATATTTTACATATATATATATAACATACATATATATATATACTATAGAGCGGACATTGGGAACATCTGCATACAAAAATAGTGAGCACGCGCGTGTGTAAGCCCTCTAAAAGCCCGCGATATATATTATTCTTAGGACAATAAACCGAAATCATGTAAATTTTTTGCTCCATGTCGTGACTTACTATGCACCACCGGGCATATTTTCTTTAAAAATGTTTTTTAAATTAATGAAACGAATAGGTGAATGAGAATGACCTTTTGACGATGTCAATAAGAAAAATCGGATATGATGTCCGGTCTATTACTACATACTTAAACTTAAATGTCTTTGTGTGGTTTACATTACATTGATTGTAATACGGAAGCTTATATCAAGTAATATCATCCACAGTAGGTTAAGGTTGGCAAAGCCGCAGAAGTTTAGTTGTTTATAAATTTTTCGGACAAATCGAATTCACCTAATTTTTTCCAACCCTATTCCGGCTGTCCTTTGTTCTAGCCTGTTAAATTTAGTTGTAACCGTATTTTGCTTTTTGGCGGTGAATATAAACAAAGCGTATTTCGTGCTTCAAAATTATGATAGACACCTGAGATTGATCACTTTCGTTACTTGTATTATTAAATCTATCATTGCACGCTAATACATTACAGCTTCATAAATATTCTTTTAATTATTACCATGTATTTCATAAGAATGTAAAACCAACTTTATGCTTGCACAATAAAGTACTGTTTTGTTTATTCCTCATGGAGTTTTCACTATGGTTAGTAAGCGTATTATTTCAAATAGACAAGTTTTGCTCGAGCATGCATGGCGGCTACGTAACAATGTCGTAGCATGTTACGTGTTGCATAGAATATTTTTGCTTTAATTAATTAAATGTCTTAATTGCGTGAGAATAGAACGTAACAAAAATTAAAAAAACGGAATACGGAAATATTGTATATATATTAAATAATTACAAAATGTCATATATTTTATAAAAGTTTTTATATAAGCTGTAGCAGTTAAATACGAATTGAGTGTGGTGGCAATGCTTTACATTTTTTTTTAATAAATATAATATTACTGTACGTTGGTAGAGCCACTCTGTAGCTATATTATTGTGGTAATACGAATGAGTAGGCTCGACTGAATAGGACCACTTTCTCACAGAATACCAGCGTAAAAGAGCATCTTAATGGTGCTATGTTTCGTATGGGGAGTGTAGAGAATCGGAGACCTTTTTTACTGAAAACGCATTCTGCATTTTGATTCTTAGTCGAGGATAAATGTAGATGTCGATGAGCTACTGCATCCACTTACCAATCAGGTGGACTTTGTGCTCGTTTATCACCCTTATTCTATAAAAAAAATTACAACTAACAAGGCGTCAAATTGCTTAATACATCAAAGAGGAAAATCACGATAAACGACAGGTACTACAAAATACTTACTACTACTAAATTTTATCTCTTAAGTGCTAGTTAATATCGTACTTTGCGACAGTACTCGAAATTTTATTCACATCGACTCGATGGTGGCGGTCCTCAATCGTTCATTTTACACACAATTTTATTACATTGTCACACAAATCACACAAATCTGATTACACTGTAGAATTTACTGTCCTGGCGAGCGGCTTATCCGAACCAAGACGACTTAGAGACCTTCAAGACAAGAGTCTACTCTTGTTTAAGTCCGGAAATTTCTCCGATATTGTAGATGTTCTTGTACGACGGAGGTCACTTACCCATCAAGTGTGCCTCCTTATCCATAAAAAGGACAGTCCTATTAGCCTCGTTATGAAGTGCCGGTTTTAGCCATTACTCAATCTCCTAATCACTTCACTCCTTTATCTTATGCCAATATTTACTGTTCAGGTTGGAACATCATTCAACATATTAGAAGTACTGTGTGGTCTAGGGTTGGTAGTTTTTTACTTGCGAACTTCCAAGTTCTTAAAAACTAAGTTCATGCATGTTTCTGGTGTCAATCTGTGAATAAAAATTTTTCACCAAATTAATGCGTTTTTTAAATCTTATTAACTCAATTCCAGGTAGTGTTTTGATGATACTCATGAAAGCCCCAAAGCAGTCACTTTCTTAGCTTATAGGCTGGAACTGTTTAAAGATTGGGATCACTGACATGTTATACCGAACTTCATAGTTTAGTTATTTTTGTTTCATACAGACGGACCTATCTACTCTAAGCAAGGACCTCTATAGAGAATTGTAGTGTAAAATTTTAGGAAATATTTTTCATCTTGTACATTATTTTTATTATTTAAGTATTGCAAATAATTCTTAAAATGTCTAACCTTTTTTCTTTAAAATTTATATACACTTCAACTGTTTCCTATGTGCATAAATTTTTATTAACTAGCAAACTCGTATGCCTTTAATTATAATTAATAGATGCATTGCACATATTAAATCAACGCGTTGTGCTAAATTTTTGTTCGTATGTCGTTAGGATTGCGCGATCGCTTTAACGTTTTTATTACAACAGTTAAATTGAATTCTATTCCACTTGTAATAGAACTTTTACAGAACGCAATGGATTTCCATATCTTTATGTAGGCTCTGACTTAATGCAAATGTCACGCAAGTGGCACGTTTCGATTGGAATGCGGGTTTCGAATGAACCCGCTGCGTTCCGAATACTGCGGAGTATTCGGAATGTTTTTTTAAAACTTTTAAACACTTAAATATAATCTCTAACTGGTTTTTGATAAGGGACAATGGTTGTGTAGGAATAATTTATTGGTTAAGGAGTTACAAAAGAAATAACTGACCTTCGAAAACTTGCTGCATTATTTTATATAAGTATTTAAAACAAAAAAAAAATTTTTTCTTTGAAGACGTTACCTTCCCAATAGGATTTTCTCGTGTACACAAACAACCAGACCTGGAAAAATTATTTGTAGGTCATAAGCCACGGAGCCGTCAAAAATGTATAATGTATATTGTAATATAAACACAGAAATCATTTCCAGATACTTTACACACACACACACACACACATATATATATATATATATATATATATATATATATATATATATATATATATATATATACTAATCTCTCAAATTGGACCTAACTGCACACAGTGTGCAAATTTGATTAAAATCGGTTGAGTAGTTTAGGAGTCCGTCGCGGACAAACAACGTGACACCTAATTTATATATATTAAGATATACACATTTATATTTATGTATACCATTTGATTGGGGTCAAAATCACAATCAAGTTTAAATAAATTTCAAGACAAAATAAACGAGAGTGCGTACGTAAAGTGACACATCCGTATTCATTGTCAAACCTTACGTCCGAACGCAAAATGAACAAATGAAGTTTTTCGTAAAATTAACAAATTTTCCTGAAGTCTCACGCAAGCTTCAACAAAATATTGTTTTTGTTACTTGTTTTATTAGATGAGTTTCAAATCATTACAATTTGGATGTTTTAGTGCCAACACACGGTTAGCCGTACCTTGGTTAAAAAAAACTTTTGAAGACCACAGTATTTCCCGGGTTCAACATGTCGGGTGGGTATTGAATGTCAATCGGTCAGTGACATCGGTTTTGGCGGGAGAAACTCGACGGGCGACTTTTTGTGTATTTTACTTTCTCGATGCCCAAATCTTGGGAGCGTGCGGCTGTCGTGATTGTTTTATAAAGATATGAATAAAAAGTATTTAGGAAAATAATTCGGACATTTTATGTGGTGTTAGGTCACAATGAGTAAAAAACCTTAGGTTCTTGTCTTCTGTTTTTGTAAGTTGCAATTTTTGTAGTTTTATTTTTATAATCCGCTATTCATTTTAATATATTATTATTGAACATGTTATATAAAATTATAATTCACAACAAACAAACTAACTTTTAATCTCTATGGCACCATTCCTTTCCATAAAATATAATAACTAACTTTACACACTTTACATTTTTAGGTTTTGTAATAGAATTTATAGTTTTATTACATTGCTCGTTTATGCTTACTTGGTTTTGGGTGCATGTAACAAAATAATTATATATTGTGTTAGAATTTTATATACCTACCTAATATCCAATTATGTAAGCATTACCCATAATTATCATAAAATTTTATGTTATACAAAAAATGACAATTTTATTAAAGTAGGCACTTTTATGCATTTCTGTAATTTAAGCATACCAGGGTGGTCTGAAAAGTTTCCGACTTCAACGTGAAGCTGGCAGCACTCGTCAATAAAAGCTAATGAATGTAGTTAAGCATCTTTTGACAGTTACGCACCAATATATCAGTTGTTATTTGACAGTCATTTACTTATTTTTGTTCCCTCATCTAAAATTTGCACTCGGAGGACAGAGAATTTCGTCAAATGACGTGTCATGAAATGACGCCGAATACTATTTGGACGGGTTAGAGAGATGGGAGCATCGCTAGGAGAAGTGTGTAAAGTTGTAGAGTTACAAGGAGACTATGTAGAAAAATAAAAATTAAATTTTAAGAAAAAATAACTAGTAACTTTGTTAGGTCGGAAACTTTTCAGACCAACCACGTATATATTTTATCTATGGATACGAAAAAAACTTTTGTAATGTTCACTTTTGAACGTTCCTTTTTAACCGGTTACATGCACTTACCCAAAAACAGTTATATTTTTGGGTAAGTGCATGTATGTATGTTTGTTTTTCTATTATATTTTCCTTATTACACTCTTATATTTTACGACGATATTTACAAAACTATAATGTTTTGCTTGCTGTTAATGTTGTTGCTGAAGCAGATTCTCAGGAGAGTTTAATTGTTTTGTTATTCAAAGATAACTGCTTGCAGATTTTTAACCCCCGACGAAAAAGAAGGGTGTTACAAGTTTGACCGCTATGTGTGTCTGTCTGACCGTGGCACAGTAGCTCTTAAACGGGTGAACCGATTTGGGTGCGGTTTTTTTTTAAATTTAAAAGCAGGTTTTCTAGCGGTGGTTCTTAGACATGTTTTATCAAAATCGGTTTAACCGTTTGAAGATCATCAGCTTTTTTTAGTGGGTTTTTGAAATTTTCAATTTAAATTATTGTAATAACTAAATTTGTTTGTTTTTTTTAATTTATATAAGTTACACAAAGTTTCTTTGTACTCATTTATAATTTTTTTTATTGTTGCGATTGGGTTCGTCAGACCTAGCACAATCTAGACAGCTGATAGTGTGAAAGTTGAGTGCAACCTTGAACGGGCGGTGGCGTGGTCATGCCTCTAACGTGAATGGTTGATTGCATCGACCTATAAACGTCATTAGTGAACTCTTCGACGTGAATGCAGCGGTATTTAGGTATATGGGTTTTGGTATTCTATTTAATGTAGAAATATTAAAAGGGTCACGATTATGTTAAGAATACAGGTAGTTTCAAATCTTACTCCGTCTCTCTAGTCTTACTACTGACCGATTCTAATAATTTTAATATTATAACATATAAATCTTATATTAAAAAATATTACAAGATTTAGAGATATGTATACTTAATATAATAACCAGTTATGTTGCTTCAAAAAAATTTACATACACATAATGATGATTTAACCTATTTTTTAAATTTCTGTTTCGAGGGAACCTACAGTTTTTGTTCAATGCGTATACTGTCCATCGTAAGTTTTTTTAAGATATTTATAGATATTTACTATTAAATTTTAATTTTAATTTGTTGAGTACCAAAATAAAATACGTGCTCAATGAGCAGACTTTCGCGCTTTTTATTTTGTATTGTTTGTTTGACACCTTTGGATTGGATGATGTGTTGTGATTATCCTCGAGTCTAGACGCTGCATTTGAATATAGACAGTTATGTTACTAATTTTGTTGCCTTTTGTGTGAAGCCAAATACGGGTAGATAGAATGTGGCTATTTTTAATAATATTTGGTATGAATAGCCGAGGTTAAAATCTACAAATAAAAGAAAAACACCCAGTTAACTTCATTTATGTACAACGTTAAAAGCCCAATGGTACGGATCGGGAACTTAAAAGTCGTGAGATCCGCTATATATTGTTGGATCGCCACGTCACTACGTTCGAGAATCCTTTACATAAGATCGAGAACGATATGTGTAATGTTAATAGCATTGTTTGTGATTTCGTCATGAAAAAAAAAATAATAAAAATTTATGAAATTTTATTTTACTTACTGACATCGTGTTATAAGAGCATCCACTACTTTATGTG
Organism: Parnassius apollo; assembly: GCA_907164705.1. Taxonomy (NCBI): domain Eukaryota; kingdom Metazoa; phylum Arthropoda; class Insecta; order Lepidoptera; family Papilionidae; genus Parnassius; species Parnassius apollo. Next base: position 252,053 of record CAJQZP010001411.1, on the reverse strand, counting down.
TATTCCATATGTGAATATCTTTTAATAGCTATGTAGATTTTAAATTTTGTAATAAGTGAAATGTATCAATGCTGCTGGTGTTCCGAATTAAATAAAATTATGAAAGGTATGTGGGAGGGTGGGTGTCTTTGATAAGATTTTGCTCGACTTGAGGGGGGGGGGTGCTGCCGTGCCTCCAGACGCGAGAAGGATTATGTTCTTTACTTGATTTGTGAATGACTTACGTAAATAAGTGAAAATGCAAACATTAAAGATGTAACTATTTCGTTTACATAGGCGTAAAATACCCAGAGCGGCGACGGGTAACAGTATCAAATGTGTGAGATCAGTCGACATAGCATCATTGGTTTTCTAGAGTGTACTCGTAATCTTCATAAGCAAAACTTAGTAAAGTTACAGCCTATATACTATATATAAGTCCTACTTCGTAAAATGCCCACGTGTATGCGCAAGCATAGGTGTACTCTATATTCCCTCACTCTCATAATCCAATGGGACGGTAAACCGACACGGCCGGAGAGAGATCAAGCGCAGGACCAACGGCTTTACGTGCTTTCTGAGGCACGGGGTTGAGACACCGCCAATTTCGTGACTCCGGACATCAACTGAGAATTTCTTGACGGAAAAACCCAATAATTGATTTTTTGGCCCGACCCAGGATTTGAACCCAGGACCTTATGATCAGTAGTCGCACTACAGCAACCACTAGACCACCGAGGCAGTCATAATACGTAATATACGTAGTACGACTACCATTACCCACTGGCTGGGCACAAACCTCAAATTTATAAGAGGTTTTAAGGCAAAGAAATATCTGCCGTGTTACCCCGATGCGTGTTGGCGGATATTACGTGTTTTAATTTTTTCTTTATTCGTTAAGGAGGCCGCTTGCTTTTTTCATCCATATAAGACACACTGGATGTGCAAGTATTAGTAGTGGCGACTTTCTTTTCTATTTCACTAGTTAGTTATAACACAGTAGGAGCTACATTGCTACGGTGCATACCAAGGCGTAGCCGGAGAGATATCGAGTAACAAACATAAGTATAAATACTTTGCTTTATATTAAATGCAGTGCCGCTGTGTACTTGTAACAACAAAAGCTATTGAAGACTGATACGTGACTCAGTAGCTTCACACTGAGTTGAGGCGGTGAGAGCCGCGGGTTCGAATCTTGCACGGAATAACTATTTGTAATGCCTACAAATCAGGATGTTACACTCGAAGTATTTTAGCTCATTGCTGTTTATGTCTATAGGCTGATTTCACGACACAGAAGAAAACAATAGTGTGGAGTTAACGTTTAAAAAATTACGGCGTCTATGTGCTAAGAACACTAATAAGTAAAGTGATTTATTTAAACTTTGAGCACAAAATAGCTGTGGCAGACTTAATACCTTAAGGTGTTTATACCTTCCAAGCGACCATCAGTTTAAGCTGATTAGTAATAATATTGGATGCAGAGGAATAAAAAAACATGATAAGGAAGTATATAAAGTATAAACATACTTATATGAGTAGGAAAAGTATCATCTATCCCAATGTCACATAGGTTAATATTGTTATTTGTATGCATTAAGATTAAGAAAGAAAGAAAGAAAGAGATATTTACTTGGCCATTTCTTAACAAATTAGCACTAAATACCTAAAACAAATATTTTGTATAGGTAATCCTGTAAATAGACTTACAATGAAAAATAAATCGTTTTGACAAAACAGATGGGTACAAAATACATATAACAAAGTGTAAAGCTAAATAAAAAAAACCTTTTTATGGGAAATGGTCCAAATAGGACTGTCACGCAGGAAACGCAAAAATGTGTCATCCTAGCCCTGATTTTAAGTGGCAATCTTACATTACACACACAGTACATTACATACACACAAACACATTTTTTTTTTTTTTTTTTTTTGTATTGTGACCTTTAAGTTCATACTTTTAGAGAAAAATAAAATACTAGATAAAAGTTGGATGTAAATAAATAAATAAATAAAATAACATTTTATTAAATGGAAAATTTCACAGTAATTCACTTTGTGGTCATTTGGAATTACAGGCATCACTTATATATATATATATATATATATATATACACGCACAGGCACATGTTTTCTATATATACGGTGAACATATGATACACACTTACTTATTATACTTATTTAGATTTATAATATAAGTACATACACAAATTATTTTGGAACAACATACAAACATACGTTTTGAATATTCTTTTTATATTTACTTTTGGGCCACAACTGCCTTATATTTGTGGTGCTGTACCGGATGTTTATGAATGTTTATTTTTATTGTCATTGCGTAACTAGAACCGGGAGTATAAAAATAATATAAAAATTCATATAAAAACACTTTACACAATAGCAACCCGAGAGATATGCTCAACATAACATGCTTCCGCATCCATCTAGTGTGTTTTATCACAGAACCTGGGGGCTATTAACACTACGCGTGCAATGGAAAGAGAATAGTGTAATTAGATTGTCTCTTACAAACTTACAATACTCACGGGAGGAAATCGGTTTATGAATTCTCCTACAACGGCGCCGAAACCACATTGTATTAAATTTCCAAACGTTGTAGAGCCACTCTGCAGCTTTATATGGATGCAATACGAATGTTTGGCTTGACCGGGGAAGTAGAATACTCTCACAGTAGAGACTGGGGATGGTTGACTATAGGGGCAGTTTGACTTACTGTCAATAACTCGATTTACTCGAAAAAGTTGCCTCATCTAACTAGGCGCGAGAAACCGTTTTATTCCCCGCTCATGTAACGGAAGCATGGCATCGCGAAGGCACGTCGTTCGGGAGACGGAGCATATTATCGAAATAAAAATCATGTAAGTAATTATTTTCCTCATAAGATTTTTGTAGTAACGCCTTAATACTCGTTGTTATTAACTTTCAAGTCATTTAAAGAAAAGTTTGATTGTTAATCTTTTTCTTACGTATAACCCTTTTTTAATTAGCCCTAGTTTTGAGGATATACTATGTGGTTAAAAATTAAAAAGCGACCCGGGCCTAGTAGACCAACTCATTTACTTAACATAGAATAAAGTCAGTCTTTTTCAGTTTGTTAAGTGCTTGTTATTACAGAATCATGCGAACTTACAAAAAAAGACTGATCGAGGAAGGACCTACGCCTAAAGATGCCTTCGAGAGAGTATTAATTCTACAGCCAAAGAATTTAATATACCATATAAAACACTTCACTGCAATGTGGTAAAAATGAAGAAAATGTTAGAAAGTAATCCGGAAATGGCGAGATCTAAATTTGACTTTAAATTTGTATTTGACTTTGGAGAGCGCTGGCTACACTAGAAATAACTTGCATCAGAAAAATACCATAAGAAGGGACCTGATATTTACTACGGAATTCATTAGATTTGCACTATTTATACAGATACACTTGAAAAAGAAAATGTTAAGGAACTCAAAATAAACTACAATCCTGTAAGACGCTAAACAAGAAATCAGAGAAATAAAAGATAATACAAAGAAAATTTAAAGGGGCGAGGGTAATGGAAAATGATAAGGAAAGCTGTTCATGAGAGAAATAATATGAATAATGACGAAGAAAACAAAGGTTTGAGTGTTCCTGGAGAGAAATGAATTCAGTGCACTACGTGGAAGTTAAGTTTTAAGTATTTAGTTTACAAAAATGTTTAAATGTATATAATTGCTTATTCAAATTTAAAGTTCATTGTGTATATATATATATATATATATATATATATATATATTTTTCGTTTAAAAAAAGATTGAATTAGAAATAATTTTTATTATTTTTTTCATAATTATTCCTATAATGTGCACTAATTATTTTAAAGTCAACTTACCTATGTGATAATTAGTAAGGGGTGTTGTGTTCTCTGATGTTGTGCTTTTGGTGTATGTGTTAGAATATATTGGTCAGTTATCCCCCAGTGTCCCCTAAAATAGCAGTTTAGCGCTGCTGTGTATATATAGTGATTGTAGAAAACCGAAAACCCTTTTCCCAGTACCTAACGAGGCATTCAATCTTAGTATCATGGCGACAACGTATCTAAATTTAGATTGTCAATCGAGGATAGATGTAGGTCTACAGCACACAATTCCAGGTGGAATGTGTGCCCGTTTGTCACCCTTAGTCTATAAATAAAAAGTTATCTAGGCCACTATAATGTAAAATTGGCGACGAAGAACAGCATCAAAGTTGCATGCCGTTCGGCGATCGCCATTTACACGCCTGCTTTCACGATAAAAAAACCTATTCACCGGTATTTGAACTGTTATGGACTGACGAAGAATGTGACAAATTTAATGACTATAATATAATTTTGGTTAACACGATGTTGACTAGCGCGCCTAGAATCGTGCATAGTGCATTAAAGTTTCACGGTCGTCGGCTTTCGTCGTGTGTGTTGTTTTATAAACTTATTTTAGACATGAGCTAAGAGGAATGAGAAAAGCATGCATATGTTAAAAATATATTTACTTTGCTACTCAATATGTTAGTTTTATGTTTATATAGTATATGTAAGGAAAAACCTGTCCGAGTCGTGAGGGTGGCTTCCCGGGATCTAAAATACTGAAATATTGTGACTTGTTTCTGTTTAAGTAATACTTTTCAGAGAAAAATAAAATACCATTTTATTAAATGGGGAATTTCACATGGTAATTCACGGCTATTACAGCTGGAATGGTCATTTCGAATTGACAATGGACAAAATCACTAAAATTATTGCTAAAAGTTTAGTGCTAATTTAGTGCTCTCGACGTACGCAAAAAATTATTAGTGCTCAATTAGTGCTGCATGCACCTGCGACAAAAAAGCGCGAATTTTATTCCATATACCGAAAACTTCTACTTTGACAGGTTCAGCAAAGTACGTGATCCAAAATTGACATAATTTTTTTTAAATACCGTTAACTGCTACTTAGACATCTTTAGCAGAGTGTGTATTGAAAAAACTGACATCGAAGTGGATTATTACCTAGTGACATAAGATAATAATTGAGTGCTTAATTAGTGCTCTCCATATATAAAAACAGATATAAACAACATTTCTTTTCTTATTTACAAATATATATAGTTGCTATTTCGACAGTTTCAGCAAAGCTCAAGGTAGAAAATTGATTTCTGAATAATCAAAAATCAATACTATTAAATGATGTACTTATAATTCCAGGAGTTTAATTTCTAGATTGAAAAGTTATTATATAAATTATATAAAATAAAAATCTGATCCATATGTATCAATTTTTTATATTACTTTTTTCTTAGTGTTATTCTATGCAATATCAAGATCAAGTACCTAAAATATACATGGGGCTTTCCATGCCAAACTGGATGGTTTTAAGGAAAAAATCCTTAATTTTGTGTTAAATTTTTGATTTTCTCAACCTCTCGACATTATTTCGTATCCATCGAAAAACCCTTCTTCTTATCTGATTAAAGGATATCGAATTTGTGGACAAATCGCTCTTTTTATGCTTATTCGCTTATAACTTCCTTAGTAATGTTCAAACCGAAATTTTTCGTTCTCAAAATTCTCGTTTTTTTATGTTCCTCGAAGAAATTACACAAAAATTATTCAGTGTTCAAATATGTAATTTATTTGTTTTAAACTTAAAACTTTTTCATAACGCGAAAATCATAAAGCGAAGTATTAGAGTGTTCTAAGATCGAAAAAAAAACCCTTTTTCCAACTATTTTTATCGTTATAGGTACTCTCGTTAGTTTATGAAACCAGCTATTAATTAATTTATATACTTTTCTACAGATAATTTATTGAAGATTAATTCTGTAACTTTCAACAATCGATTTTGTGTAAAGAAGTGAAAAAAAACCTTTAAAATAGGCTAATGTTTTTTCCCGCCGTTTCAGCTTGAAAACACAATAGCTTGAGAATAAACCCATGATTGATTTACTCTCTAAGAATTAAGCTCTTATTCTCTCTAGTTAAGATACTTTTTTTAATAGGCTCGTCTAGAGCTTGACGGATTTAGGATCTTAAATGTTCTTTTAACACGTGTAACTGTCGTTTAATTATAATTAATGAACTTATAACGATAACGAAATTTGGATTTGTTCATTAGTAATCATTGAAAAAATCCAACGTAGATTTTTAAAATATGTATCATAAAAAATGCGGTGTTTATTTAACTCCTTGCATAGATCACTATGAAATTTGTAATTTTTTTTTATTGAAGAGGGGGCAAACGAGCATGCGGCTTACCTGATGTTAAGTGACTACCGCCGCCCATTATCAACCGCAACACCAGGGGAATTGCAGGTGCGTTGCCGGCCCTTTAGAAAGGAGTCTTGCGTCTATATTATTTGTTAACGGCTTGTATAGAAACTAAATTGATTGTAATATGCGGTTTCTAGCCCTCTTACCATTTCACATTTCGTCTTGTAATACAAAGTCTACGAACCTTTTTTACGTGCCTACGTTTTTTATTTATATGTTTATTGCGACTTTGGCGCAGGATTCACCGCTCTACAGACTAACAACTATATGTTACTTTATGTTAAGTACTCGTAATTCTGTCTGTCTTCTTGTTTTATTGGGTTGCAATCAACCAGTCACAGCCTGTTTGACTGCATATATACTAGTATCACTTCGTCAAGATCACTAAGGTGACCCTTTTAACTTTAATCGATGTATAAAAATGACTTAAATAGTGACATAAATTATACGAGAATATAAAATAATATATTCTATGCCTAATTAATAGCAGTTGCGAATTTATCAAATACAATAGCTGCATAAAACATCTTAAAGATTAAAGACATTATGAGTCATTTTTCACCAGTAGCTTAAACGTACGTCGTGTAAGAGTGTACGAAATTTGAATCGAAAGCTTTTTTTGTTAAATAATTATAAAAATATGATAATACACACAATTGATGGACGGGTCAAAAGTTAACTAAAGTATAGTTAAATACTAAAATAAAATAAAAAATCAATTTTCTTGCTAAAATGTCGGGGTCAATAACTGGGTCCACTTTTTACGTCTGTTGCAGTTTTAAGATTATTATCATGTATCACTAGGAGATAACCTATTCAAATCTGGGGGCACGGTAGTGCCCCCGCCAAGTCGAGCAAAAAAAGCGGCACGCTCGTAATATACTTTTCTCGAAGCAGTTCAGGCCATTTTCCAACCCCCTATAACTTCGTTGTGAATAAAACTAGGAACCTGAATTTTCACAAACCAAGCAGGCATTGTATAAAGATGGTATATTTCAAATTTCTTTCAATTTGAACCAGTAGTTTAATAATTATAACTAGTCAAAGTTTCTTAATTTTGTCACTCACTGACTGACCTGACTAGTAGTAGTAGTCTCGCAACTCAGTTCTTCTACCGTAAAAAGTTGTGAGATCCATGTAATACCAAGTCGGTTAATTTATTCAGTCCTTGCTTAAGGGTCCTTCTGTTTTAAGTTATTACGTAATTAGCTAACCTAACAACATCTTATAGAGACCATATCAATGTTAAAAATGTTTAATGTTAGTAGTTCTTTAATGTAAGTTTTGTTTTAGATGGCATATGAATTTCTCATCATATACTCTGCTAAAAGTAACAAAGTAGCAGTTTATAGTATTTAAAAAAATAATTTCCAGTCTTTATTCGCATGTGCTTGCAGCACTAATTGAACACTAATTTATTATCTTATGACACTAGGCGATGATTCACTTCGATGACAATTTTATATATATATATATATATTATAATATACTAGCTTATTTAAAAGCTAGCAGTTTTATAATTTTTGATCAGCTATTTCGGCGTGAAATTTTATTTTGGAGCACTAAATTAGCACTAAATTAGTACTAAATCTTTTGCAAAAATTTTTGCGATTTTGCCCAAATGACAATTCCAACTTAATACATGCGGTGCGGGCGGCCGTCAGGTTGCAATTCCGCTACACGTTCAAAGATACTGTCACCGATTATGGTGTTGCCAGATTTTCTACCTTTTGCAGATTATTAATTCGACATTCTAGCAGAGGCTACGATTTTGAGCATAAGTTAGGAATTTAGCATGCACGACACGCATGGTGATGATACTAGATTTTTTTCAGAATTGGCACTGAAAATCAGGAGGGGTAAAAGGTTTTTTAATGCAGTGAAACGTGTAGTCGCTCACCTTGTTTGCGCAAATACCATTTTTAATATATGTAATTAATCGAGTTACATACCTAATTATTATTAGTATTTTCCTTTATATTGTATTCAAATTTTAGTTTAGCCTAGTACCTTCAAAATGTTATGTCCATTTCTCCGTTCAAAATAAGAAGGTGAAACACTAGAGTAATGCAACCGTGTTTCATATAGTGAGTGACGAAAATTGAAAACCCTTTTGACTCATAACAAAGTGTTTTGTCTTATTATTCAGAGGTAACAAACCATTTTTATTTTAATTCCTAATCCAGAATAGATGTAGGTGTCTATGGGCCAAAGTATCTACTTACCATACAATTGAAATTATTTATTACTTCACTATAAAACAATTATTCTTTCGAATATCAGAATAATGATTTTCCATATAGATACGAGTATATATGAATATATAAAAAGCACTTATTAGCACCTGCATGCGTAAGCGATGTGCAAATAAGCCTTATTTACGCGGTTACTTGTAGAAAGCGAGTCGCCCCAAGCAGCTTCATTAACAACTTTGTCTCTGAAAATGAAACAAAAGCTATAACACGTACTATGTAGTTAATAATTTGTGGCTTATAAAAGAAAATCACCGCGTAATGGCGGTTAAAATAAATCACTACCCCATATGATCCCGTGGGTGTCGTAGGAGGCAGCAGGGGTAAATTAAACAGTATATGGGCAGCATCTTCCTGATGAAATTCAATGTAGTAAAAAACCGCTGTTGACAATTCGCCTGTTGTGTGAAGCCACAGGAGAGATTTGAAGCCATGGAGGAGGTCTATGTTTAGTATTGTATTTTCGATAAGCTGTAATAAATCAATACAGGAATGAAAGGAATATATGATTTGAGTTTTTAATTTACTCAATGTCGTCGTGACCAGATTTGTTAACTTGTGATAAAAATAACTAAATATAGTAAAAAATGATGTTCAATAAAACTAACCTTGATGATTTCATCGCGCTATATTGACTTATTATTAGTTCTCGACGTTTCGAGTGCTATAAAATAGTGTAAGGGTAATTAAAATAAGTCATATTAAACGCAATAAAATCCGCAATATTCGTGTAAAATATAAGAAATGTATTAAAAATATGTGTTATAATATTAATGTCCAAGGAAAAGTTTCAGGTGCCAACCCCAAATAGATAAGGCGACAGAGACGTTATCATGTCTAAGGAGAATGCTTCGCAGCCTGTCATTATAGTAGCTCTATAATATATATATATATATATGTATATAAGGTCAGGTGGGTAAGAGGGACAGAGACTTTATTTTCATGTAAAATATTTTCACTGCTAGGAAGAACAGATAAAGTCTTTTAAGATCTTTGAACCAAACAAAACTTGCCTTTATGTATTAGCTTCACATGTGCAAAATGTCATTACGCTAGTATCTGTTTTCACTACGATATTGACGTAAATGTCAAGATTGAGTAAACGTTCCTTTTCCCCCCTTACATGGGGTAAGAGGGACAGTCATTGTATTTCTTAAGATTGGACTTTGAATTAAAATATTCTTTGCTAAATGTTCGTTAATTTGTAGGTAGAACTGCTTCAGTCAAAATTAGATCTTACAATCGATGAATAAGGTATCGTTTGAAATGAAAAAGAAGAAAAAATCAATTCGGGGTAAGAGGGACATACAGGTTCGATCAGGGGTGGCAAACTAAAAAGAAGTTGACCAGTTATATTTCTATATTTATTTAATCATACAAACGGTAATAATATATCTCTCCCTAACTGGTTTTCCCTAGTTATCCACTTTTTAAAAATAACAATGGCACTTTGGATTTTAAACCTTTGTGGTCGTATACACGGTTAACAAATGTTATTCTTGGTCTCTAATCATTCCTACAAAAGTCAAAATTGCTATAATATAACAAAATATTACAATTAAAAAGAAAGGGACGTATACAAAACGCATGAAACTTTATTTATCTAAACTAATTTAAAAAAAGAAACATTTGATTTTTTATTTGTTTGTTATGATTTAGATAACTCAAAAACTCTAAAATCCGATTTAAAAAATAAATTTAACACAAAAATAGGTAAGCGTGGACGAAGTCGTGGGAAATTTCTAGTTTAGTTACAATTTAAAAGTGTAGTAGGTACAAAACAGTCAGTCAATTCTTTTCATTTAACCTACCTATAATTATAAATTATTAAAAATGTGTGTTTCATAGTGTAAAAGAAACATATGTTCCTCTTTCACCGTGAGTAGTGAGCCTCTTACCCCAGCTATTGCTTTTGGAGGTTTAGATTTTCAAGCGAAAGAAACTCATATTATTAGTTGTTTTTAGACTAAAATGGTTAATAAAAAGAAATAATTACAGTTTTCTCCTCATATCATTACATTCAAAATATTTCCAGCTCTCTTTTTTCACCAAACTATTGGTTCGCAAAAAAACGCGCTAACTTTGTACTAGTCGAATTCACAGCTGTCAAATGTGTCTTCATTTTTTGTGACTTCTGAGTCACGTAGCGATATCTGTTGAAAACCGTTCAAACTATTTCGCATTCACTGTTTTATTGAAGAAAAGTTCATAGTCATACGCACTTCGGTTTACTAGTTATGGTCCCTCCCGGTGTCCCTCTTACCCCACCTGACCTTATATATATATATATATATATATATATATATATATATATATATATATATATATATATATATATATATATATATATATATACATATATCCTTCACAACGGGACAGCAGTGCACCTACTGCTGCTTGTCGGTAGAGATAGCTAGAGCCAGAATAAAAAGAGGGTGATATATATCAGACAGACTCTGGCAGAAAATAAATTCTAACACCTATTGCTGATGTAGATTACTCGATATTGCGCTGTGTTCCTGCCATCCATCACCAGTCGGTAGAATTTGTGTTCATATTTTACAATAAATGAAACAATAAATGATGATTAACTTACTTAAAAATACCACTTATTTTATTATGTTCGCAATTCGTATTTTGTATTGGTCGTGTGTGATAACAAATGAAAAAACAAAAGAAACATAAACACGTTTAGTTTCTTCATACGATAGGAACGTTGTTTAGTGATTGTTTTGTTACTTACAATACAATACAATAACGCCTTCAGAGCGCAATGAAATGTTACGAAATGTCAACTTTGTTAAAAGGTGTTCGCTTGAAGGCAACAATTCTCTACGAAGCTGCTATAAAATATATATTTACTTTTCTATTAAATAAGGTGGATAAACGAGCATTCAGGCAACCTGATGGTAAGTGGATGTTGTGACCCATAGACATCTACATCTATCTTCAAATAAGAGTTATGAATCAAAATACAGATGTAGCCCATCAGGGCTGACAACACATTAGTCATCAGACTAAGGTGGAATGACTCGATTCCAGCGAAACACGAAACAGCTTTTCCTGATCAAGCCGACTCGTTCGTGCTACAACCATAATGCAGCTGAGGCATAGTTCTACCTATGGAGTATAGAGGTAAGGAGTACAGACTGTGTATTAAAAAGTGTCCATAGAAAACCGGTAAATAAGGGTGGCGCCACTATAGCTACGGGGTAAATTTTAAAGAACGCGCCGAAAAATGTTAGTGGAATAAACGACTTTTTTGAGGTTATATTTATTAAATAAAATTATTTTAGATTTTAGAGCTACTGAGCAGTTAAGCAGCACAATTTACACCTTCGACAACTGCTAAGTTCATTTTATGTAGCTGTTTCCTGTAGCTACTCAAGCGCTGTTGTGGAGAGTTTTTGAACTGTTATTTATTGCTTACAGATAGAAACTTTTTCAACTATTCTCCTATGAGAGATTGTTCTCCTTACCTCTTCACTCCATAGTTCTATAACTTGCAACCGAAATACAAAGATTTAACATCTATCATGGCATTAGTCCCTTGCAAGCATCTGTCCCTATAATCTCGTTAACCATTGAACAAATTTGAATGCAGTTTTCACTGCCATGATTTGCGTGCCTCCAGTAAGATATACGTATATTAAAAATTGCCCTAGTTTCAATAGCAGCTTAACATATAGGATTGGGTGACAAACTAGCACACAGTCCACCTGATAGTAAGTTGCTGCGGCCCATAGACATCTGGTGAGGACTAAGATGGAATGCCTCCTTCCCAGTAAAAAGCGTCTCCGGTTCTCTACACTCACCATACGAAACACAGCAGCATTCTACAATCTATTCTGCAATCTACTATTTTACGATGGTATTCTGAGAGAGCGTGGTCCTTCCCCAGTCGAGCCGACCCATTCGTGCTACAACTATACTACAATATAACAGCAGCATGGATCTACCACGTATAACGTATAAGTTTGCCGCTAACATCTCTCATTATTTTTTCTATATATTACATTACTTTAAAAACAATATTTTAATCGGGCGAAGTCGGCCAGCCCGGTCGCTAGTATATAAAAACCAATTGCTGTCCATTCTCGCTAAAACTCGAAAACAGCTCGAACGGATTTACATGTTTTTTTTGTTGTCTGGATGGTTTATATAATAAATAATTGTACGCTGTTGTTGATACCCAGAAATCACGCATGCTAAGCCTAGACGGATCGCTAGTAATATATAAAAATAGTGCGCAAAACCTGAAAACAAGAGTGTACAAATAATGATGACATAGGGATCTAAGAATGATCCTTTATGTACGGTCTTATGAATACTGTATTTTAATTAATTAATTTATTGTTAAGTCCACTAAGGTGTACAATTAAGGTTGCAATAAATGAAGACAAGTGTCGTGTAAACGGGGACATAGTTGGGACTAATTTTTAAACGTGGCGGACGCAGCCGCCACGCCTATAACTAATACATATTAAATATACATATAGCCGTGTAGTGGCGGTTAAGAATATCCACTACCCCATATCTTCCCGTGGGTGTCGTAAAAGGCGACAGAGGGAAACAGGCAGGAGATGGGCAGCAGCAGCTTCCTGATAACAGTAACTGTACGACAAAAAAAAAAACTGCGATTGCCAACCCGCTCGCCAAGCGTGACGGCCCCCAGTCCCCGGTGGCCCCGCTATTCCTGGCTACGGTGGCGATGCATGGTAACGGCGGGGCAGGGGGTGCTAAGAATCTCCGGTGGAGGTTCGGGTGCCACCTACGACGAGCATCGACCTGGCAACATTTAACGCACGCACCCTGAGGACTGACGAGAAAATCCTGGAGCTGGAAGAAGAGATAGACAAGTTGCGCTGGAATATTATAGGATTATCCGAGGTCCGAAGAGAGGGGGAGGACACGGTGATTCTCGAACCCGGCAACTTGTTCTATCACCGGGAGGGCGACCATCTGTCCCAAGGAGGTGTCGGATTTATCGTCCACAAGTCTCTCGTCAACAACGTTGTAAAGATTGGGAGTGTGTCGACGAGGGTCGCGTACCTGATACTCAGAATCACCAAACGGTATTCGCTGAAGGTCATACAGGTTTACGCACCAACCTCGGCACATCCCGATGAGGAGGTGGAGGAAATGTATGAGGATATTTCCAAAGCCATGCATTCCTCCAAAACCCACTACACGGTGTTGATGGGAGACTTCAACGCAAAACTAGGCACAAGAGAAAACGGTGAGCTGAAGTTAGGGAAATTTGGAGTAGGCCAACGGAACCGAAGGGGCCAGCAGCTGGCCGACTTTATGGAGAAAGAGGGACTCTTTATGATGAACTCTTTCTTCCAGAAGCGGCCCCACAGGAAGTGGACCTGGTCAAGCCCCGACGGTTCGACAAAAAATGAACAAAATGTCACTTCATTATGACGACCAGACGCCAACTGTTCAGTGATGTCTCAGTGATCGCAAGGGTGAAAACTGGCAGCGATCACCGAATGGTTAGAGGCACACTGAACCTAAACGTTAAGTTGGAGAGGTCTCATCTAATGAAGTCAACGCTCCGTCCCCCCTCGTGCTCTAATCCAGAATCCCGAAAACTTTCAGCTCGAGTTACGTAACCGCTTTCAGTGCCTACAAGATTGCAATGCAGTGGACGATATGAATAACAAGCTCGTGGAAACTGTCCATGCGGTCGGAGCTAAGTTCTGCAAGACCCGCCGCAGAAGAACACAAAAACTCTCCGATCACACTCTTAATCTCATTGCTGTTAGACGGGAGATGAGGCTGCAATCGTCAACCGATTTGACAGCATACAGGCAACTGAATAGACAGATCTCCAAATGCATGCGGCGAGACTTATGCAACTTTAATACTGCTCGTATTAAAGAAGCGATCGAGCGGAACCAGGGCTCCAAAGTCTTTGCCAGAGATCTGTCTGCCAGTAAGAGCCATCTGTCAACGCTGAAGACTGAGTGTGGCAGCAGGGAACCTGAGATTTTGAGTCAGATTGAGAGGTTCTATGGGCAGCTGTACACATCATCGTTGGAGCCACACGCAAGTGTGAGTAACGATCCAAGAGCAAGTCTTACCCGACACTATTCCGATGATATCCCGGACGTCAGTCTGAGCGAGATTAGAATGGCTCTCCAGCACCTTAAAAACGACAGGGCCCCAGGCGAGGATGGAATTACAGCGGAGCTTCTGAAAGCGGGTGGAACACCGGTACTTGAAGTCCTTCAGAAGCTCTTCAATTCCGTCCTCCATGGTGGCACTACTCCAGAGGCGTGGAGCAGAAGTGTGGTGGTCTTGTTCTTTAAGAAAGGCGACAACGCTCTCTTGAAGAACTACAGACCGATTTCCCTTCTGAGCGTCTACGTGCTGTTTTCGAGAGTCATTACGAATCGTCTAGCACGCAGACTCGACGACTTCCAGTCTCCCGAACAAGCCGGTTTCCGAACAGGCTTCAGTACCATAGACCACATACATACCCTGCGGCAGATTGTTCAGAAGACTGAAGAGTACAATCTGCCACTTTGCCTGGCGTATGTGGACTATGAGAAAGCCTTTGATTCCGTCGAAATTTGGGCGGTGCTACAGTCCCTTCAGCGGTGCCAAGTTGACTGTCGGTATATCGAAGTGCTGAAGTGTTTGTACAGTAGGGCTACGATGGCTATCCGAGTACAGAACCAGAGCTCGAAACCTATCCAAGTGCAGAGAGGTGTAAGACAGGGTGACGTTATATCCCCGAAACTCTTCACCGCTGCATTGGAAGACGTTTTCAAGCTACTGGACTGGAAAGGATACGGTATTAACATCAATGGCGAGTACATCACTCACTTCGATTTGCCGACGATATAGTCCTTATGGCAGAATCGCTGGAGGACTTAAGCACTATGCTCAATGACCTCAATAGTGCCTCCCAACGGATAGGTCTTAAGATGAACATGGACAAACGAAGATTATGTTTAATGTCCATGTCACACCTATGCCGGTAGTTGTTGGGAGCACTATGCTCGAAGTTGTTGACGAGTACGTTTACCTGGGACAAATAGTCCGACTAGGTAAGTCCAACTTCGACGGAGAGGTCAATCGACGGATTCAACTCGGCTGGGCAGCGTTCGGGAAATTACGACATATCTTCTCGTCAGGTATACCTCAATCCCTAAAAACTAGATTGTACAACCAGTGCGTGTTGCCAGTGATGACTTACGGATCTGAGACGTGGTCCTTTACTGCTGGCCGTATGAGGACGCTCAAGGTCGCTCAGCGAGCTATGGAGAGGGCTATGCTCGGAGTTTCTCTGCGTGATAGACTCAGAAATGAGGATATCCGCAGTAAAACCAGAGTGACCGACATAGCCCAACGGATTAGTAAGCTGAAGTGGCAATGGGTCGGCCATATAGCTCGAAGAACCGATAACCGATGGGGAAGAAAAGTTCTCGAGTGGCAGCCTCGTACCGGTAGGCGTAGTGTAGGGCGACCCCCACTAGATGGAGTGACGACCTGGTAAGATATGCAGGAAGTCGATGGATGCAGGTGGCTCAGGAACGTGCTTTGTGGCTTTACTTGGGGGAGGCCTATGTTCAGCAGTCGACTTGTGAAGGGCTGTAATGATGATGATGATGATGATACATATAGCTGTTATACTTAAACAAGTATGGATATGATGTAGGTCACCGGACACGCGATCTAAAGAGCCATTTTTTATATACCTATATTGTGTCCCTACACTTTATCGGGCTTTTTGAGGAAGCAGGTCGCTCAGTCAGCTAAGGAGAGGCCTAGGTTCAGAGTTTCTCTGCGTGATATAATTTGTAATGAAGATATCCAATGGATCAGTAAGTTAAAGTGGCAATGGACTGACCTATAGCTCGATGAATCAACATCCGGTGGGGAAGAAAGGTTCTCGAGTGACAGCCGCAAAAGCGAAATGTAGAGTGTCTCCGTAATAGATGGAGTGAAGACCTGGTAAAACACGTGAAAGTCGATGAATGCAGGTGGAACGTTCCTGAACGAGTTTTGTGACATTCTTAAACATAAGTTCAGCGGTGAACTTATGAAGCGATGTAATTAATGATGGTAATAATAAAAAATAGTGTGTTTATATACGAGTAAGGTCTGATAATATACTAATAAGGATATGACATAACTTTGATCAGTTTCTCTTCTTCCGGAATAATATCCTAATTTTTATGTATAGCTCAAATTTTTAATTATTTGCAGTTTTGCAGATTTGTTACTAAAACTTGTACCGTGCCTCATAAAAATTGTCGTTTTACTTGCTTGCTACCTTCAATGTCAACAACTACTTTCTACCTACAAACTACCTACATGTGGTTATTTATCACGCATTTTACATTTTACATTTATTTAGCTTATGTTAATTTCAAATACATATTTACTTAGTCATCTGTGGAAATATCATAAAACATATTGTTTTACTAGCAGTCAATAAAAAAATGACTTGGTGGTGATGATTTCTAATCATTTTTATGCTTACCAGTGTTGCTACTTGATAAAATCAGTTAATTAGCGCTGTGTCATTTATAAAGCTTATATTTTACGCTATGGTAATATCAGCTTAAATTGTTGAATGTATTTTCACGATTAGGCATGTTCAATAAAGCATATTCAGTCATTCATACACAATAGCAACTATAGATTAGCGGTTATTAGGTCTTTTCACTTTTAACGCTTTCTTTCGTGTTAATGTTATATAATGATTAAAATTGTCTACACAAACTGCCGCGCTTGGAACTAGTCACCATTTTATTAGCAACAAATTAAACCGATAAAAAGTAATTTGCACTGTTTTCTTGTATTTTTAACTTCTCCCGATATTTTTGAGTGTATGTATGTATTCAATTATGTATTTATATGTATAAATAATACAACATTTTAAATGGTAAAGCAACAATTTGAAGTGCAATCTGATTATCATGTCATAATAATAAAATCCTCGAGACTGAATTTTGGTGGCTAGTCCCAACGGAGAGTAGTCAACTGCGCAGTAGAGGATTATACTAGAGGAGTAGGTATTAGTGTTTGCAGAAGCACAGGTTTCATAGTCCGATGGGGATTTCCGAAGCATGGATGTGAAACACGCTCAATACTTCATTCCGTGCTGCTGAAAATTTCTCAAAGCAAAACCCGATAATTTATTTATGTCCGACCAATTATTCGAACACGGATCCACGTTATTAATAGCCGCGCTTACGACCACCATACTAATGAACGTCATTTTATAAGCTTATAATAAACTACTGATATTGTTGTTTTGTCTGTTTTTAAACATAATTTATTTTCTATAAATTATAAAAAAATTACAGAATTTTCGGATCGGATGTTATTAATGTTGCTGTGATAGATTAGCATCTGTAGTTAGTGACGGGGAAGACGCTTCGTAAGTTTTATGACAGTATACCTATGTAATTACTACCGAAGGGCGCTTAATGGTTAAGTATAGCTATTCCGCAAGGAAACATCACCATCGTTCTTGGCACTTTATCGTGGGGAGCAGAACTGAATGATAATTTAAGCTTTTAGTTTGGTTTATTATCATAAAAACATTGCAGATTTGAATTTTATTAAAATAAATTATTACCGCCGTAGTATGTAGGAGCGAGGCGTATTTATAGTAACAGATAAAAAACAGGTATCTTAAAATAGTAGACTGTAACAGTGAAAACAACCTGAAAAAACATCTCCTGCTCCACGAGATAACAAATCCACTAAAAGACAGTCACATTTTTTTCTTTATTCATACATGTAACAGTTACCTTTATTAGAATAAGGCAAAAATGTTACTGTAACACTCCGTTACTCGCCACAAGCTCTTTCCTTTTCTCGCATAGGTTCAACACCTTAGAAAGAGAAGTACTCTAAGAGAAATACTTTATAGAAATATCTTAAAAAATCAGACTGTAACTGTGACAAACAAACTGAAAGAACAACTCCTGTTCCAAGAGGTAACAAATCCAGTAAAAGACAGTCACAAGTTTTTCTTTATTCATACATAAAACTGTAGTAACAGACCGCTATTTTGCCTTTTAGAATTGTTATTTATGTGGAACTGGAACAGGCGGAACAGGTATGCGATTTTACTTGTTACAGCCCACTCTTAATTGCGTGTCAGAAAACTTGTGATGAAAGCAGAGAACCGCTAGAAAAAAATTCTGAGTAGTGATTTTCATTAAAAATATTGCCGTAATATTGAATCGTATCCCTATTAGTTTCTATTGAAAATAGCAGATCGATACACTTGCCAATGGTGTTACATGTGGAGTCGAAACCAACGAGGAAATAAAGTCATTTTATAAAAATCTAATAACCTTTTTAATTTTCGTTTATATTTATAGCGGACTAGGCTTATATACATAGTCTCTTGGATAATGTCGATTCAGCTGAATGCTGCATTAAAAGAAGTGAAAAAAAAATCTCGTGAAAATTTTATATGAAAAAATAAAATAAGGACGTACTGAGGAAATACCTTTCTTAAACTAAACGGGAGAAAACTTTACCCACAAGCTCATAATTTCATGATTTTTTCTGCCTCGGAGACCGTCTATTTAGCTTACCTTAGTTGCTTCTTGCATTTTCATTACGTAGGCATTTGAAACTTTGCTTACATGCTCATAATTTCAAAATTTTTTCTGTAAAATTTTTTATTTTACATTAACATATTATGAAATTAATCTATGAATAAATATTGCTAATTGGGTAGTTTTAAATTGATTGATTTATTTGGTTCATAAAATTTTGTTAGTATATATATTTTATACGTGGTAGAGCAATGCTGCAGTTATATTAGTAGTATAGTTGTAGCACGATTCGGTCGGCTCGACCGGGGAAGGACTACGCTCTCACAGAACACCAGCGTAAAATAGTAGCTTAATGCTGCTGTGTTTCGTATGGCGAGTGTAGAGAACCGGATTCCCTTTTTACTGGAAACTAGGCAGTCTATCTTAGTCCTCACGGGTGACAACGCATCTGCATTTTGATTTGTAATCGAGGATAGATGTAGATGTTTATGGACCGCAGCAATCACTTACCATCAGGTGGACTGTTTTCTCGTTTGACACCCTATCCTATAAAAAAGTACCGAAAATTTATTTAAAATAAGTCGTATTTATTGATAGGTCTATTTCATAATATGCTAATGTAAAATTAAAAAAAAATGTTAAATATCAGTGCCGTAGGCTTATATTCCATTCACCTGTTACACCCTATTTTTTCCAGACGATAAAAAATCACCCAGTGTATTAAAAAAACTTGAACTAATTTCCATCGATTCCGAGAATCACATGCCTCGTGATCAGTTTCTGCACTAGAAATTAATCGGTCTATAAGGAAGCAGTCGCCGTATAGCCTGTATCGGCGTGTCAGCTGCTAAACGTGTTGTGCAATAAGTTACGTGGCATCCTCTCGTTATACGCAGCCATGATTGAGAGTGCTCGGCGATTCTACGTCTTGCCAATTCGTTTACCGTTGCTTTCGTATATCTACGTGCACGAAAACGCGTCTTTGTGTTGAACTGGTCAGTGACCAGTGGCTTTTACTGGCACTTCGCGGTTTCCAAATTCTTCACGTTCCCTTCAATACATGACTAGAGTTGAGATTTTTTTATGTAAACTGTGTCAAATGTTTCATTAAGATTGTTTTTATAATGGATGTTCTTACACCGTGTAGTAGCGGTGTAACGTAGAATACTATAATACATAACGGGGGAGTGGACGGAGCCTGTGTAGCCACTAAAATGTCACTAACGTGTCAGTTCACACGTATAAATGTCAACACGAGATGTGTTTTGACGTTACAATCGTTTCCGAATTTCGCATGCAAATTATTTAGAAAATACCAAATTGCACATTATTTACAAATAAATATGTATTAAAATTTAAACGATATATTTAATGGTGATTTTGAACATTAATCAAAAGTCTAAAATATGTAAATTCACTCAGTCTGCTTGTCTGTCAACACAGCGAATCGGGTTTATAGTAGTGATAATACGACGTAATTGCTTGTATGTGTGCTCCCTGCGATGCCGATTCTCGTACAAAATAAGGTTGACAGCCATTCTATTGTGTTACGACATATCGTGCCGTGGGTGTCGTAAGAAGCGACAGAGGGAAACAAATTAGCAGATGGACAGCGGCATCTTCCTAACAACGTCTGAAAATACTGCAGTTGCCAACCCGCTTGCCAGGTGTGGTAACTATGGCCCTGTATATCCCCTTTGAGGTAATCCATGGGGGAGGCCTATGTTCAGTAGTGGATTTCAGTATGCTGTAACGATAACGGTATTTATAAAGGAATCTTTCTTTTAACACTTGCGACTGAATTAGAAAGGCGAAATATAGTCTTTCATATTTTATTTTTTCATCAGTCTATAGAAGACCACGACTGGACATGGGCTTCTCCTGTTGTGGGGGAATATGCCTTAATAGTCATGATTAGCAGGTGGATTAATGATCGCAGCAGGCACGTTTAACGTTGCTGTCGGTTGTCGCTTTTGGTATTTACGTGGGTATATTTGGTTGTTCTCATAAAACTTACGTACTCAAAGAGGCTGCGTATGAAAATGTATGTAAAGAATGTATATGTGTAGGTACACGAGAACATTTAAACACTTTACAACTGTTTAACTTTATTTGCACTTGACAAATATGAAAATATGATCACCATATTGTTCCTGTCATACGTACATAAATACTTTATATTTCTAAACATTATTTTTTTTATTCTAAATAATTGGTAGTTTTTTTAAATGCCTTAATTTAAATTATATTAGCTTGTTTGGTAACGTTGTTCGGCCCTTTCCAGTGGTAGCGTAATGAGTCTCATCATGGACTTTTTGTAGTGTAAATATAAAATTTATTTTTGGATCCTAGCAAAGCTATATTCTATCGTATCGACAAAAATCAGTGAATACGTACAGAATTGGTCAACTCCTTCAGAAGCTTCATGAACACTAATAGACGCACAAACGATTATATAATATATAAAGAGTAGTACAGATACATCTGATACGTTACCCAACAATATTTAACTTAGTTTTAAGAGAAAAATGTTTCGCAAGATGATGCTGTGACCAGGATAAAGAAAGAAATGCTGCGGTGGTTTGGTCGTGTAGAAATAATGAACTCTGTAGTCTCTGCCTACCTCTCTGGGTGACAGGCGTATGTGTTTATGATATACTAAATAATTTGACCTACAGCATTGCGGATACTAACAAATACATTCATTACAAGCAATTTTAGGAATGACTTAGTGGATTATTATGTTATTTCTGTTGAATTAAAAGTACCACGAGCCTTTTTCGTAAAGGTTAAGGAAGGTTAGCAGCACAATACTTCTGTGTTTGTACTGTGAGTGACAAGACAAGTGTTTTTAACGATAGGATCAATAACAATAAGTTTTTCTCCCGTAACGTGGTTAGTAGTTCTGTATCGTAGTCTACATACATAAATTGCATAAGGACAAACATCCAGACACATGTGAATGACAGAGTCGGGAAGAGACGCCCTAGACGAAAGTTTATCGACCAAATTGGCGATATTTTCAAAATGGGCCACATTAGGAGTACCCTTAACCGACGAACGTGTATGTGTAAATATATAGATGTAAAGGAGACGAGAGAGGTATGTCAGGATCGTGCCAAATGGAAGTCCCTAGTCTCTGACTGCCCCTCTGGATGGCAGGCGTGAGTGTTTATAAATGAAAACATCCAGCATCAGAAAAATTATTCGTAGGCCTTGCAAATATCTGTTCCATGAGGAATTCAAACTCGCCACGGAGCCCTCAATTCATTTTAAGCTTGCCATCAATTTCAATTTAATGCTTTTGTGTAAATTGGTTTATTTTTTTTGTATCTTAACTGTCCTGGGACCTTATCGAAAAATCCGTAAACGAAATTGCGCACGTGTCAGTTTACGGTTTCATAAAATAGATGTCGCTGTAAATATGAAAAGGTTTGAAATTAAAAAATGTATTTAATTCTCACTACTAAACCACAAAAATGTCTTAATATTAAACTTAATAGCTATTAAACAAGAATGGTTGTGGATCGCTGGTGCCTGAAATATAATTCTTGGTTGGGTACAAAATTCTCTACGGGTACAAATCTATATTTTCACAGTATACAGAACATATATGTAATTTGCCAACATGTGTCTTTACATCCAATTATAATGTAGGTGTCTTCAAGGCAAGAGTGAATAGGCTTTTGTTAAGCTAAGGCAGTGTGCTTTACCATCATCGGTTGCATCAACACTTACCATCAGGTGTAATAGTAGTCAAGTTCTGGCTGATAATAGGGTACGTGAGGGTAATATGGCAAACCCTAAGCTTTGCAGCTTTATAAAACCAAAACTAGAAGGAGGACAGAGGCATAAACACAAAGTAGTACACCTTAAATATAGACAATCAAATTTAAGAAATACCTTTTGACGTTTCACATTAATCATTCCGCAATAACTTTGTACAAGCATACTCACACGATTTAAAATAACTATTTACGTAAATCCGAAAAATTATGAAGTTATCTATATTCCATTACAATGTGTATAGTTTTTTATCACTAATTTAAATTCGAATCTTTCAGACAAAGCAATATATATATTAAGAAATTACTAGTATCAACTATTTTACTTGACGTCGTTTCAATAATATGTCGCTATTTACCGAACCGTAGTGTATAGACGATTAAAATTCATTGTTATGCGAATAATCGGCAAAAATATTCAAATAATCGAATCATTAATTTTTTAATGTATTATTTGTTTAACAAAATTTTTATTTTTAAAATTATTCAAATTACATGAATCATGAATAAAACAAGTTATTTTTTTACTACGTGAACGCAAATTTGTGTAGGCAAAAAACTCATATTCAAGTCCGCGCTGAAAAAACCACTACGTAATTTCAATCTCCGACCATTTCGAGAGCTGTGCGTAATTTTGTGATTTTGTGTTTGTCTTCTTATTTTGTGACTCGGCTTTAATTTTTTAGACTGTTTCTTCTACATATATTCGTTGAAGTATGTGCCCATGTCACAAAGGATGATTGGGCAAAAGTGGTAGAAAAACCAAAAAAAATTGATTATAGATGACTTTGAAAGAGACATTAATTTTGACTGCACTATTGAAAATCAAATAACAATTAATCTAAACAATGACAGCTGAACTAATTGTACTGAAAGTGATTGAATAAATTTATTTTTAATCTAGATTCAATCTTAAATTTTTATAACTTTGCTTTTAGAAATAAGCAGTAACAACAAATACGAAGAAATTGATAAATATT
Source organism: Parnassius apollo (assembly GCA_907164705.1). Lineage (NCBI taxonomy): Eukaryota > Metazoa > Arthropoda > Insecta > Lepidoptera > Papilionidae > Parnassius > Parnassius apollo. The sequence continues at coordinate 228,242 of CAJQZP010001411.1, read as the reverse complement.
GTGTTTTAAATTATCTGTTTTTAATTTATTTTGTTATTATACAAACCAAACAGTAAATGATTACCAACTCTAAATAATCTATATCGATTAAGAATCGAATATTTTACGTTCCCATTTTTTGTTGGCATGCTTGGCGCAATAAGTATAACAGCTGTCAAAACCTATTTCTTAGAAATCTAAGAAATAGGTTTTGACAGCTGTTATACTTATAGTATATTAGTTGACTATAATATATTTAAAAAAAAACAGAAAAGCTTTGGCAACAATTATGAACACTTCGAGAATGCAACTTAAAAAAACTAACTAACTACACCATAGTGAAATTGACTAAAATATTTACTATAATGACAACTGTAAAAATAACGTCGATAAAGCAGCGCTCTTTTTACTTGATTGACTGATGAAGAGCTATTGTATCACAAAGCCATATTACCCTCAGGTACTATAGTCAAAAAAATCTTGCAGTAGTATGCTTGGGTAAGGATTTAATTTTATTAATCATAGGGACCCCAAGCAGGTTACTATACACAGCCATCTTCTCTTTTGAAATTAAGATGTTCGTTTTAAGTTCAATAGCCTAACGAATCATTCTTGGTAGGAATTGGTGTTTTTTTATAGGATTTAGATTAAATCTAGTGTAACGTAACGATTTTTAACATGTTAAGATATTGCAGACTTCCCGAAGCGTTGGTGCTTCACATAAGCGATATGTTCTTTTACGCGGGTTTTTATGGATTTTTTGTCCTATGTATAAGAGACCACATTCAGAAACCAAGTTTGTTTATGCCTGCGTTCTGTAGAGAAGTGTTGACATTTGACGGATGGTAAGAACTGACTAATCTTTTTCAGCGGCTTGTAATATATTCTTATGGAAGCTCGCTTCAAGATGTAGCCCGTGACCATGGTGCTGTATATTGCCCGAAACATCGGGAATCATAAAAGTTAAAATTAAACGCAATACATCCAGAAAAATTTGTTTTATCAAGCATCGTTATTTATTTCGATATTCGTCATTAAAGCTTACGATTTAAAATAAAACCAGTTCGAATACGAGTTGGTTCGCTTAATTTACATGGCCTAAAAGCACGATAGAAATCTTGTTTTTGATTGCCAACTTTGATATTGAATTATAGTTTCTTTTTTTTTGAGGTCATTCAATGACTAATCGGATATATGATTAAACAAAATTCGTGAGCAAAATCAATTTACGAGAACACTTATATTCAGGATTTAAAGAATAATTTATAATCATGTTGCACACTATTAACCAAACAAGCCTATTTAGAAATAGCTTATTAGTGTTTAACCTCATTCTGTTTTCCATTTATCATCCATAAATCCCTTAATGTTATAATAATCCTCTTTTATGCAGTTTTTGTTGAATAAAGTTTTTGAACTTGGCGGTGGGAATTTTTATATTTATTGACATTTCATTGTAAAAACGTATGTGTATGTACATTGCCCCAAGAACGAATTACTCTGTGAAGTCTAGCAGCTGGTACTATTACTATTAGCTTGTGTATATTCCTAGTAGGTATTTACAAAATAAATATTATTATTAAAGTAGATCATTATGATTTCCAGGTGGAGACAGGCCGTGAAGAGCTTAAGAAAGAACGGGAGATAATGCAGTTGGTGGCAGGTCTGCAGCTTAGTTCAGACGAGCTAGAACGTCGCGAAGTGCCACCGCATATGCTGAGATCTAGGCACGCACCTAGGTAATTACTTGAACACTACGTACATGTATATGTGTAGAGCAAAGAATGACTGTAGAAAAATATTTTATATTTGTCTATTCATTTATATAACGAAGAAAAAACTGAGAAAGAATGATTTGTTTTGTAACACATTGCTTGCTTACAACTTTTTAATTTATATAACATACTAGCGATCCGCCGGGTTTCGCACGGGTGATTTTTCGATTTTGACAATATATGCATGTATTTTACATATAAACCTTCCTCTTAAATCATCCTGTCTATTGATGAAAACCGTATCAAAAGCCGTTGCGTAGTTCAAAAGATCTAAGAGTACAGACGGCGGGAAGCGACTTTGTTTTATACTATCTAGATATTAGTTCGAGAAAATGGTCACCAAAATATGTGTACTAGTAATTGATAGCTCCAATAAATATAGTACAATAAAAGTTATGACGTGCACTATAACATAACAACGCCGGATGCCGCCAAACTCATGCGGTCGGATAACAAAACGTGGTTTTCAACCGGCTTCAAAAAAAAAGGGGGAGGTTGGTAATTCGACTGTATTTTTTTATTTTATTTGATTTTGATGATTCTTTTTTATTTTAAAGCTGTTGCTTTTATGTGGTCTCATATAAATTTGATCAATATCTGATCAGTCGTTTTTGAGTTATCCTATTATTTTTATTATTATTTAATTGACTTAGACTACGTTCTCATTTTATTGTTTATGTTTATTAATGTGGGTTGTACAATATTTTTAGTTTTACCACCTGTCACGGTCTTAGTTAATGTTTAAACATATAAAAAGAATATTAATAGTATCCATTTATAGTATTATAGTTCGAATGCTGTGTCGCTGTTATAGGAAAATCGGTCTACCGTTAATGAAAGTAATTTTAAGAAATTAATTGCGGAATGTGAATAAAGGTTTCTTAATTTTTACATAGTACATCTACTCTTTTTTACATTTAAATATATAAAGATTTAATTAATTAAAAGGCTACAATATTATTTTTATTTACATATAATATTAAAAAAAAAAACTATAATGAAGAACAATTAAAACTAAAAATTTAAATTGTCGTAAAGCCCTGCTCCCGGTGGTATCGTGCCAAGAACGCTGGCTGCGTTTCCTCGCTGAATAGCTATAATTATCCTTTGAGCGAGAAAATAAGCAGCACAAAAAAGGTGAGAAGCGCTTAGCACAATATTGCTAAGACGCCGAGTGTGCTATTTGATAGATTTAATGGTCTTTTTTAAGCATTTAATCTGTGTAGTGTTGAGTTGGTAGTTGGGCTCTTATTTCGACTAAGCCTTCGTCGTAGTAGCTATTTTCCTCTTGCATATTTTTTCTGCCAACAATGTTTATTTTTTTCTTCTTATGTTTTTAATTCAAGGGAGTAAAATGTTGGACTGCTCTTTTATTGTACATGCTATCCCTATTGCTACATGCTATCAACTCCATAGCTTTGTCTGCGAAACATGTTTAGTTCTTATTTGTTTTTATGAAGCATGTAAAGAATCACTATCTTCATATTTGATTTTGTAAAAATCATGCATACATCGTATTGATACAGAGTGGCAAAACGCATCACGTACTCTGAGCTTGAAGCTCAAGCAAGGCGAGCAGCTCCTAAGATATCTTAGTCCAGATATAATCAGTGCAGACTGAAGTTACTATGTAGTGATCAAGTTACGGCAGTGCAATTGACCTGCTCTGGCTCAGTTACCGTGGAACAAGATCAAGATAATGATGTATTTAAAGGATGCATGAAAAAATTCAATGTCGAGCCTTTTTCTTGGTACCTTGCTAAAGCCCGGAAAAAATTAAAACGGCTTGTTAAACAAAATATCAACACTTTCGAAGTTAAACGAGAACAAGAACTAGAATCTAAACGCAGGGCACTTAAAGCCCGAACACCTGTGGCTATACAATATAATTAACACTAGGTACCTAGATAGCTATGATGGGTGGTAGCGGTAGTAGTATATAATATTATAATAACGCATATATACTTACGTTCATGAGTATTTGGTTAAGTACTTCACATATTTATTAACGACCTTAAAGAAGGCGGAGTTTCGATTCGACTACGTTTTTTTTCTTTCTGTTTTTATTATGTAATTGAGTATTTGACGCGATTTCTTCGTTAAGTGTGGATCTATTTTGATAAAAAAAATTATTAAGTAGTTTATATTCCAGCTTTCTTTCTTTGTCTTGCTAGATAGAAACTCACGAGCTACGTGATATTATCATGAGCCTAAAATCAAACAGTGCTCTTGATGGGATAATATTCCAGCGCACTTTCAAAAACTAGCAGTAACTCAAATTACTCCTATGATCTGTATCTTTGTAAACCTTTGTTTTGAGCATGGCGTTATTCCTCAACGTTTAAAACAAGCTATTATAACACCAGTGTACAAGAATGTGGATAGAGGTGATGTTAGCTACTACAGACCTATTTCAGTACTATTTTCGATTTCTAGGATATTAGAAAAACTTAGCAACACAAGATTTTTAAGTTATCTTACTAAGATATCATGTCTAACTGTCAGTATGGATTCAGGCAAGGTAAATCCACTGAAGATGCAACTGCAGGATGCAGCTGCTCGTTTATGATTAACAATTTAGATCAGGGTAAAAAATGTCTTGCACTTTTTCTAGACCTGAAAAAGGTCTTTGATGCTATCTCTGTCCCCATCCTTTTACAAAAATTAGAATCCATCGGCATAAGAGACACAACCTTGACAGTGTTTAAGAACTACTTATTAAACCGTACACAAAAAGTTAAAATAGATCAGTTTATTAGTGAGGACACATTATACCACTTACGGGGTAGCCCGCAATGTTGGGCCTAAAATACAAGGTAGTATTTTAGGCCCAACATTGTTTCTAATTTATATCAATGATATTTGTATTCTGAAAATTAATGGTGCCCGTGTGTTCATATATGCCAATGACGCAGCTGTAGTTTTTACTGGAGCATCATGGGATGAGATTCGTAAAATACAGAATCTGGCCTTACTAAAATTGCAAGCTGGCTTCTATCTAACTTTTTAACGATTAATGCACTTAAAAATAATTATATTTGTTTTACTATTAAAAACTGGGCTTAACCAGGAAATAACTTTAACATAAAGATTCACACTTGCAATATTGACAAAGTTCAAAATTGTAACTGTTCTGTCATTACGAAAGCTTCTTTAACCAAGTACTTGGTGATCATTATAGATCAACGTTTAACTTGGCATGAACATATCGATGTACGATAATAACATGTAGATTTAGAAAACTAGCCTTGATTTTTAAAACGCTTAGACATATTACTTCAGATACGCTTATTAACAATTTATGTAGCATTAGCTCAATCGTTAATAACTTACTGCCTTCCGATATGGGGTGGTGCAACAAAAACAAAATGGTTGCATTTAGAAAGAGTTCAACGTGCCTTAGTGCCTGACATTGTACTTTTTGTCTAATAAATTTCCAACTAAAAGCCTATTTAAAATCTGATGTACTAAGTATAAGAAAATTATATATTTTACACACAATATTAAAAAGCATAAAGGTTTGATTTTTGACCCAAATATTTTGAACAAAAGAAGAAAAGACAGTACTTGACTCATTTTGTGTTAAAACTGCATTCGCTAGATGTTAGTTCATTAAGCAATCTATCTATCTATATAATTTTGTCAACAAAAAGTTTAATATTTACTGTAGAAATACCAAGGACTGCAAGTTTTTGATTATAAATTGGCTAAAGACACTGTCTTACGAAAACACAAAAAAACTTATATGTAATAAATATTTTTGTTTGAATAATTTAATACTTTTTCTTTTTGTATAATATAATATAATCTCATGTCTTTAGAACGTTTTGTATGGCTATGGAAGAGCGGGAGGGAGTCTCTGACACAAGTGCCTTAAGGTACTTAAAATATGCTCCATACCCTATGCAAATTATAAAATACCAAATGAAATTTAAAAAAAGATTATTTAAGGGGAGGTCTTAATTAGTTTGGAAAAAAATTCAAACCAAAGGCTGGCATAATAGAGAATGAAGGAAACAGACGAAATCGAGATTGTAAAATTATTTAAAGAGAAATTAAAAAGAGAATGATGAGAGTGTAGTTTTTCAGTTTAAAAAAAAAAACCTTTTTTTATTATATTTTTGCATTGTCATCCAAATTTGAGCTATATTCAAAATTTCAAGTTTTGAACTCATCGGGAAGTTAGTTTTAAATCAATTACTAAATTCTACCCAATTACTAAGTCTAAAGAAAGAGACTTAATAAAAACGCGGTAAAATGAACTTTAAAAAAAACCAAAAAGAATAAAATAATTATACAATATGTACAGCACCACCTTCAGAATGTAAAATTACTTCATTTTGTTAGTTCTTCAAAAGTCTGCTTTAACTATTAAAAATTAAAAGTTATTTTGTTTTTTTCTGTCTAGTGTCTACCATACTTCGATTACGTTTACGCAACGTCAATGGTCTAATGGTCGCCACACACGGTCAGTTCAACTGATCATTCCAACTGATCAGTTCAAACTAAAACTGTTGATATTCTTTAAAATATCGGATTTTCGGTATACATCGATAAATAAACTTATATATAAAACTCATATATAAATATATTTATAATAATCGCTATATCGAAAATTCAATATTTTAAGAAATATCAACAGTTTTAGTTTGAACTGATCAGTTGGAATGATCAGTTGAACTGACTGTGTGTGGCATCCATAACTCTAACCAAACATGTTTTTGCTCTCATGCGATCCTATCAATGTAAAGCTTGTTTGAATAAGATTAGCATAAAAAGCCTCTTAATAAATATTTACAATATTTTTGATACTTATAAGTATTCTTGATTTTTCTTTTCTTTTAGTTCAGTTGGGTTTGATGTTTAATAGTATTTAATCTCTAAGATACGAGGAATGCTGTTGTGCTAAAATACATAATATAAATATACAAAAACATATATAAATATTCATGACTCATAGCTAATTTATATGCTTTTTTTATTAACCATGAGCCGTGAATTATTTTCCTACAGCCTATGAAATTTCCTCTGCTGAAAATAGGATTCCCCCATAAATTATTTGATTATTGAATTTTTTTTGTTGTATATTAGGAAGATGATGTCCATCCCATGTTTCAGTTTCGCTCTGTCGCCTCTTACGACATCCACGGGACGATATGGAGTAGATTTTCTTACACCATCACCACACGGTCTGCGCGATTCGTTTTTAATTAAAGTAGAAAACGACTATTTTTACCATTAAGCATTTTTTTATTGTTTATTAACATGATTGTATGTAATCATTTCAGATAACATCACGCCATGAGAACCTCGGTGCCATCGGCCAAATATAAGCCTTCCATTGCACGTGCGGCTCCACCGGAAACGGCAATCACTTTACCTCGATTCATGTTCGATTTACGATTTATTGCAAACGTATCGTTTACAGTAGCCACAGTTTAGTTGTCTTCGACTTACGGGCGACATTGTATCGAACTGGCTGCAACGATAAATTTGTATGTCGGAGAGTTCTGATTGCTAAATCGTAATCGATACCTACTAACGTACATCGATTTGTCACGAACGTGACAACTTTCGAATTACACATCTAATACGTTTGATTCTAAATATCTGTAAGCCTTGTAAAATCTTTAAACTTATCGCGAAATTAATGATAAGTTTTTGGGATTGTTTCTTTATTTTGATGAAATAATTATTGTTCGAAAATTATATGGGTTTTAATTAAAATAATTTCTATAAGTATATGCATAAATGTTAAAATTTTGTCAAATGTATTAGTTATCATAGTATTATAAATGTTAGCAACGATGAAGTAAACTTATATAAACATATTATCCACGCAACGATTTGAAATGTGGTTATTTAATCTTCGATCAATCAATTTAATACAAATATAGTAAATTATTAACGAATTACCAAATATCTTTCTCTTTGACAAAAGTAGTAAGTATTTAATTGGTGGAAACAATATCTCATATAAAGTAAACACCGGGTAAGAATATTTTAAGAATATACTCGTTATATCAATCTTTATGTACCTGTTTTGAGTATGAGTATAATATGCGTAAAATAAAAAAAATATCATAGGCAACAATTAAAGTAGATAACAGTAAAGATTTTTAAATCGAAATCATTTACAGAAATGTAAATTTCCTTACAATGCTGTAATTAAAAATCAAACGAAATCAAGTTAATTGATCGTGAAACGAGTAACTAATTGCCTTTGATTTTAATCGATTCTACATTCCTATAACTAAGTTGTTAGTACCTACATAATTATTTTTATTTGTAATTTCCTTTAAATGACCTTGTTGGTTCATCAATGGAACGAATTTTGAAATGATTAGTTTTTGTAATTTAGTATTTTTAATTTTTTCTTAATAATGTGTTACCTATGTAAACAGATTCCATTTTAATTTTGATAGGGCGCTACCTGAGATCGATGACGAATAAAAACTTTATCACATTTTACGGTTAAGTATATATGTTACATACATATACGTCTTAAAAGGTTGTATAATGTAAGGAAAGATTATGATAGACACTGCTCAGACATAGAAGGAATTATAAGAAACATAGTGTATCTAATAAGACCTAAAGTAAACACATTTTATTATTTAAGGATGTAATCATACTGATGTCAGTCGATTATAAATAGGTAATAAAACGGATACACTGAAAGTCAAAATCAATTATCAGTGTCATTACCGAATCAGAAAAATAATGTTTTCATCTCTCCTTTTTACAATATGATTTAAATAATAAGACTTTCTTATTATATCGTCTTTATAGAATTAAGGATCGAGAAAGAGAGATCGATTAAACATAATTCGGTAAAGTAGGAAGTTGAAATGTATTAAATGCAATATTTTTACGTTAGTTAAGTGATAGTTTTATCATAAATAGTTACGATACTATTCTTCCCATATAAACCGATGGACCGATGAAATTTACACCAAATATGTTTAAAATTAATCAATTATGTAGGTATATTAGTTCTGTCGCAAATAACACTTAGCTATTATTTTATATATTTGTGTCGTGGCATTGCTTTCATTTTAAACTTTAACTAAAAAAAATCGAGGAATTTAAGGTAAAGTATTAAGTACTTCATTTAAACTTTTTAATTTATATTTATTTGAGCGCGTTCCTTTTACGTCGTAAGTTTTTATTTAGTCCTTTCTTGTAATTATTCATAGAGAAGTTTTCGGTCGTTCCGCCAACGAATTATAATTTTTATTTTGTTCAATACTGTGTGAAATCTTTTGTGAAAGTTACTTTCATAATTTTATTGTAGCGTAATATATATCTCTTTTATCATAAATGAAGACGAAGACCATAGTGTAATAATAATATTTTCCGACAAAGATAATCTTTTCTCTGGTCTTCTTTAGGAGTTATATAAATTTATCTTTTTTTTATTGCTGAAACCAATAAAACCTCTTAGTAAAACAATATTTTTGATAACTAAAATACTAGAAATGGTAATGTATATTATGTGTTCATATGAGTGATTCCACTATTGGTTTCACAGCTGACACGATCAAATTGGTATGTGAAAGTAAACAAAATAAGTAAAAGTTTATTGAAGGATAACTTGAAGCAAATGGGATTTACCCATTAAGAGTCAAGCACTTAAAATATTATCGAAATATATAATTTCGTTAATACAATAAAAAATAGAGATCCTTATATGTTTTTATGTTTTTCCATGACCCAAAGATAAAACCTCTTTATTACTTTGGCTATGGCATATCTTTTAGTATCGGATTAAAATAATCAATATACTTACTTTTCTTTTAAAGATAAATGAGGCGATATAAATAATGATTTTTCCATAATAACTTTAATTACTTAACACAAAATATAGATTAAATGGCATACATATCACAATTCGGTTGCCAAACCTTACTTAAAGCTTAACATTAATAGATAATAAGAATCTAATGTAAGATATCTAACGTGATAGAGTCACGTTGCAACTAAATTATGGTTGCAGCACGAGTGGGTCGACTCGAACGGTGAACAATCACACTCGTATGGAATACATCACACTCTTATGGAATACCAGCTATAAGCTTTCATAGTAAAACAGCACCATAATCTTAGCAGTGTTTAGTATGGAGAGAGTTGAGAACCGAAGATTTTTTTTACTGGTAACAAGCCACACTATCTTAGTTCTCAACGGCGGCAACACATTCTACATATTGATTTTCAGTCGAGGATAGATCAGGTGGACTGTGAGCTGGTCTGTCACCATTATTTTTTAAAAAGGCCATTAGTTTTAGCACGAAGTTTTCAGATTAAAAAGTTATCATCACAACATGTAAGCTTTCAATATTTTCAATCACCACACTAAATCAATAGCTTTTTTTGTATATAGGGCAAAGGCTTTATCAGCGATATATCCGATGTTACGTTATATAAAATATTACTTTCAATTATCAAATCAAAGTACATAATAGAACCTCATATTAATTAAATTCTGCGCGTATGCGATTTGTACATAAGAGTTTGTACAAATATAGATGGATAATAATAACTTTTAAACTGGATTAAGGAAATGTATAATATAGGTAGGGTTGTTTCTGTATTTTTATATTAACTACATTTGTTTAAATACGCATCTTTTAAATATAACATGTTCATACACCATATTGTTTTTATATATATAGTATTATTAAGTTCAAAATAAACACACGTGACATGTAAATAATAAACAAAGTTTACATTCCACATGAAAATATTTTAGGCTATGCGTGCCATTAATTTTACACTGTATTTAATCTATATCGTTTAGTTATTGTTAAAATATTGTAATACATATGTACCTAATGCTATAAAACATTTTTATTAAAAATTGTAATAACAAATCGATACATACATAATTATTTATGAAGCTTTTCCGCGGTAATTAATATTTCAAGTCTCGAAGGTAACAACGATGTATTTTATTAATAATGTTTGTTTACGTACTTTTTAAATATAGTCTTCAATTATGTACTTAAAGGTTTTTATTTCGGTTCATTGATTTTTCAGCTCTGAGGAATTGTCGTTAAATAATTGTTTGGAGTCGTGGTACTTCAAGGGTTAAGCACTCGCATTTCACAGTATGTGAGCAACCCGGGCTTTATCTCCGCCGCGCCGGTACCAATGAAATTGTTAATAGCAATTTCAAGTGATACAAAGTTACGGCGCTGGGCCACCTGCAGCCATCGACTGCCTGTGTGTTTTTTCAAGTCGTCCCTCCATCTAGCGAGGGGAGGGGAGAGTTCGCCAATCTCTACTAGCCTCCTTAATTCAAGACGTTACGTGATACCAGCTAACTGTACAAGCTGTTAGACGTGGTAGAGCCATGCTGCAATTATATTAGTAGTATAGTTGTAGCACGAATGGGTCGGCTCGACCGGGGAAGGACCACGCTCTCACATACCAGCGTAAAATAGTAGCATAATGCTGCTGTGTTTCGTATGGTGAGTATAGAAAAACGGAGACCCTTTTTACTAGAAACGAGGCATTCCACCTAAGTCCTCACGGATGACAACGCATCTGCATTGTGATTCGTAATCGAGGATGCATGCAGACGTGTATAGGCCACAGCAACCACTTACCATCCTTCTTCATCCTTCCATCATTATTTATATACTAGCGATCCGCCCGACTTAGCACGGGTGATTTTTGGATGTCGACAACTTAAATGCATGTATTATACATATAAACCTTCCTCTGGAATCATTCTGTCTATTGATGAAAACTGCATCAAAAGCCGTTGCGTAGTTCAAAAGATCTAAGAGTACAGACGGCGGGAAGCGACTTTGTTTTATACTATGTAGAGATAATAGTTAAAATGGTGAACTTTTTGTTGTGTTAAATGTTTACCATTATGTTACACTTTATAAAATAATATTTTCAGAATTTTTCTATATAATTCTTCGCATTAGATCTTAGTCCTCACGGGTGACAACGCATCTGCGTTTTGAATCGTAATCGAGGATAGCTGTAGATGTCTATGGACCACAGCAACCACTTAGCATCAGGTGGACTGTGTGCTCGTTTGTCAACCTATCCTAGTCTGCAGTTTGTGATCATATCCTAGACGGACCCAACCATTACATCAGATTTGATAGACCACAAATCCTCGGGAAAGAACCCCGATTCCTACCAAGGATGATACGTGAGGCTATTGAAATTAAAAAAACATCCTAATTTCAATAGAGAAGGAGGCTGGGTACTACCTCCTGCTTGGGATCCTATAATCAATAAAATTAAAACTAAACCCAAGCATACCACTGCAAGACCTCAAGACATAGTCAGTTCATTTTGCATAGATCGAACCATAAACAATAATTAAAAAAGCTGAAGGTAATCCGGGTTTAACAATGACATCGGGATGCCAGTCATCTCAGTCCCCCGTGACCATGGGTGCTGGAAAGCGCCCGAAACGTCGGGAATTAAAAATAAAAGTAAATAAAAAGTAAAAATAAACGCGATAAAATCCGTAAAAGTAGTTTTAATCATGTATAGTGTTCGCGTAAATATAAGAAATCGTTATGTAAACCTATCCTATATAAAAAAAACAGTATTATTCATTAAAAATTGGTTGATGTTGGTATCTAATCTATCCATATTTCTTAAGTATTAGCGATACGCCTCGGCTTCGCACGGGTGATTTCTGGACCTCGCTAACAGCGCCACCTACCGGGTACAATTGTGAATCTAAACCATCCGGGGACCCACTCAAACATACAAAATATTTCGTCACATTCGGTCGCGCCATTTTCGAGTTTTTGCCAGATTAACGGACAGCAATTAATTTATATATTATACTGAGAAGGAATTTGAAACTAATTTTTGAATTTCCATGTCAAGTGTATCATTAAAAATAGCATTTAGTGTTTACATTAAATTGACTTTACATACCCTGTGCACGTAATATAAATACTTTAAGAAATTTATGTAACGTAGGTATGTAATGTAAAATTGCTGGCAGACTCAGAAAAAATAAATAAATAAATAATTCACAGGAAAAGCATTTTAAAATAGTAAGAAGGGTCTATAAATTATTTTTAACATTTAAGCTTAATTTTTGTAATATCAACCTACTAAGTAGTGTATACACAATTTAGTCAGATTCAATCTTTCAGACATTCGTCTGCCTTATTTATTACGGATATGTTCCCAAACGTTTCCAGTATACTGCCGTATACAAATGATGTCATCAATTGACACCATATTGTACTGGCGTGCCGCCGCCATATTGTGTCGGATATCCGCCCAGATTAAAACAATTTTTAATCGTGTGTACGCTGAATGAAGCATGTCAGAATTTATTTTTATTTATTCGTATACCAAAAATTATAGAATAATTGCTGGTATCTCCATAGGAGAATATAATGATTTTTGAAGCACAAAATGACAAAATAATCGCCAACACTTTTCCAATATGGCGCTAATGTATGACGTCTTATACTGTCCTATGTTTTGGTACGAATCACCAGTATAGTGTCGATTCATGACATCATTAGCACTGGACAGTACACTGGGTTCTATTTTGGAACATACCCTATCTGTCAACTAAAAGAATATTTCTGCTGTTTGACACTAGGCTTTTAGAGCTTCACCGAACTCAGGAAGGGCGCAAGCTTCACGACAGATTAATTTCTTTCTGTTAATTTGTGCGGCCAGAGTAGATAGGCAGGTCCATTTAACCATTCTGTGTGTAGAATCAATGTTTGATGGACCCGCGAAGTTGGGGCCGGGCCACTAAATTGTTTTCAACTTAAATGCTATTTTAACATTAGCAGATTCGGATTTAGATATAAATACTACAGTTACCACGTTTTCTCAACATAACGTATATCTAAAGTAATTTATTTAGTATTTTCTGTATAGCAAGATGACGTGTATATTTGAATAAGTTAAATAATTATTTGTCACTACATTGGGGAAAAGATGGTATTTATAACTAAATATATCATGATAAGGAAAGGTATAGGGGATACGAGTAAGATATACATATCCAACTTTATAAAGAAAAAGCCGCAAAACGGCGTAAACTGACTTTAGAATATAGTTTCATACATCCTACAAGTTCCCCCACGCATTGCTATTCCCTTCTAAACAAAATGATAAGTCCATTTTGTTTAGAAATCCGGTATCTACGGGAATTGTGACACAATTCATAATTCCATTCACATCAGCTCATCGTTAGAATTGGTAATTAGTAGAGGTTTACCAATTCTATCGATGAGAGAAAAAAGCATCACTTTTCCTATAAACTTGAAACATATAAACAACAACAACATATAAACATAATGTTGCGTGAATAAGTCAACTAGCGCCATCTAGTGTCAGGAACGAGAGCGAGGGGAGCTTTGCAAAAAATGACATCACAAATCTCTCAACCGACAGCGCCATCCGAAGAACTAAGTTTCTAGAATATCTACACTTGCACACTCGTCCCTTTGCGCGAATTTACTTGAATATTCCAGATGCTTCTTTGCTAATTTAAATAAATAGGCGCTGCAAGATGCGATCGAGGTAGTATTGAATTGGCGATACGAGCGAAGCTTCGGAGCGGAATAAAGTGAATAAGTGTGTTTAATTATTAGTGTTTTAAGTTTTATTTGTGTAAAGTAAATTAAAGTGTTAATTTAGGTAATTTTATCGGCAATTTTTATTGTCACGAACCTCAAGCTCGTAACAATTGGTGTCAAAAGTGGGATAAAATCATGCCGATTTAACCTAAGGAGGAAACGGAGGGTGTCCGTACCCGAAGTCAACACCAGCAGGAGACGGACCAACGAAGATTTGGTGGTGCAACGCCGCAGACGTCGGAGGGCCAGCCACCGGCTGCAGGCCCGTCGGTAGCTCCTACATCTGCAGCACCTGACTTAGGTGCTCTGATGGTGATGCTGCAGGAGCAGGCTCGCCGACAGGAGGAGCAGGCTCGCCGACAGGAGGAGCAGGCTGGCCGACAGGAGGAGCAGGCCCGTCAGTTGAAAGAGCAGCTGCAGAGCGGACAGGATGAACAGGCCCGCCGACAAGAGGAACAGGCCCGCCGACAGGAGGAACAGACCCGTCGGTTGGAAGATCAGCAGGCGGAACAGGCTCGTCGGTCGGAAGAGCAGATGCTCCTTATGAAGGACCTTCATGCTACCTTTGGGAAAGAGATAAGGGAGGTGAAGGATAGGGTTGTTCAACACGACAACCGCCTGTCGGAAGCTGAAACCCAAATCATGGAAGTTAAAACCCAAATCGACCAAGTGAACAATCGGGTTGATTACGTGGTGGCTGACGTGAAGAAAACGCTGGACGACCTCAAACTGGGTGATGGAACTACAGCTCCCGTAGTAGCTACTACACCTTCGCTACGTGGGTTCAAAGTGCCACCGTTCGACGGGACTTCTTCCTGGTCAGCCTACAAAATCCAGTTCGAGGCTGTTATGAAGGCGAACGGCTGGAATAAAAGTCAGGCAATGACTGCTCTCACACTAGGCCTGCGCGACCAGGCCTTAACAGTTCTGGAAGCTCTCGGGGAGGAAGTGACTTATGAGCAACTCCTTGAGGCATTGGAGGCGAGATATGGCGACGCTCACCTGGAACATGTCTTTCGTGCACAGCTTAAAGATCGCGTGCAGCGCATCAACGAAAACCTGCAGCAGTGGGCTCTAGAGGTGGAGAAGCTGGTGCGGAAAGCATACCGGTCTGTACCTGCGCTCATTGAAGGGAACCTGGTGCAGACATTCATCGACGGCATCCGCGACCTGGAAGTCAGAGCTGCTGTGAGGCTCGGGCACCACGAGACGCTTAAGAACGCCTTGGCCCATGCACTGGAGGTGGAAGCCGTGCGGCAGGATCATCGTTCCCATCGCGTCAGGGAAGTTGCAGTAGCTACAGTTCGCGACCGCAACAGAGAATACAGCCCTAGGTGCTATGGCTGTGGGGAAAAGGGCCATCTTCGATCCAGCTGCCCTAAGCGAACCCTAGAAAGGGAAGTTGAAAGATATCAGGAGGGTAGTGCGGCCAACAACACCGCCCAGCAGCAGCAGGGAAACGAGTAAAAGCCAGAACTGCGGGGCGGGTGCTGGCTGATGTTAAAAGAGCCCCAAGGATCTCGATCTCAAAAACCCATGATGGGAACAGTCTAATCATCAAGGGCGAGGTCAACGGAATGCCGTGTAAACTGACCATAGACACTGGAGCCTCTCGTACGGTTGTTAGTTCCCAACTTATAAATCAGTTCCTTGGGGACTCCGCATACAACCGAGAACGCATTAATTTGGTAACAGCCACCGGTCAGCGTATACCCTTCCGTGGAGAGAAGGAGATGGAGTTGAAGCTAGGCAACGTGATCTACCTGCATAATGTCATTGTGGCTGATATAATGGACGACTGCATCCTAGGCCTAGACTTTATGAGGAATAATTGTTGTGAGATCGACGTTAAGCAAGGTGTTTTGAAATGTGGACAGGAGGAACTTTTTATGGAAGGTGCGTTACCAGGGAACGTGTACAGCATTAAGAAGATTGTTCTTCCGCCGAGATCGGAGACGATTGTTCCGGTTAGTCTTCCTCGAAACGCTGGGCAAGCTCACGGTTGTGTACTTGTGGAAAGGATAAACAATGATCTTCCATGGAAAGTAGCTCGAACCTTGGTCAGGACCACTCAGGAGTACGTGTGCTGAACCTTTGCGACCGGGCACAGATTATAGAAAAAGGCACACTGATTGGTACTTGTGAGGAAGTGGATTGGTTACGTCGGTGCCAATATCTATCGACTGGGACCCCCAGCAAGGATGCAGAAACGAGAGTGACCACACTTTTGGAAGACTGTCGCAGTATTCTCTCCCCGAACGAATTGGTCAAGGAGAAGAAGTTGTTACTCAAGTACGCAGATGTATTCTCATCAAACGATGCTGACATAGGAAAGACTGGCTTAGTTCAACACAAAATAAACACAGGAGAAGAATTGCCTATCCGTCAGCGGCCAAGAAGATTGCCGGTAGCACGTGAAAAGGAAGTGGAAACTATGAATGAAGGATGGTGTTATTGAACCTTCCTCTAGTCCATGGTATTCACCAGTGGTGCTGGTGAAGAAGAAGGATGGCAGCATGCGGTTTTGTGTTGACTACCGCCGTCTGAACGACGTTACGAAGAAGGACAGCTATCCCTTGCCAAGAATTGATGACACGCTGGACATGCTTACAGGAGTAAAGTGGTTTAGCACGCTGGATCTAAAAAGTGGCTACTGGCAAGTTGAAATTGACCCTAAGGACAGGGAGAAAAATGCGTTCTCGACGGGAAAGGGTCTGTGGCAATTTAAAGTAATGCCGTTTGGGTTGTGCAATACTCCAGCAACGTTTGAAAGGCTGATGGAACTTGGACTTACCGGGCTAATTGGCGATGCCTGTCTGGTCTACTTGGACGACATCATCATCGTAGGCCGTACGTTTGAGGAACACCTTCAAAACCTGGAACGCGTGCTCATGAAGATTCAGAGTGCCAACTTCAAGTTGAGCCCGAAGAAATGTTCACTATTCCAACGGCAAGTTAACTTTTTGGGGTTTGTAGTATCGGAAGAAGGTATCCGCACAGATCCAGAGAAAATCGCCGCTGTCAAGGATTGGCCGGTTCCAAAAGACAAGACGCAGGTTAGAGCATTTTTGGGTTTGTGCTCCTATTACGGGCGATTTGTGAAGAACTTTGCAGATATAGCCAAACCTCTGCACAAGTTAACCGAGGAGAAGAGACATTTCTGCTGGGATGAAAGTTGCAATATCGCATTCCAGGAGCTCAAGAACCGTCTGTGCAAAACACCTATTTTGGGATACCCTGATGCAAGCAAAGAATTTATAGTTGACACAGACGCAAGTGATATAGGACTTGGCGGTGTGTTGTCTCAACGGAATGGTGACCAAGAGGTCGTGATAGCGTACTTCAGCAAGTCGTTGTCAAAACCGGAAAGGAACTATTGTGTCACAAGACGCGAATTGCTCGCTGTGGTAAAGTCGTTGCAGCATTTTAGCAAATATCTTCTGGGACGAAAGTTTCACTTACGAACTGACCATGCTGCACTAAAATGGCTATTGCAGTTTAAAAATCCAGAAGGACAAGTTGCGAAGTGGATTGAACTACTGCAGGAATACGAATTTGAGATCGAGCATCGCAGCGGAAAATCTCACGGAGACGCAGATGCATTGTCAAGAAGACCTTGTCCTGAAGATTGCAACCATTGTACTAGGCAAGAGAGTAAGGAAGAGGTATCCGTGAGGATGCTCAGGACGGACCACCTCAGCAACGAATGGAAGGACAGCTTACAACATGCACAGCAGGAAGATCCGGACATCTAGCCGATTCTGGAATGGATAAAGGCCAGTGCTCCCAAGCCTAAGTGGAGCGACGTCTCAGTAATGAGTTCGACCACTAAAAGCTATTGGGCCCAGTGGGACAGCTTGCTGCTTCAGGATGGAGTTCTGTGCCGTAAATGGGAAAATGTTAGGGGGAGACAGCTGTCATTTGCAAATGGTTGTCCCTAAAACTAAAGTACCGGATGTTCTACAGCTGTACCATAATGATTGTTCCGGAGGCCATCTGGGAGTTAAACGAACTCTACTGAAGATCCGAGAACGGTTTTATTGGGTCCACTGTCGAAACGATGTCGAGGACTGGTGTCGCAAATGTACAAGTTGTGCGGCTGTAAAGGGACCTCAGACTCGTAGTAGAGGTGCATTGAAGTTGTACAATGTTGGTGCACCATGGGAGAGAATAGCCATTGACGTGGCGGGGCCGTTTCCGGAGAGTGAAAGCGGTAACAAGTATTTCATGGTTGTGATGAATTACTTCACTAAGTGGCCAGAAGTCTTCGCCATTCCAAATCAAGAAGCCTCAACAGTTGCAGATAAACTAGTTCATGAAGTCTTCTGTCGTTTTGGAGTACCTTTAGAGATTCACAGCGATTAAGGAAGGAATTTTGAGTCTCAAATATTCCAGGAAACTTGCCGAGTTATGGGTACTCATAAAACAAGAACGACTTCTTATCACCCGCAATCTGATGGAATGGTGGAACGATTTAATCAGACATTGGAGAGGTACCTAGCAAAAGTTGTAGACAATCGTCTTTGATGGTTCCCGGCGTGTTTTGTTTAGCTAGGATTTTCCTCATCCGATTTGCTTGTTCACAAGTCTCTATGTTACCACAGAACTCATGGCACCCTATCGAGTGTCGATACCTGATACATTTTTTGTACTCAGAATTAGCTTTCTTGTATAGTAGCCAGTCTTTATCCACTGAGGTTTTCATTATCTTTTAAAGGGCTTTTCTTACCTTCTTAAGTTTTCTACCTAGTTTCTACCCCAACACTTTTTCTCATCAAGTCTTGGTGGAATGATTTCTGAACATGATTCATGGTAGCTATCCATCATGGCTTTAGTAACAGCTGCTACCTGTTCTTCTAGGAGTGACTGATCTGCTATAGTGTTTGTCCCTTTTAAATCCGCGAGCGAAGACGTCAGCCTATTAAGGTATTTTGTTTTCTCCGTCTTGCGGGGATTTAACCATGATAGTGTAGTGGGGATATCGACCTGTAGTACGAAAAAAATCCATCTATGGTCTGAGCATGGAATCTCTTTCGACACATGCCATTTCGGTATTAGTTTAGCTGCTCCTTCTGTTGCAAGTGTAAGGTCGCTTGTTGTTCGACAACGTTTGTTTATGAAGTTTGGTTCGGAACCTGTATTTAAAATGGTTAGGTTAGTGCTAAAAAGATATTCAGTTAACACCTTACCTCGTTCATTGGGTTTTTCCATTCCTCAGATGGGATGATGCGCGTTGGAGTCCGTCCCGATTTCAACCTCTAGCCGATTAATGGTTGTGTACAGATGTCTTTAGTAGTGTAGATACATGCTCTAGGCTTGTCGTGGTCAGAGTTGTATAATAACTTACCTTTTAGGTTGTTTAGGCCCTAGATTTTACCAGCCTCTAACAACTTGCGTAATTGAGCTGACGTAGTTTCACTGTGACTCCACCACAGTGAATCTGCGTTCGCCTGCCTGAGGCTAGTTCGATCTCTGTTGGTGATAGATATAAATACTACAGTTACCACGTTTTCTCAACATAACGTATATCTAAAGTAATTTATTTAGTATTTTCTGAATAGCGAGATGACGTGTATATTTTAATAAGTATTATTTGTCATCTACATTGGGTAAAAGATGGTATTTATAACTAAATATATCATGATAAGGAAAGGTATAGGGGATACGAGTAAGATATACATATCTAACTTTATAAAGAAAAGCCGCAAAACGGCGTAAACTGACTTTAGAATATAGTTTCACACATCCTACAAGTTCCCCCAAGGATTGTTATTTCCTTCTAAACAAAATGATAACGCTTGATTCGTTTATTGCATTCTGCTAAAGTCCATTGATAAATAATCAACGGCTTCCTTCATAGATAGAGTGGATATTTGCCAAAGTTACAACGCTTCGCAGGCGGGTTGGTAACCATCACCATCTAAGGCTTCATCACCAATTACCACCAGGTGGAATTTTAGTCAGGGACTGTCTTACATAAGGCTAAAATATACAATTATTTTATTATTATATTTTGAGATGATGTCAGGAAGACGCTGCTGCCATCTATTGTTTTATTTCCCTCTATCGCCTCCTACGGTATCTACGGGAATTGTGACACAATTCATAATTCCATCCACATCAGCTCATCGTTAGAATTGGTAGTTTGTAGAGGATTACCAATTCTATCGATGAGAAAAAGCATCGCTTTTTCTATAAATTTCTTCTCACGCAAGACCTCATTGTGAAATTTGCTATGGTCAAATGTTACCGTTACCGTTACCTGCTGAACATAGGGCTCCCCCACAGACTGTCTTATAGTGGGGATATTTACCGCAGCTGTCACGCTTGGCAAGCGGGTTGGTAACCGCAGTTTTTTATTTTTAATCGTTATTAGAAAGATGCTGCTGACCATTTCCTGATTTGTTTCCTTCTTTAGCCTCTTACGACATCCTCGGCATGATATGGGTTAGTAGATATTCTTACACTGCTGCTATACGGTTAACTACTATGGATATATATATATATATATATATATATATATATATATATATATATATATATATATATATATAGTAGCTTGAATCAATATTACTTCCGGATCAATGTGTTACAAACAAAAATTGATCTTCAAAAATACCGGTAACGTACCTAATGTTCATGGTCGTCGGTGCTGATGTAAATAGATAGATAACTATGGGCTGTTTTCCAAATCCACATCTAAGGGATTAAGGGGGGAGCAATGAAATCTCACCGAAGAAGTTCAACAGTCCTTTGATGATGCGAGCAACTTCGGGGAGTGATCCCGGCGTGCCGAGATGTTTAGCCCTGTACGCAGCGACCTCCAGACATATCAGCAACAAGTGGGCAGCCGTTTCGTCCTCCCCAATACATGCATTGGACTGTCTGTAACACCTATGGTAAATAAATGTTTGTTAAAAGAGTCATATCCTGTGATAGCACTTGTTACTGTTCTGATTTGTGACTTGTTCAATCTCATTAGAACCTTAAATCTTATTAGAACCGTAGTTAAACGACTGTTTATTTCAGACAGGGCCTCCCTAGCTTGATTACAGTCTACTAAATTTTTTCAAAGTTGAGCGTGTTGATTAGTAAAGTTTCAATGTATCAGTGAACGAACGTTACCAAAGGGGATCGGTATGATTGTGTCCCTATGTTCCTCGGTAATCCTAACGCCTGAAATTTCTTTTATTTTAAAGTAGGGCATTCTCAAAGGTACGGGGTACATGGAGCGCGAGAAGCCAGGGGGGGGCAACATAAAAAGTAGAGGTGTCAGAGGTGACTACAATAGGCACCAAACGCAAGGGGAAACCGCCAGTGAAATGAGGATTCAACAGAAGACGTCATTCCGTGTAGGTGGCCCTATTTAAGGAAATTCCGCACTGGAGGCTCCTTAAACCAATTGCTCGAAGCTGGACGCAAATAAGGAACAAGGGACTGGAACTGTTGAAAGCCAGATGCCGCCTCGCATTTATATGTGGTCTACGTAAAATTCCAGGGTCATGGATGATAATTCTACGATACTCCACCGAGCAAAGAGGCGGAAAACAACCCAGAAGCCAGCAGGATCACTGGGCTTCAAGACCAGTGACAAAACGGCCTGTACAAACAAGACGTCCACTATCAGAGATTGAACTAGCCTCAGGCAGGCGAACGCAGATTCTCTGTGGTGGAGTCACAGTGAAACTACGTCAGCTTAATTACGCAAGTGGTTCGAGGCTGGTAAAATCTAAGGCCTAAACAACCTAAAAGGTAAGTTATTATACAACTCTGACCACGACAAGCCTAGAGCATGTATCTACACTACTAAAGACATCTGTGCACAACCATTAATCGGCTAGAGGCTATTTTTAACATTTAAGCTTAATTTTTGTAATATCAACCTTCTAAGTAGTGTATACACAATTTAGTCAGATTCAATCTTTCAGACATTCGTCTGCCTTATTTATTATGGGTATGTTCCCAAACGTTTCCAGTATACTGCCGTATACAAATGATGTCATCAATTAACACCATATTGTACTGGCGTGCCGCCGCCATATTGTGTCGGATATCCGCCCAGATATCGTGTGTACGCTGAATGAAGCATGTCAGAATTTATTTTTATTTATTCGTATACCAAAAATTAGAGAATATTATGATTTTTGAGCACAAAATGACAAAATAATCGCCAACACTTTTCCAATATGGCGCTAATGTATACGTCTTATAGTGTCCTATGTTTTGGTACAAATCACCAGTATAGCGTCGATTCATGACATTGTAACGCTTCCCCCCCCCCCTCATAATAATAAATATATAAAATACTAAATGTATTATATTCCCCTTTACATAATAATTATATATATATTTGTGACCAAGATTAGTAAAATATGTTTTGGTCTTTCTAAATGATCTTTCTAAAGGTTTAATAATAGGCCGTTTGTAATATTTTGGCGTGATCGTCTTAGTTTAGACCCTTATTTACATTGTGTTTGTTTAGTAACTTAGTTGTTTAGGTGTCTTTTGGAAGAATAAATATTCGCTAGAGCAATTGAAAGCTGTTGGTAGTGCCTTATAAGCTAAGGGAACCCCGTTCACGAAGACAGGGCTCGAGAAAGGTTAAGAACATAAAACGTCCCAATTCCACTTGTATCAGGTTTACATTATTAATTTAATATTATTTATCCCTTCCCGCTCGGAAAAGGCTCAAAATATATTTATACAAAATACCCGATACAAGGGCTTCGCTCTCCTACATTTATTAAAAAAAATGTAGGGGAGGCACACGGCCCCACACACGCCGTGCACGGTGAGCGCCAACCATTTTGATGCACTACCCCCGAAGGGAACGCTAATTCGGGAACTGAACCGTAGTCCACAGCAAAATAACTGGCGAACCAGTAAAAGAGGCTTGGCCCCTTGTTAGTGCGTAAGCACAAACATCGACCGAAGTCGCGCATGTCAATGCGTGTAAACGCCATACAGAATACGAACGAATCCAGCCACAGTGAGTGTACGTCACACGGTTTAGGCAAATAGGCACACTGGCCGTAAACCCTCCGTGAGCTCCACCACCTGCCAGACCGCTGCTCCTGCAGACGTGATGTAAGTGTATGGCATCACCACCAATTGCATGATCAGCACGGCTACTAGCCGCAGAGCGTGTCATGAGTCTACCGCTCACCTCAAGGGAATGGGGTCCCACGTTGTGCGGCTTTCGGCCGCAGCCTTGAGAGTCTCCTCAGATCCTCCCGCCAGCTACCACCCGCATGAGGTCGACACATATGCTCCACCAACCAATATAACGGCAGATATAGCCAAAAGGCAGTTATAAGATAAGAGTAATAATTCGCCATCAGAAAGGGTTTGTGTCACTGACGTTGAGTAAATGCATTTTCGATCATGTTTGTTTCACCCACCAACAAGTTGCCTTCAATCATTCAAAGGTGGGAAAGTTACAGAGATATAATATTATGTTGTTATATAAAACATCGTGGAGGGCAGACAGTCTGCAGCCCCGCAATGAAGGGACCCGACTTGGGCAATGCTACTTAGGTTTGAGTCAATCCGAGACGCAGAGAGCGCCATTGAGAATAGCGTCCCACCAAACAACCATCGCAGAGACGCAATGCTGCAGAACGCAACAAGCATCAATACGACTATCGTCGGGCTTACACCATTCCAAGGTCCCCCATGCATCCCAGCAGACATCACCACCTGCATACCTCCATCGACCAGAACCACAAGAGTGCGTCGAATCAGGCGCAGCACACCCGCAGATCCATCACAAGACGCAATACCGTAAGTAGCAGTAAGCATCAATGCAACTATCATACGGATGGCGCCCCCCTCACAACACACCCACATGACTCCTATCGACTTTGGTAACAAATTTTGTATTGTTGTTATATAAAAAAAAATCACCAACGTATCATAGTAGCACGCTATCAAGACGCCAATGAACAAAACTCCACGTATCATAGCGTTAATGCACTAAGACATGAAGTTGAGTATGCCTGCTACACTTAACAGTGCTACCAAACACACTCATCATCCCAATCCGAAAGATAGACGACACATCGCTATGCGCTACGACTTCGCCCACAAACGGTATGGGGGTGCGATGTCCACGGGAAAGCCGTATTACTACAACAAACCCGCTTACCATCGGTACTTAGATGTTAATTGTATACCTCCATCGACCAGAACCACAGGAATGCGTCGAATCAGGCGCAGCACACCCGCAGATCCATCACAAGACGCAATACCGCAAGTAGCAGTAAGCATCAATGCAACTATCGTACGGGTGGCGTCCCCTCACAACACACCAACATGACTCCTATCGATTTTGGCAACAAAGTTTTTATTGTTGTTATATAAAAAATATCACCAACGTATCATAGTAGCACGCTACTAAGACGTCAATGAACAGAACTCCATGTATAATAGCGCTAATGCACTAAGACATGAAGTTGAGTATGCCTGTTACACTTAAAAGTGCTACCAAACACACTCATCATCCCAATCCGAAATATAGACGACACATCGCTATGCGCTACTACGCCGCCCACAAACGGTATGGGTGTGCGATGTCCACAGGAAAGCTGTATTGCTACAACAAACCCGCTTACCACCAGCACTAAGATGATATGTCTAGGACACATCGGTTAGCGAGTACAAGTTTACCTCGGACCAATTGCTCGTGAAGCAGCATACACGCCACCATAATATTCCTTTTCAAGTCTAATAAGGACTAGTCATTTTGCTACAGTACTAGGAGCAGTCAGTCACCCGACCACCCCATACAATGCTTATGCATCAAGGAGACCTCCTATAATACTGCTTTTGTATCATAGACCTTACTTTCATAAGTCATGTATATATAGGACTCGAACCCACGACCCTACTATTGTAATGCATATTAATCATAGAGACCTTCTATAGTATTGCTTTTCAATCATAGACCTTACTTTCATAAGTCATTCATATATAGGATTCGAACCCACGACCCTACTATTGTAATGCATATTAATCATAGAGACCTTCTATAGTATTGCTTTTGGATCATAGACCTTACTTTCATAAGTCATTAATATATAGGGTTCGAACCCACGACCCTACTATTGTAATGCAAATTCATCATGGAGACCTTTAGTATTGCTTTTGTATCATTGAGTTTAATATCATAAGTCCCTAATATAGGACTAGTCATTGTGCTACAGTACTTCAGGCAGTCGGCAGCTTCCTCCATACAAGACGTCTATACGTGAACACCTTCCATAACTTAGGAAATTTTTCTTTAATACATGAACTCCTTCAACAACTTAAGAAATTTTCTTTAATACATGAACTCCTTCAACAACTTAAAAAAAAATTTTCTTTTATACACGAACACCTTCCATGACAACTTTTACAAACACATATTACAAACAATTTTTAACAAATTTTCTAATTATCTTATAAACGTTATTTAACTTAATTTTATAATATTTTTTGACTTGTATTTCTATTATTTATCTTATTTTAAATATTTTTTTCAAGTTTTTAAATAAAAAATTTTCTTTTATACACGAACACCTTCCATGACAACTTTTACAAACACATATTACAAACAATTTTTAACAAATTTTCTAATTATCTTATAAACGTTATTTAACTTAATTTTATAATATTTTTTGACTTGTATTTCTATTATTTATCTTATTTTAAATATTTTTTTCAAGTTTTTAAATAAATTTATTTATTACGAAAAACAATAATTTTGCCTTTAATTTACTGTTATTGGGATAATGTCAGAAATATATTAACTTTATGTTTATTAATTTAACTTAATTGCTTAATATATATCTTTTAAGACTATTTTTGACGCCCCTTTATATTGAATTTAATTATTAATAATAATATTGGGCCGTCACAACATCATTAGCACTGGACAGTACACTGGGTTCTATTTTGGAACATACCCTATCTGTCAACTAAAAGAATATTTCTGCTGTTTGACACGAGGCTTTTAGAGCTTCACCAAACTCAGGAAGGTCGCAAGCTTCATGACAGATTAATTTATTTCTGTAGATTTGTGCGGCCAGAGTAGATAGGCAGATCCATTTCACCATTCTGTGTGTATAATGTGTATAATCAATGTGTGATGGACCCGCGAAGTTGGGTCTGGGCCACTAAATTGTTTTCAACTTAAATGCGATTTTAACATTAGCAGATTCGGATTTAGATATAAATACTACAGTTACCACGTTTTCTCAACATAATGTATATCTAAAGTAATTTATTTAGTATTTCCTGTATAGCGAAATGACGTGTATATTTGAATAAGTATTATTTGTCACCTACATTGGGGAAAAGATGGTATTTATAACTAAATATATCATGATAAGGAAAGGTATAGGGGGGATACGAGTAAGATATATATATATCTAACTTTATAAAGAAAAGCTGCAAAACGGCGTAAACAGACTTTAGAATATAGTTTCATACATCCTACAAGTTCCCTCAAGCATTGCTATTAGTAGTTAGGTTGTACCAGTTCTGGCGCACTTGTAGAAAGGTTGTACCAGTTCTGGCGCACGACGTTCGTCGACTCACAATCCGAAAAAAAAAAAAAAAAAAAAAGGTTTTGGCATGCTGATCAAAAATCTCGGTCCATTTTTGCGTAGGATGCACGGTTCCGGAGATGTGCAGATCAATTAACTCTTATCTAATTGATATCCGCTGCGAGCCTCAACCGTCATTAGCGCTCCATTGTCCTTATCTACTTATCTATTGTTGATTGACTACCGTCATTATCTATTATTCGTCCAGCGTGTGGGTCGGCTTATGCTATTGTATTATACTCCTTTGTTCCTATCTACAACACTAATCTGAATCATCAATAAAACACATTACCTAATTTTGTTAAAATTTTTATTTATGAAATACAAAATCTTATTACTTATTATCTATAAAATAGGAGCGAAACATCTCATCCACTAAAATATCGTTGTACAATGTGTTCTCTGTAAATATACTCGTAAAACTATGCATTGAACATCCCTGAAACTTATATAGCAAATACATTAAGCAATATTCGCCACAAACTGAAGTCCACGTTTCAATTCCAGTTCCATCTTTTACAATTTCTTTTAAAAAACTCTAGATGATATCGTACAGGTGCCCGTCCGAATGAATCAAAATATTGACCGACGTCATTCGTATCGATATATAAAGCTACCCAATGTGACCCTGGTTTATCATCTGTATCCAAATTGCATATTATATACGTTGGTACGTGGGTGTACATGGGTAGTTTATTGGCAGCATAAACATTATTTTCTAGAGTGGGGTGAATCTTTTTCAGATGTTGTTGTACATCTAGTGTATCCATAATATTACTGCTATTAGTAGATTATTACAGTACCAATCTACTCAATGACTAATATAGGAATGATCAATTATAGTGATATATATTTAATTAAATTGCTTTCTTTGTGTTATACAAAACGTATTTGAGTCACCAATACACTGAACAAGACATGACAGGAAGGACGTTGGAATGTAGAGATAAGCAACAGAATGTAAGGTAAGCTTGTTGACGCATAAAGATACTATCAATTCTACTGCAGAAATTCTTTAGATTAGAATTATTACTCACTGGTACTATATAAGACCAAGCAACTGCAGTCATGGAGTTAGTGTATGGTCGTTTGACCGCAGTGGATCTATCAATACTACGTTTGTGTTACTTCAACGCATCAAAGGCCATGGATGTAAGTGTTTATTCTATTGACAAACTTACTTTTCTTTCTGTTATTTTCTTACGTGTGTATGATTTAGTGTTAACAAATTATATTTAAATATTATGTGTGTGTATATGGTTAAGCCGTGGTAGCTCAGATGGTTAGCGCAAAATGTAAACTTCATAGTACACGTCCCGGGTTCGATCCCCGCCGGCACCAATTAAATTGTTAATTACAATTTTAAGTGCTGATTTACCACGTGCTCAGCGGTGAAGGAAAACATCGTGAGGAATGCATGTCTGAGAAAATTTCGAAGGCATGTGAAGTTTGCCAACACGCATTGAGGTATCGCAGCGAACATTTCCTAGCCCTAAAACCCTCTCAGAAATGAGAGGAGGCCTATGTTCAGCAGTGGACTTTAATAGGTTGTAACTTTAGCTTTTTTAACTTTTATGATTAAGTGTTAACAAATTGATATTAACATGATAACTGTGTTGTTGCAGAAATCATTGAGCTTCGATGAAAATACCTATAAACAGTATTATACTCGCCACTCTCCCCTCAAGAAGAGAGTGATGACATCGTCATTAATAATAACACATGCGATGGTGGAAAAAGAAAATCGCAATCGATTGATATTTTTTTGAAGTGAATCAAAAATAAAAAAGAGGAAGCTGTTATATCAACGTAGCACGAGCCGTAGAGATGGTGTATCATACATTTCTACTAATTTGACGACGGAGACCAAGCGACGCATCTCATCAAATTGAAATGTACGATATGAGAAGTTCAAAGATCAACTACTGTTGGAAACATGCTTCCACGAGGATTAAATATTAGTAAGACTAATAAGGATAGCATCTACGACAACACAAACGCCCTCGTATACAATATTACAAAGACAATAGCAGAAAGTGAAAAAAAAAAAAAGGGGGGTGGAATTGTTAAAACTTTTACTTCAGCTCGAGTAATAGGATATTTAGCAGTGGTAGAAGCTAAAACTTTTTGATGTGCGAGTAATACACTTGGATTAATTCGTGCTCGTCGAACAATAAGAGTTGCGTCCGTAATGCAAACTTTAAACTTTACGTCGTTTGACCCAGCAATTAAATTAAAGCTCTCTCTCGATCGAACCAATTTAACACTCATTTCAACACCATTAATTAAAAATTTATCTTGGTTGAAAATGTCACCGTGAAGATGACCAATCATTTCTATTTCCTTACTTTCACTAATCAATTCCTGTCTTTTAACAAATCCTATGTTTTTACCATCCGTAGAATCCATTTTTCCTGCTGTATCATCATACCAAAGACTACAAGTAAGATGAGATTGTTTAGCAGCAGGAGCATAGTTTAAAAGGGTTTCCATGTATGCTCGATATGCATAGGTATTATTAGGTGGTGATACAAGTTTTTGGTTTAAATAAACATCAAGTTGACTAAAAAGTGAATGCAGCCAATTATTTACAGGTGCTACTATTGTAGTAGATATCAAGTTAGTTGAATCTTGATTTAATACTTTTGCCTTTATGTGGAGTAATGTATGAGACAAATCTATGTAGTCATCGCCTGTCCCAGGAACTTGAAACTCGATAGGTCCATCATCACCAAGAGATGAAATTGGTTTATAATGAATCCACAATCCATTTTCAATGCTAGTTTGTGTAGACGGTAGTGCAAACAAATCCAATTCTGACTTAACGCACTCGCAAGAATGATTATGAAGGAAAGACATATTTAATTTGAAAATGTATCTTTGTTATTTTTTGGCTTTAGACCAAGTTTTTTCGCAGCTTTCACTTTAGCAGTTAATGGTGGAATGAACGAGGTTAATCGTTTTCTTTTAGTTTTATACCCAGATCCTGTCATGTTAAATTGATCAATTTTCTCATCAGCCTTTCGTTTTAAATTCGTACTAACTTGCTTTAGACGATCTTTTATTGAGGCTTCCATAGGACGCGACCATATCCGATAAAAGTCCTACTCCAGCGCTTAATGCCTCCTTACCAATCACTCGAGCACCACTTGAAAGTAAAGGTAAAACTGATCTAAATAACCCCCCTAAGAAGCTCCCAATACCATGACCGCGTTGGTATGGTGCACCCTTATAAATTACTCCAACTCCTGACCCAGCTTGATGTGTATAATAATTTTCATATGGACATTTGTGATGATCACGAAGAGAATTCATTATTATAATTTTCGGAAATGTAGTTTAATACACACGGTTCCAAACTGGAATGGTATTTTTTGTCCTGTGCTCGATCTTATAACTATTTCCAGCGTATCGAACTCTCTTCGCATAACAGATAAGTAGTGAGGTTGAGAGAAAACGTGCATTTTATTTGCACCATGAATGTATTTTGTAGGATCTAATGAAATGACTCTTAGTAAAGGAGTCATAACATCACCCACAATCTGAGGATCGATAATGTCGCAATATATAAAGAGTTGAGATGGTAACCCTAAGTGTAAATTAGCAGGACACTTTCCAAAACTTCTCTCTAGGAGATTTTTATTTGGTTCATAACCTAGTTGTAAACTTAATTTGGGTGATAATGTTACGGAAGTTATATTTTTATCCAAAACAGAAATGGACACAAATTTTGTTATTTCATCATAGCGAAATTTCAAGTTCTCTCCGATACCATTTAACACTCTTAAAATATGCTCAACGTTATCATAGTTGGTAGCTGGAATATGTTTTTTGTAGTACACTGTGGATGGTTTATCTTCATTAGGCATTAACATAGATTTTGTAATGTATATAACATTTTCATGATCTTGAACAGTAAACATGGTACATGGATATTGAAACTCGACAACTCCAACCGACCATTCACCTTCTAATTTAATAGCTTTCGGTAATTTCGTTGAAAAATTTGTGGTCTTGTTATCAGGAAAGTATTCCATTGAACTATTGCTGAGCAAAGTTAAATAAAAACTTTCTTTATTCATATTTCTTTTAAACTAGAAGCTAAAATCCAACTGTTAAATTTATCTGGATAACCTTTCCACTTCACTAATACTTCTTTTCTGTTACCTGAGTAACGAGTGTCAATTATTTTATCTATTTTATATTGTGAGGTGGGGTTGTAAGTGATTTTCTGTAATTCTCTTTCATAAAAAGTACCAACTATTGGTTCATTTTGTAAATCTGTTATTGTATAAACAACCCATGGAGATCTATCAATTATTGAAGATATAATAAATATTTCATCACTCCAATTTGATTCATATCCTTTTTTGGAAAGCATGTTTATATTTAGTTATACGAACATAATCACCCACATTGAAATTTGGTTTAGGATTTTCTAAAGAAAGTTTGTTTGACCGTCTTTCATAAAGATTAGTCCAAACTGTCATAATATTGTTGGAATTTACATCACATGGGCACATCTTAATACTAGAGTGAAAGCTGTGATTGTAAGAATATATTAAATCTTGTAAAACATCTATATATCTATAAGTATTATTATGAGTGAAATGACGCCACATTTTCATTTTTAGTGTTCTTTGAAATCGTTCAACAATAATGGCTAATGTCAGGATTGTTAGTGGTATAGTAATTAATCTTTTTGGATTTAAAGTATTTTTTGTACATCTTTTGAAACAAATTCTGTACCTTTATCAGATTGTATGTGAGTAGGTGTTAAATTACTTTCAGTAAATATACTTTCAAAACGTTCTTTAGTTGTTTCTGAGTTTTTCTTTTTCATTGGTCTTGCAAAAGCATATTTACTAAATACATCAATAACACAAAGTATATACTTGAAACCATCATTATATTGAGAATAAGTTCGCATATCACTTAAATCAGCTTGCCACAGTTCATTAATATTTGATAGAATGTACCTATTACGCGGGAATTTTTTTCGAATGGGTTTATGTAATGTGTATGTTTCTTGTGATTTTAACCATTCCTTTACTTGCTTTTTATTCATTTTACCCTTCATGGCTTTTGACAATTTATCAATACTACCAAAACCAGCGGGATTAGATGGATCATAATAAATCCTGTTAATTTCTTCTAGTACGGGGTCCATTTTTCTCACTCAAGCCTTTTACGTATTTTAGTTGTAGACTTTTTATCTCTACTGCTCGGTGTAGAAAACTCTTGAAATTCAATCTCAGAGGGTTTGTTCAGATCTTTTGCTTGAAGTTGGTTAATAAACTCACATCTCTTTGGATTTCCAATATAAGTAAGTGGTACTTTAATATCTTTTAATGCTTCAGCAAATCTATCCCACCCTACTGGATCACTTCTTTTTAAGGGTCTTAGTGAATCATTTATTAAATCAACAATATTACTTCCAGGAATTTTTTCATTATCAATTATGACTGTACCTTCATTATCCCAATGTATTTTACCTTTACTTGTTTCAACTAAGTTTAATAATAACTGGCCTTTTTTTATTATAAGTTTTTGGTATTAAACTGAGTATTTGAGCTGGTGTGTAAAGTGGATTTTCAACATTTTCTTTACTTTTGATGGATCGATTCTCCTCCAACAAAGATTCAGCATCAACTGAAGTATTTAGATCTCTATCTTTATTTTTAAAACCAATTTTAGACTCGTTTGAATCTTCATTAGATGTATCAGAATAAATTGGTAATCTGAGTGGTTGACGATCCTCTTCGGTAAAATGAAGGTATCTTTGCAGTGTTTGTAAATATAACATCCATTTCTTTCGGTCTTCCATCTTACTATTCATAATATTTTGCATTTCAATATCTAATCCAGATAAACTACTACTCGTATTAACCTTATTTTCTTGTTTTAATTTTTCAATTAATCCAGGTTCGATAAGTATCATTTTCTTTGCATTTTCCATGTTAACTGGCTAGTCCACTCACTAATCCACTCAATATTGCACCTAATATTATTGGTAAGAAAGCCCCTCCTTTTTGTATAATTATATTTTTTCTTAGTTTATGTTTACACTTACGCACTAGTTGACGGAGTATATTTTTGTGTTTATTCAATTTTTGTTTATCTTGATCTTTAAGAGGTACTTTTCCTTGTAAAACGTTATGAATACACTCACAAATACAGTTAATTTCTTCTTCATCACACGTTTTAAGTAATGCTCTTTGATATTTTGGTTTAAGCGTATGCAAAGCGTTTAGCAAATGTTTATGCGTTGTGAGTCGACGATGCATCATTTAGCAATGATTTGAAA
The DNA here is from genome assembly GCA_907164705.1 of Parnassius apollo. Classification (NCBI taxonomy): domain Eukaryota; kingdom Metazoa; phylum Arthropoda; class Insecta; order Lepidoptera; family Papilionidae; genus Parnassius; species Parnassius apollo. Next base: position 194,998 of record CAJQZP010001411.1, on the reverse strand, counting down.
TGTTTGATTCTTGGTGTATTTAAACTCTTTTGTGGGGACGTAGACTGTGCAGAAACCATTGAATGGGAAGACATTTGTCTTGATACGACAAAAATCATTGGTATTCTGTTTTAAATCTACCATTAAATATCCATGCGCCTCTAGAGTTGCATCCCTGTAGGCATCTTCAATAAATTTTGGGTTATCTGGTGACACTTGTCGTGCTAAATATCTTATTTGAGTTTTATCTCGAGGGTTTTTAAAATATATTATATAACTTGAGTTTAAGGATATGTCTCTTTGCCCTTTACCCTGATGAAATAAATTTTGTGTTAAATAAAATACACTAAGATTCCTGTGATGACTACCTTTTGTAAATATATCCACAATTCTTCCATCGGACTCTCTCATTAGATCATCAATAATAACAAGATGTGGGTTTTCACCGTCAAACATATTAACATTTGGAATTCCTTGATGGTAGTTAACATTTGGTAAATTATATAAAGGTTGCATTTCATCAAAGCACCATGTGATCTGATTAAAATCACAATTACATATTTCTGTAACTGATTTTATAAAATTTGTTACAAAATTTGACTTCCCACATCCACTTGGCCCCGCCACAATAGCAGTAAACGGATGGATAAAGTGAAACATTACACACGTCTAAAGTTCTAAGGGGTGAAATAAAAAATGAAAGTGTTGGTGTTAACAATTAATATATATTGCAAACATTATATAAAACAGAATGATCTGTATACTATTTCTAACACAATTAGTACATCATAATTTTACAATCAACTCAACCTCAAATAAATGCACACATACACACGCAAATATAAACAACAATTAACTTAAATTATTTACAATAAATCAACGATTAAATATGTAATAAACTCTACGTCATATTATACTATTATCATTATTTTACAATCAATACAAATTTTATTTACATGCAGACATAAAATTAAAAACTATCAACACTTAACGCAGTTTATAATGACCCCAAGCTAATGTTTCTCTAAAATATGCCTCTTTGTGTCATTATATGATAAACCAATCTTATTTAATTTTTGTGTAAAAATTGTGTGTTTAATTGATTTAAATCTAAGCATACTATAATATTGCACTTTTTTATTAAATAGAGAAGACTTATAATTATCCATGGTCATCTTTTTAGTGATACATTTATTTACCCCTTTTGCCTTGGCTATAGTCTTATTCTCTAAGTTAAAAGCGTACATTTTGGATCGTAAACCCACAAATTCTTTCATGATTTTACCATTATTTTCATCTTTAAAAAAACCTAATTTCTTTTTATTTAATTTTGGATATTCAAAAATATTATTTGCATCATAAGCTGAGGTATCAAAGTATGATGAAAGGTCAGGTTTTATATCAGAGTAAAAATCATCTGTAAATATATGATATATTAAACTATCCGTATCTGTATACAATAATTTGATTTTACTAAACTTTTTAACCATATAGTTATAATGAAAATCATACATTAATGTTTTTGAAATATCTAAAATGCAAAACCCTAAATAAATTGGTTTGTTATATATTAACTTTGTTTTTCGCAACTGAACCGTAACTAGGTTTTCCGAAAATACTGAAAGACTATGAAATTGTGGTTTAGCGATTAGATCTTGAGCACCTAAAGCTTTGCCCTGGTTCTCCCAGTGTGTAACTAATTTTATGTTAACCCTTTTTTCAATATTCTCCATAGTCTTTCCGAAGACTGAATTATTCATTAATTTATAAAAATCTTTTTCGAAATCTGATTTTGCTAACGTTCTTAATTTTGTGTTTAGATCTATGTACATCTTCAACCAGCGAGACTGTTTAAATTTTAAAACTCTATGAATTTTAGTTAATTTAACCCCCATTTCTATGCACTGCTTTAAATTTCTGTAATGAATTACATATTTATCTTTATTATTTAAATTTGGGACTAGTTTATTTTCATTAATATTGCCTGCACAAATGTTTTCGGGGCATAAAGGAAAGTCCGAATGTAAATCATGAAGTTCATCTGGATATTCCAAATCAACTTCTAAAATAAAACCGAAGTTCGATGTCTCAGACACATTAAATTCTGTATTCGGATTTACCCATTCGAATCCACCAGTAGGAAGACATTGAGACATAGCCCAACCATATAAATTGTTGGCATCAAAATATGTGATATATGAATTTGGTTTCCCTGCATCATAATCCCCCATATATTTGTTATTAGCTCTAGCATAACGATTACTACATTGAGATACACCACCCCTGATACCTGATCTAATAAATGCAATTTTCTCATAATCTGTTAAAAGTTCTAATTCTATTTTTGTATATTTTAACATTGCATCCCAACTTAAACCGGGTGCTGTGTAATAATGGGCAGGGTCTAAATCATAAGTATTAATACATAACTTTCTAAAGTTTTCAAATACATCGGTTAAAAGTAAAACGTCTGTTTTTAAATACAGGTTTGAATAATCTAGCATATTACAACACCCAAAGTGTTCCCAAACATCTTTAGCATGATTGTAATCATCATTTGAAATATGGGAATCTGTGAGCGAGCTATAAAAAATTTTTTGTTCGGGGAGCGATGTTAGGCTTAAACTATCATAATTAGTCATAAGTTCATATGGATAAACGCCTTTCCGTTTTAAACGAAAGAAATCTTCATCATTAGGATAATTTCTACGTAATTCTTGAAATTGATCATTACTGAGATTTTTGGCCAATTCTTCTAATTTACATGATAAAAACTTAAATGAATCTATGAATCTTAATATAATTTCGTGGTTATTCATTTTTAATTTTTTGGAAAAGGATATATATTTTTCTTTATTTTGAGGGATAACTTCGACTTCACCATCACAAAAGTTTAACGCGTGAACAATAAAATGAGCATCATAGTGACTAAGGTTGTGTAAAAATATTGGTATATAACGAGGTTTCCTGAACTTCGAGCTACATGATTCGTGAGCAACACCTATAAAACTACCGGTGTACCAATCAAAATCATAAAAATGTTCTGCTAACTCTGTTTCACAAATATGACAAATGGTTGCATTTGAAATTTGGTTTTTGTCTTCATTTGTTAGCGGAAGTGGAGGATATTTTTGAAGTCTATTTATTTCTTTGAGATTGTTAGATAAACTTTCCATAAACACTTGTGCACAGTTGGGTCCGCAATACGTTACATATTTTGATAATTTATCATCATATGAACATTTTATATAATAACCAAAACTATGTACTTCATGTTTCTGAATATTGTGTGTGAAAGGTTTGGAAGGATCGTTAGAACATGATTCTATTGGTTTTAAAAATGCTTCAAAATCAGCATAAACTACGAATGGTATCTTCAACTTTTTTTCATAACTATCAAATTTAATTTTATCATTTGAAATAGGTTGACCAAACCAATTCTTTTTTTTTAAAGTTTCACTGTTTGGTAATTCTGTACAAATGTGGGCACAATCGTATTGTTCATGGTTATTTAAACTTTCCTTAGATGGAAAGTGAAGTAGACATGCTTCGCAAATGTACATGATGTGACCGTCTTTTGAAATTTGTTTACTAACTAACCGCGATAAATTTTTTATGTAACAATAATGATTTTTTGTATCCTTGGAAAAAAATAATAAATTGATATGTCTATCTTTACGACACTTTGTTAAAAATAATGGACCTACTATAGAATTCCATCGTTTTTCTTTATTATATCCTAACCCAAAAACATTAATACTAATATCATTTAATTTCTCTACTTTTGCTATGTCAGAAATTTTAACTGGAAAGGAAATACCATTAAATTTAAGTTTATTTGCATGTTTAACGTACGATGATACACGATCCGCGTCTTTGTTTACGGGATATAACGCCGAGAGTAACGCCCATTTAAAACAAAAATAATCCTTGCTTTTTACATTTATAACAGCCTTTTTTAATTTTATGTCACGAGGAAGATCTATGTATGAAGTACCGCGTAGGGGGGTTAAATTTATTAACATTCATGTCTATAGATTTCATGTTTTTTAGACTCCATCCACTATCTTTTTTTTCAAATGCACTAATTTTAGTAGTAATTGTATCATTTAAAGATGAAAAAAAAAATATTTAAGTCATCTCCTTGACAAATAATATAGTTAAGCGTTTGAAAATCGAACGTATCATTAATATCTTTAGTTTGTTGAACAAAATCAGCATGCAATATGAAGTTTACTTTAAAAATTATGTGTTGATGAATACACTCTTGTATTAAAAATAAAATATCATCTTTAATAGAATTTAAAAATAGTTCAGGAGTTTCAAAATTTACCAATGTCGAACTATCTACTCTACTCTTGATTTTATAAGTTAAGATCCTATTTCCAAAAGCAGATTCAATAACACTAACGTTTGATAAAGAATTATGTGAATTTAAAAGATTATTTTTGTGAACATTACTTTTAAAATGATTAGCTAAATACCGTTTCTTGATAAATATATGACACGTTAGACATTCCACTTGATCTTCGTTACTGATACTGTTCCCTGCAGAGGTAGGCGCTTCTGCTTCCGTTGTTGATTTTTTGATGATCTTGGGTTCTTTGCTGCTCGTTCGCTTCGTTCCTCTTCCAAGTTGTAGTGGTTGACTACTAAAATGTTTAAATTTATTAAAAACTGTACAAGACATTGTGTAAATTATGATCGAAATGAATGTTTATTTTATTTACTTAAACTGTGTTTCAACCATCGCCCAGTGATTATACAACTCATCATCATACGATGAATCGAACAGTTGATCCTTCTCCATTTCATCACAAACTTTAATTCGCTGTTGAATAGTTCCGTATTCTCTTCCATGGTTGTGGAGAAGAAAGCACTGGTGCACACTTCACTGAAGTTTGCCATCCTTATAGTAAAGAAGAAAATAGGTAGCAGAGTAAGTAACAGTTCAGTGTTGGTAGACCAACTGATACCCAAATTTCAAATAATGTCCGATATTTAAGTCTAACAAAGGATTAGAAATAGAATATAATGAGTACACGGAAGTAATTTAAGTAAACAGAATCACATTCACTAATGATCAGCTAATGACTGTCATTGTTAAAAAAGTATTTTTTAACTTTTTCACTTTCTGCTATTGTCTTTGTAATATTGTATACGAGGGCGTTTGTGTTGTCGTAGATGCTATCCTTATTAGTCTTTACGTAATATTTAATCCTCGTGGAAGCATGTTTCCAATGATCAGTAGTTGGAATCTTTGATAGCTTCTTCATATCGTACATTTCAATTTTGATGAGATGCGTCGCTTGGTCTCCGTCGTCAGAATTAGTAGAAATGTATGATACACCATCTCTAGCGGCTCGTGCTACGGTTGATGATAACAGCTTCCTCTTTTTTATTTTTGATTCAGCTTCAAAAAAATGATCAATCGATTGCGATTTTCTTTTTCCACCATCGCATGTGTTATTATTAATGACGATGTCATCACTCTCTTCTTGAGGGGAGAGTGGCGAGTAGTAATACTGTTTATAGGTATTTTCATCGAAGCTCAATGATTTCTGCAACAACACAGTTATCATGTTAATATCAATTTGTTAACACTTAATCATAAAAGTTAAAAAAGCTAAAGTTACAACCTATTAAAGTCCACTGCTGAACATAGGCCTCCTCTCATTTCTGAGAGGGTTTTAGGGCTAGGAAATGTTCGCTGCGATACCTCAATGCGTGTTGGCAAACTTCACATGCCTTCGAAATTTTCTCAGACATGCATTCCTCACGATGTTTTCCTTCACCGCTGAGCACGTGGTAAATCAGCACTTAAAATTGTAATTAACAATTTAATTGGTGCCGGCGGGGATCGAACCCGGGACGTGTACTATGAAGTTTACATTTTGCGCTAACCATCTGAGCTACCACGGCTTAACCATATACACACACATAATATTTAAATATAATTTGTTAACACTAAATCATACACACGTAAGAAAATAACAGAAAGAAAAGTAAGTTTGTCAATAGAATAAACACTTACATCCATGGCCTTTGATGCGTTGAAGTAACACAAACGTAGTATTGATAGATCCACTGCGGTCAAACGACCATACACTAACTCCATGACTGCAGTTGCTTGGTCTTATATAGTACCAGTGAGTAATAATTCTAATCTAAAGAATTTCTGCAGTAGAATTGATAGTATCTTTATGCGTCAACAAGCTTACCTTACATTCTGTTGCTTATCTCTACATTCCAACGTCCTTCCTGTCGTGTCTTGTTCAGTGTATTGGTGACTCAAATACGTTTTGTATAACACAAAGAAAGCAATTTAATCTTAATAGATATCACTATAATTGATCATTCCTATATTAGTCATTGAGTAGATTGGTACTGTAATAATCTACTAATAGCAGTAATATTATGGATACACTAGATGTACAACAACATCTGAAAAAGATTCACCCCACTCTAGAAAATAATGTTTATGCTGCCAATAAACTACCCATGTACACCCACGTACCAACGTATATAATATGCAATTTGGATACAGATGATAAACCAGGGTCACATTGGGTAGCTTTATATATCGATACGAATGACGTCGGTCAATATTTTGATTCATTCGGACGGGCACCTGTACGATATCATCTAGAGTTTTTTAAAAGAAATTGTAAAAGATGGAACTGGAATTTTCTGGACTTCAGTTTGTGGCGAATATTGCTTAATGTATTTGCTATATAAGTTTCAGGGATGTTCAATGCATAGTTTTACGAGTATATTTACAGAGAACACATTGTACAACGATATTTTAGTGGATGAGATGTTTCGCTCCTATTTTATAGATAATAAGTAATAAGATTTTGTATTTCATAAATAAAAATTTTAACAAAATTAGGTAATGTGTTTTATTGATGATTCAGATTAGTGTTGTAGATAGGAACAAAGGAGTATAATACAATAGCATAAGCCGACCCACACGCTGGACGAATAATAGATAATGACGGTAGTCAATCAACAATAGATAAGTAGATAAGGACAATGGAGCGCTAATGACGGTTGAGGCTCGCAGCGGATATCGATTAGATAAGAGTTAATTGATCTGCACATCTCCGGAACCGTGCATCCTACGCAAAAATGGACCACAGATTCGTGATCAGAGCATGCCAAAACCTTTTTTTTTTTTTTTTTTTTTTTAGGATTGTGAGTCGCCGAACGTCGTGCGCCAGAACTGGTACAACCTTTCTACAAGTGCGCCAGAACTGGTACAACGTAACTACTGCTATTCCCTTCTAAACAAAATGATAAGTCCATTGATAAATAATCAACGGCTTCCTTCATAGATAAAGTGGATATTTGCCAAAGTTACAACGCCTCGCAGGCGGGTTGGTAACCATCACCATCTAAGGCTTCATCACCAATTACCACCAGGTGGAATTTCAGTCAAGGACTGGCTTACATAAGGCTAAAATATACAATTATTTTATTATTATATTTTGAGATGATGTCAGGAAGACGCTGCTGCCATCTATTGTTTTATTTCCCTCTATCGCCTCTTACGGTATCTACGGGAATTGTGACACAATTCATAATTCCATACACATCAGCTCATCGTTAGAATTGGTAATTAGTAGAGGTTTACCAATTAAATTGATGAGAGAAAAAAAGCATCATTTTTTCTATAAATTTCTTCTCACGCAAGACCTCATTGTGAAATTTGCTATGGTCAAATGTTACCGTTACCGTTACCTGCTGAACATAGGGCTCCCCCACAGACTGTCTTATAGTGGAGATATTTACCGCAGTTGTCACGCTTGGCAAGCGGGTTGGTAACCGCAGTTTTTTATTTTTAATCGTTATTAGAAAGATGCTGCTGGCCATTTCCTGATTTGTTTCCTTCTTTAGCCTCTTACGACATCCTCGGCATGATATGGGTTAGTAGATATTCTTACACCGCTGCTATACGGTTAACTACTAAGGATATATATAGTAGCTTGAATCAATATGACTTCCGGATCAATGTGTTACAAACAAAAATTGATCTTCAAAAATACCGGCAACGTACCTAATGTTCATGGTCATCGGTGCTGATGTAAATAGATAGATAACTACGGGCTGTTTTCCAAATCCACATCTAAGGGATTAAGGGGGGGAGCAATGAAATCTCACCGAAGAAATTCAACAGTCATTTGATGATGCGAGCAACTTCGGGGAGTGATCCCGGCGTGCTGAGATGTTTAGCCCTGTACGCAGCGACCTCCAGACATATCAGCAACAAGTGGGCAGCCGTTTCGTCCTCCCCAATACATGCATTGGACTGTCTGTAACACCTATGGTAAATAAATGTTTGTTAAAAGAGTCATATCCTGTGATAGCACTTGTTACTGTTCTGATTTGTGACTTGTTCAATCTCATTAGAACCTTAAATCTTATTAGAACCGTAGTTAAACGACTGTTTATTTCAGACAGGGCCTCCCTAGCTTGTATACAGTCTACTAAATTTTTTCAAAGTTGAGCGTGTTGATTAGTAAAGTTTCAATGTATCAGTGAACGAACGTTACCAAAGGGGATCGGTATGATTGTGTCCCTATATTCCTCGGTAATCCTAACGCCTGAAATTTCTTTTATTTTAAAGTAGGGCATTCTCAAAGGTACGGGGTACATGGAGCGCGAGAAGCCTGGGGGGGGGGCAACATAAAAAGTAGAGGTGTCAGAGGTGACTACAATAGGCACCAAACGCAAGGGGAAACCGCCAGTAAAATGAGGATTCAACAGAGGACGTCATTCCGTGTAGGTGGCCCTATTTAAGGAAATTCCGCACTGGAGGCTCCTTAAACCAATTCCTCGAAGTTGGACGCAAATAAGGAACAAGGGACCGGAACTGTTGAAAGCCAGATGCCGCCTCGCATTTGTATGTGCTCTACGTAAAATTCCAGGGTCATGGATGATAATTCTACGATACTCCACCGAGCAAAGAGGCGGAAAACAACCCAGAAGCCAGCAGGATCACTGTGCTTCAAGACCAGTTACAAAACGGCCTGTACAAACAAGACGTCCACCATCAGAGATCGAATTAGCCTCAGGCAGGCGAACGCAGATTCACTGTGGTGGAGTCACAGTGAAACTACGTCAGCTTAATTACGCAAGTGGTTCGAGGCTGATAAAATATAAGGCCTAAATAACCTAAAAGGTAAGTTATTATACAACTCTGACCACGACAAGCCTAGAGTATGTATCTACACTACTAAAGACATCTGTGCACAACCATTAATCGGCTAGAGGCTATTTTAACATTTAAGCTTAATTTTTGTAATATCAACCTTCTAAGTAGTGTATACACATAATGATTTCTTAAATTTTGCAGTCTGCGAACATGTTCAAGATCGTCCCCACCATTACATTAGATTTGATAAACCACAAATTCTCGCAAAAGAACACCGATTCCTACCAAGGATGATACGCGAGGCTATTGAAATTAAAAAACATCCAAATTTCAATAGAGAAGATGGTTGGGTGCTACCATCTGCTTGGGATCCTATAATCAACAAAATTAAACCCAAACCCAAGCATACCACTTCAAGACTTCATGATACTATAAGCTCGTTTTGCGTAAATCGGACCAAAAATTAATATTAAAAAACTGAAGGTAGCCGGACTAACTATGACATTGGGACGTCAAACATCTCAGTCCCCCCCGTGACCATGGGCGCTGTAAAGCACCCGAAACGTCGGGATAATAATAAAAATAAATTAAAGTAATTAAACGCGATAAAATCCGTAAATAATAGTTTTATTCAATAGTGTATACACAATTTAGTCAGATTCAATCTTTCAGACATTCGTCTGCCTTATTTATTATGGGTATGTTCCCAAACGTTTCCAGTATACTGCCGTATACAAATGATGTCATCAATACCATATTGTACTGGCGTGCCGCCGCCATATTTTGTCGGATATCCGGCCAGAATAAAACAATTTTTAATTGTGTGTACGCTGAATGAAGCATGTCAGAATTTATTTTTATTTATTCGTATACCAAAAATTATAGAATAATTGCTGGTATCTCCATAGGGGGATATAATGATTTTTGAAGCACAAAATGACAAAATAATCGCCAACACTTTTCCAATATGGCGCTAATGTATGACGTCTTATACTGTCCTATGTTTTGGTACGAATCACCAGTATAGTGTCGATTCATGACATCATTAGCACTGGACAGTACACTGGGTTCTATTTTGGAACATACCCTATCTGTCAACTAAAAGAATATTTCTACTGTTTGACACGAGGCTTTTAGAGCTTCACCGAACTCAGGAAGGTCGCAAGCTTCACGACAGATTAATTTATTTCTGTTGATTTGTGCGGCCAGAGTAAATAGGCAGGTCCATTTAACCATTCTGTGTGTATAATCAATGTGTGATGGACCCGCGAAGTTGGGGCTGGGCCACTAAATTGTTTTCAACTTAAATGCGATTTTGACATTAGTAGATTCGGATTTAGATATAAATACTACAGTTACTACGTTTTCTCAACATAATGTATATCTAAAGTAATTTATTTAGTATTTTCTGTATAGCAAAATGACGTGTATATTTGAATAAGTATTATTTGTCACCTACATTGGGGAAAAGATGGTATTTATAACTAAATATATCACGATAAGGAAAGGTATAGGGGATACGAGTAAGATATACATATCTAACTTTATAAAGAAAAGCCGCAAAACGGCGTAAACTGACTTTAGAATATAGTTTCACACATCCTACAAGTTCCCCCAAGGATTGTTATTTCCTTCTAAACAAAATGATAACGCTTGATTCGTTTATTGCATTCTGCTAAAGTTCGTTGATAAATAATTAACGGCTTCCTTCATAGATAAAGTGGATATTTGCCAAAGTTACAACGCTTCGCAGGCGGGTTGGTAACTATCACCATCTAAGGCTTCATCACCAATTACCACCAGGTGGAATTATAGTCAGGGACTGGCTTACATAAGGCTAAAATATACAATTATTTTATTATTATATTTTGGGATGATGTCGGGAAGACGCTGCTGCCATCTATTGTTTTATTTCCCTCTATCGCCTCCTACGGTATCTACGGGAATTGTGACACAATTCATAATTCCATCCACATCAGCTCATCGTTAGAATTGGTAATTAGTAGAGGATTACCAATTCTATCGATGAGAGAGAAAAAAGCATCGCTTTTTCTATAAATTTCTTCTCACGCAAGACCTCATTGTGAAATTTGCTATGGTCAAATGTTACTGTTACCGTTACCTGCTGAACATAGGGCTCCCCCACAGACTGTCTTATAGTGGGGATATTTACCGCAGCTGTCACGCTTGGCAAGCGGGTTGGTAACCGCAGTTTTTTATTTTTAATCGTTATTAGAAAGATGCTGCTGACCATTTCCTGATTTGTTTCCTTCTTTAGCCTCTTACGACATCCTCGGCATGACATGGGTTAGTAGATATTCTTACACCGCTGCTATACGGTTAACTACTATATATATATATATATATATATATATATATATATATATATATATATATATATATATATATATATATATATATATATATATATATATAGTAGCTTGAATCAATATGACTTCCGGATCAATGTGTTACAAACAAAAATTGATCTTCAAAAAATACCGGCAACGTACCTAATGTTCATGGTCGTCGGTGCTGATGTAAATAGATAGATAACTACGGGCTGTTTTCCAAATCCACATCTAAGGGATTAAGGGGGGAGCAATGAAATCTCACCGAAGAAGTTCAACAGTCCTTTGATGATGCGAGCAACTTTGGGGAGTGATCCCGGCGTGCCGAGATGTTTAGCCCTGTACGCAGCGACCTCCAGACATATCAGCAACAAGTGGGCAGCCGTTTCGTCCTCCCCAATACATGCATTGGACTGTCTGTAACACCTATGGTAAATAAATGTTTGTTAAAAGAGTCATATCCTGTGATAGCACTTGTTACTGTTCTGATTTGTGACTTGTTCAATCTCATTAGAAACTTAAATCTTATTAGAACCGTAGTTAAACGACTGTTTATTTCAGACAGGGCCTCCCTAGCTTGATTACAGTCTACTAAATTTTTTTCAAAGTTGAGCGTGTTGATTAGTAAAGTTTCAATGTATCAGTGAACGAACGTTACCAAAGGGGATCGGTATGATTGTGTCCCTATATTCCTCGGTAATCCTAACGCCTGAAATTTCTTTTATTTTAAAGTAGGGCATTCTCAAAGGTAAGGGGTACATGGAGCGCGAGAAGCCAGGGGGGGGGCAACATAAAAAGTAGAGGTGTCAGAGGTGACTACAATAGGCACCAAACGCAAGGGGAAACCGCCAGTAAAATGAGAATTCAACAGAAGACGTCATTCCGTGTAGGTGGCCCTATTTAAGGAAATTCCGCACTGGAGGCTCCTTAAACCAATTCCTCGAAGCTGGACGCAAATAAGGAACAAGGGACCGGAACTGTTGAAAGCCAGATGCCGCCTCGCATTTGTATGTGGTCTACGTAAAATTCCAGGGTCTTATGGATGAATGGGGTCCCACGTTGTGCGGCTTTCGGCCGCAGCCTTGAGAGTCTCCTCAGATCCTCCCGCCAGCTACCACCCGCATGAGGTAGACACATATGCTCCACCAACCAATACAACGGCAGATATAGCCAAAAGGCAGTTATAAGATAAGAGTAATAATTCGCCATCAGAAAGGGTTTGTGTCACTGACGTTGAGTAAATGCATTTTCGATCATGTTTGTTTCACCCACCAACAAGTTGCCTTCAATCATTCAAAGGTGGGAAAGTTACAGAAATATAATATTATGTTGTTATATAAAACATCGTGGAGGGCAGACAGTCTGCAGCCCCGCAATGAAGGGACCCGACTTGGGCAATGCTACTTAGGTTTGAGTCAATCCAAGACGCAGAGAGCGCCATTGAGAATAGCGTCCCACCAAACAACCATCGCAGAGACGCAATGCTGCAGAACGCAACAAGCATCAATACGACTATCGTCGGGCTTACACCATTCCAAGGTCCCCCATGCATCCCAGCAGACATCACCACCTGAATACCTCCATCGACCAGAACCACAAGAGTGCGTCGAATCAGGCGCAGCACACCCGCAGATCCATCACAAGACGCAATACGGTAAGTAGCAGTAAGCATCAATGCAACTATCATACGGATGGCGCCCCCTCACAACACACCCACATAACCCCTATCGACTTTGGTAACAAATTTTGTATTGTTGTTATATAAAAAAATATCACCCACGTATCATAGTAGCACGCTACCAAGACGCCAATGAACAAAACTCCACGTATCATAGCGTTAATGCACTAAGACATGAAGTTGAGTATGCCTGCTACACTTAAAAGTGCTACCAAACACACTCATCATCCCAATCCGAAAGATAGACGACACATCGCTATGCGCTACGACTTCGCCCACAAACGGTATGGGGGTGCGATGTCCACGGGAAAGCCGTATTACTACAACAAACCCGCTTACCATCGGTACTTAGATGTTAATTGTATACCTCCATCGACCAGAACCACAGGAATGCGTCGAATCAGGCGCAGCACACCCGCAGATCCATCACAAGACGCAATACCGCAAGTAGCAGTAAGCATCAATGCAACTATCGTACGGGTGGCGTCCCCTCACAATACACCCACATGACTCCTATCGATTTTGGCAACAAAGTTTTTATTGTTGTTATATAAAAAATATCACCAACGTATCATAGTAGCACGCTACTAAGACGTCAATGAACAGAACTCCATGTATCATAGCGCTAATGCACTAAGACATGAAGTTGAGTATGCCTGTTACACTTAAAAGTGCTACCAAACACACTCATCATCCCAATCCGAAATATAGACGACGCATAGCTATGCGCTACGACGTCGCCCACAAACGGTATGGGTGTGCGATGTCCACGGGAAACAAACAAACCCGCTTACCACCAGCACTAAGATGATATGTCTAGGACACATCGGTTAGCGAGTCCAAGTTTACCTCGGACCAATTGCTCGTGAAGCAGCATACACGCCACCATAATATTCCTTTTCAAGTCTAATAAGGACTAGTCATTTTGCTACAGTACTAGGAGCAGTCAGTCACCCCACCACCCCATACAATGCTTATGCATCAAGGAGACCTCCTATAATACTGCTTTTGTATCATAGACCTTACTTTCATAAGTCATGTATATATAGGATTCGAACCCACGACCCTACTATTGTAATGCATATTAATCATAGAGACCTATAGTATTGCTTTCGAATCATAGACCTTACTTTCATAAGTCATTCATATATAGGATTCGAACCCACGACCCTACTATTGTAATGCATATTAATCATAGAGACCTTCTATAGTATTGCTTTTGTATCATAGACCTTACTTTCATAAGTCATTAATATATAGGGTTCGAACCCACGACCCTACTATTGTAATGCAAATTCATCATGGAGACCTTTAGTATTGCTTTTGTATCATTGAGTTTAATATCATAAGTCCCTAATATAGGACTAGTCATTGTGCTACAGTAATTCAGGCAGTCGGGCTCCCGACCACCCCATATATATGTACAACTGCAGGTATGTACCTCCGGCAGCTTCCTCCATACAAGACGTCTATACGTGAACACCTTCCATAACTTAGGAAAATTTTCTTTAATACATGAACTCCTTCAACAACTTAAGAAATTTCATCTATACATGAACACCTTCCACAACTTAAAAAAAAAATTTCTTTTATACACGAACACCTTCCATGACAACTTTTACAAACACATATTACAAACAATTTTTAACAAATTTTCTAATTATCTTATAAACGTTATTTAACTTAATTTTATAATATTTTTTGACTTGTATTTCTATTATTTATCTTATTTTAAATATTTTTTTCAAGTTTTTAAATAAATTTATTTATTACGAAAAACAATAATTTTGCCTTTAATTTACTGTTATTGGGATAATGTCAGAAATATATTAACTTTATGTTTATTAATTTAACTTAATTGCTTAATATATATCTTTTAAGACTATTTTTGACGCCCCTTTATATTGAATTTAATTATTAATAATAATATTGGGCCGTCACAACATCATTAGCACTGGACAGTACACTGGGTTCTATTTTGGAACATACCCTATCTGTCAACTAAAAGAATATTTCTGCTGTTTGACACGAGGCTTTTAGAGCTTCACCAAACTCAGGAAGGTCGCAAGCTTCATGACAGATTAATTTATTTCTGTTGATTTGTGCGGCCAGAGTAGATAGGCAGATCCATTTCACCATTCTGTGTGTATAATGTGTATAATCAATGTGTGATGGACCCGCGAAGTTGGGTCTGGGCCACTAAATTGTTTTCAACTTAAATGCGATTTTAACATTAGCAGATTCGGATTTAGATATAAATACTACAGTTACCACGTTTTCTCAACATAATGTATATCTATAGTAATTTATTTAGTATTTCCTGTATAGCGAAATGACGTGTATATTTGAATAAGTATTATTTGTCACCTACATTGGGGAAAAGATGGTATTTATAACTAAATATATCATGATAAGGAAAGGTATAGGGGGATACGAGTAAGATATACATATCTAACTTTATAAAGAAAAGCCGCAAAACGGCGTAAACTGACTTTAGAATATAGTTTCATACATCCTACAAGTTCCCCCAAGCATTGCTATTCCCTTCTAAACAAAATGATAAGTCCATTGATAAATAATCAACGGCTTCCTTCATAGATAAAGTGGATATTTGCCAAAGTTACAACGCTTCGCAGGCGGGTTGGTAACCATCACCATCTAAGGCTTCATCACCAATTACCACCAGGTGGAATTTTAGTCAAGGACTGGCTTACATAAGGCTAAAATATACAATTATTTTATTATTATATTTTGAGATGATGTCAGGAAGACGCTGCTGCCCATCTATTGTTTTATTTCCCTCTATCGCCTCTTATGGTATCTACGGGAATTGTGACACAATTCATAATTCCATCCACGTCAGCTCATCGTTAGAATTGGTAGTTAGTAGAGGATTACCAATTCTATCGATGAGAGAAAAAAGCATCGCTTTTTCTATAAATTTCTTCTCACGCAAGACCTCATTGTGAAATTTGCTATGGTCAAATGTTGCCGTTACCGTTACCTGCTGAACATAGGGCTCCCCCACAGACTGTCTTATAGTGGGGATATTTACCGCAGCTGTCACGCTTGGCAAGCGGGTTGGTAACCGCAGTTTTTTATTTTTAATCGTTATTAGAAAGATGCTGCTGACCATTTCCTGATTTGTTTCCTTCTATAGCCTCTTACGACATCCTCGGCATGATATGGGTTAGTAGATATTCTTACACCGCTGCTATACGGTTAACTACTATGGATATATATATATATATATATATATATATATATATATATATATATATATATATATAGTAGCTTGAATCAATATGACTTCCGGATCAATGTGTTACAAACAAAAATTGATCTTCAAAAATACCGGCAACGTACCTAATGTTCATGGTCATCGGTGCTGATGTAAATAGATAGATAACTACGGGCTGTTTTCCAAATCCACATCTAAGGGATTAAGGGGGGGGAGCAATGAAATCTCACCGAAGAAGTTCAACAGTCCTTTGATGATGCAAGCAACTTCGGGGAGTGATCCCGGCGTGCCGAGATGTTTAGCCCTGTATACAGCGAACTCCAGACATATCAGCAACAAGTGGGCAGCCGTTTCGTCCTCCCCAATACATGTATTGGACTGTCTGTAACACCTATGGTAAATAAATGTTTGTTAAAAGAGTCATATCCTGTGATAGCACTTGTTACTGTTCTGATTTGTGACTTGTTCAATCTCATTACACCATTACAACCTTAAATCTTATTAGAACCGTAGTTAAACGACTGTTTATTTCAGACAGAGCCTCCCTAGCTTGTCTACAGTCTACTAAATTTTTTCAAAGTTGAGCGTGTTGATTAGTAAAGTTTCAATGTATCAGTGAACGAACGTTACCAAAGGGGATCGGTATGATTGTGTCCCTATATTCCTCGGTAATCCTAACGCCTGAAATTTCTTTTATTTTAAAATAGGGCATTCTCAAAGGTACGGGCTCCATGGAGCGCGAGAAGCCGGGGGGGGGGCAACATAAAAAGTAGAGGTGTCAGAGGTGACTACAATAGGCACCAAACGCAAGGGGAAACCGCCTGTAAAATGAGGATTCAACAGAAGACGTCATTCCGTGTAGGTGGCCCTATTTAAGGAAATTCCGCACTGGAGGCTCCTGAAACCAATTCCTCGAAGCTGGACGCAAATAAGGAACAAGGGACCGGGACTGTTGAAACCCAGATGCCGCCTCGCATTTGTATGTGGTCTACGTAAAATTTCAGGGTCATGGATGATAATTCTACGATACTCCACCGAGCAAAGAGGCGGAAAACAACCCAGAAGCAAGCAGGATCACTGGGCTTCAAGACCAGTGACAAAACGGCCTGCACAAACAAGACGTCCACCATCAGAGATCGAACTAGCTTCAGGCAGGCGAACGAAGATTCACTGTGGCGGAGTCACAGTGAAACTACGTCAGCTCAATTACGCAAGTGGTTCGAGGCTGGTAAAATCTAAGGCCTAAATAACCTAAAAGGTAAGTTTCAGACATTGGGTTCTATTTTGGAACATACCCTATCTGTCAACTAAAAGAATATTTCTGCTGTTTGACACGAGGCTTTTAGAGCTTCACCGAACTCAGGAAGGACGCAAGCTTCACGACAGATTAATTTCTTTCTGTTGATTTCTGCGCCCAGAGTAGATAGGCAGGTCCATTTCACCATTCTGTGTGTATAATCAATGTGTGATGGACCCGCGAAGTTGGGGCTGGGCCACTAAATTGTTTTCAACTTAAATGCGATTTTAACATTAGCGGATTCGGATTTAGATATAAATACTACAGTTACCACGTTTTCTCAACATAACGTATATCTAAAGTAATTTATTTAGTATTTTCTGTATAGCGAGATGACGTGTATATTTGAATAAGTATTATTTGTCACCTACATTGGGGAAAAGATGGTATTTATAACTAAATATATCATGATAAGGAAAGGTATAGGGGATACGAGTAAGATATACATATCTAACTTTATAAAGAAAAGCCGCAAAACGGCGTAAACTGACTTTAGAATATAGTTTCATACATCCTACAAGTTCCCCCACGCATTGCTATTCCCTTCTAAACAAAATGATAAGTCCCTTTTGTTTAGAAATCCGGTACCTACGGGAATTGTGACACAATTCATAATTCCATTCACATCAGCTCATCGTTAGGATTGGTAATAAGTAGAGGTTTACCAATTCTATCGATGAGAAAGAAAAAAAGCATTACTTTTTCTATAAATTTGAAACATATAAACAACAACAACATATAAACATAATGTTGCGTGAATAAGTCAACTAGCGCCATCTAGGTCAGGAACGAGAGCGAGGGGAGCTTTGCAGAAAATGACATCACGAATCTCTCAACCGACAGCGCCATCCGAAGAACTAAGTTTCTAGAAAATCTACACTCGCACACTCGTCCCTTTGCGCGCATTTACTTGAATATTCCGGATGCTTCTTTGCTAATTTAAATAAATAGGCGCTGCAAGATGCGATCGAGGTAGTATTGAATTGGCGATACGAGCGAAGCTTCGGAGCGGAATAAAGTGAATAAGTGTGTTTAATTATTAGTGTTTTTATTTGTGTAAAGTAAATTAAAGTGTTAATTTAGGTAATTTTATCGGCAATTTTTATTGTCACGAACCTCAAGCTCGTAACAATTGGTGTCAGAAGTGGGATAAAATCATGCCGATTTTACCTAAGGAGGAAACGGAGGGTGTCCGTACCCGAATTCAACGCCAGCAGGAGACGGACCAACGAAGATTTGGTGGTGCAACGCCGCAGACGTCGGAGCGCCAGCCACCGGCTGCAGGCCCGTCGGTAGCTCCTACATCTGCAGCACCTGACTTAGTTGCTCTGATGGTGATGCTGCAGGAGCAGGCTCGCCGACAGGAGGAGCAGGCCCGTCAGTTGAAAGAGCAGCTGCAGAGCGGACAGGATGAACAGGCCCGCCGACAAGAGGAACAGGCCCGCCGACAGGAGGAACAGACCCGTCGGTTGGAAGATCAGCAGGCGGAACAGGCTCGTCGGTCGGAAGAGCAGATGCTCCTTATGAAGGACCTTCATGCTACCTTTGGGAAAGAGATAAGGGAGGTAAAGGATAGGGTTGTTCAACATGACAACCGCCTGTCGGAAGCTGAAACCCAAATCAAGGAAGCTAAAACCCAAATCGACCAAGTGAACAATCGGGTTGATTACGTGGTGGCTGACGTGAAGAAAACGCTGGACGACCGCAAACTGGGTGATGGAACTACAGCTCCCTTAGTAGCTACTACACCTTCGCTACGTGGGTTCAAAGTGCCACCGTTCGACGGGACTTCTTCCTGGTCAGCCTACAAAATTCAGTTCGAGGCTGTTATGAAGGCGAACGGCTGGAATAAAAGTCAGGCTCTCACACTAGGCCTGCGCGACCAGGCCTTAACAGTTCTGGAAGCTCTCGGGGAGGAAGTGACTTACGAGCAATTCCTTGAGGCATTGGAGGCGAGATATGGCGACGCTCACCTGGAACATGTCTTTCGTGCACAGCTTAAAGATCAACGAAAACCTGCAGCAGTGGGCTCTAGAGGTGGAGAAGCTGGTGCGGAAAGCATACCGGTCTGTACCTGCGCTCATTGAAGGGAACCTGGTGCAGACATTCGCACAGACGGCATCCGCGACCTGGAAGTCAGAGCTGCTGTGAGGCTCGGGCACCACGAGACGCTTAAGAACGCCTTGGCCCATGCACTGGAAGTGGAAGCCGGTGCGACAGGATCATCGTTCCCATCGCGTCAGGGAGGTTGCAGCAGCTACAGTTCGCGACCACAACAGAGGATACAGCCCTAGGTGCTATGGCTGTGGGGAAAAGGGCCATCTTCGATCCAGCTGCCCTAAGCGAACCCTAGAAAGGGAAGTTGAAAGATCCCAGGAGGGTAGTGCGGCCAACAACACCGCCCAGCAGCAGCAGGGAAACGAGTAAAAGCCCGAACTGCGGGGCGGGTGCTGGCTGATGTTAAAAGAGCCCCAAGGATCTCGATCTCACAAACCCATGATGGACAGTCTAATCATCAAGGGCGAGGTCAACGGAATGCCGTGTAAACTGACCATAGACACTGGAGCCTCTCGTACGGTTGTTAGTTCCCAACTTATAAATCAGTTCCTTGGGGACTCCGCATACAACCGAGAACGCATTAATTTGGTAACAGCCACCGGTCAGCGTATACCCGTCCGTGGAGAGAAGGAGATGGAGTTGAAGCTAGGCAACGTGATCTACCTGCATAATGTCATCGTGGCTGATATAATGGACGACTGCATCCTAGGCCTAGACTTTATGAGGAATAATTGTTGTGAGATCGACGTTAAGCGAGGTGTTTTGAAATGTGGACAGGAGGAACTTTTTATGGAAGGTGCGTTACCAGGGAACGTGTACAGCATTAAGAAGATTGTTGTTCCAGAAACGAGAGTGACCACACTTTTGGAAGACTGTCGCAGTGTTCTCTCCCCGAACGAATTGGTCAAGGCGAAGAAGTTGTTACTCAAGTACGCCGATGTATTCTCATCAAACGATGCTGACATAGGAAAAACTGGCTTAGTTCAACACAAAATAAACACGGGAGAAGAATTGCCTATCCGTCAGCGGCCAAGAAGATTGCCGGTAGCACGTGAAAAGGAAGTGGAAACCACGATTGAAGGAATGGTGAAGGATTGTGTTATTGAACCTTCCTCTAGTCCATGGTGTTCACCAGTGGTGCTGGTGAAGAAGAAGGATGGCAGCATGCGGTTTTGTGTTGACTACCGCCGTCTGAACGACGTTACGAAGAAGGACGGCTATCCCTTGCCAAGAATTGATGACACGCTGGACATGCTTACAGGAGTAAAGTGGTTTAGCACGCTGGATCTAAAAAGTGGCTACTGGCAAGTTGAAATTGACCCTAAGGACAAGGAGAAAACTGCGTTCTCGACGGGAAAGGGTCTGTGGCAATTTAAAGTAATGCCGTTTGGGTTGTGCAATACTCCAGCAACGTTTGAAAGGCTGATGGAACTTGTACTTACCGGGCTAATTGGCGATGCCTGTCTGGTCTACTTGGATGACATCATCATCGTAGGCCGTACGTTTGAGGAACACCTTCAAAACCTGGAACGCGTGCTCATGAAGATTCAGAGTGTCAACCTCAAGTTGAGCCCGAAGAAATGTTCACTATTCCAACGGCAAGTTAACTTTTTGGGGTTTGTAGTATCGGAAGAAGGTATCCGCACAGATCCAGAGAAAATCGCCGCTGTCAAGGATTGGCCGGTTCCAAAAGACAAGACGCAGGTTAGAGCATTTTTGGGTTTGTGCTCCTATTACCGGCGATTTGTGAAGAACTTTGCAGATATAGCCAAACCTCTGCACAAGTTAACCGAGGAGAAGCGACATTTCTGCTGGGATGAAAGTTGCAATATCGCATTCCAGGAGCTCAAGGACCGTCTGTGCAAAACACCTATTTTGGGATACCCTGATGCAAGCAAAGAATTTATAGTTGACACAGATGCAAGTGATATAGGACTTGGCGGTGTGTTGTCTCAACGGAATGGTGACCAAAAGGTCGTGATAGCGTACTTCAGCAAGTCGTTGTCAAAACCGGAAAGGAACTATTGTGTCACAAGACGCGAATTGCTCGCTGTGGTAAAGGCGTTGCAGCATTTTAGCAAATATCTTCTGGGACGAAAGTTTCACTTACGAACTGACCATGCTGCAATAAAATGGCTATTGCATTTTAAAAATCCAGAAGGACAAGTTGCGAGGTGGATTGAACTACTGCAGTAATACGACTTTGAGATCGAACATCGCAGCGGAAAATCTCACGGCAACGCAGATGCATTGTCAAGAAGACCTTGTCCTGAAGATTGCAACCATTGTACTAGGCAAGAAAGTAAGGAAGAGGTATCCGTGAGGATGCTCAGGACGGACCACCTCAGCAACGAATGGAAGGACAGCTTACAACATGCACAGCAGAAAGATCCGAACATCAAGCCGATTCTGGAATGGATAAAGGCCAGTGCTCCCAAGCCTAAGTGGAGCGACGTCTCAGTAATGAGTTCGACCACTAAAAGCTATTGGGCCCAGTGGGACAGCTTGCTGCTTCAGGATGGAGTTCTGTGCCGTAAATGGGAAAATGTTAGGGGAGACAGCTGTCATTTGCAAATGGTTGTCCCTAAAACTAAAGTACCGGATGTTCTACAGCTGTACCATAATGATTGTTCCGGAGGCCATTTAGGAGTTAAACGAACTCTACTGAAGATCCGAGAACGGTTTTATTGGGTCCACTGTCGAAACGATGTCGAGGACTGGTGTCGCAAATGTACAAGTTGTGCGGCTGTAAAGGGACCTCAGACTCGTAGTAGAGGTGCATTGAAGTTGTACAATGTTGGTGCACCATGGGAGAGAATAGCCATTGACGTGGCGGGGCCGTTTCCGGAGAGTGAAAGCGGTAACAAGTATTTCATGGTTGTGATGAATTACTTCACTAAGTGGCCAGAAGTCTTCGCCATTCCAAATCAAGAAGCCTCAACAGTTGCAGATAAACTAGTTCATGAAGTCTTCTGTCGTTTTGGAGTACCTTTAGAGATTCACAGCGATCAAGGAAGGAATTTTGAGTCTCAAATATTCCAGGAAACTTGCCGAGTTATGGGTACTCATAAAACAAGAACGACTTCTTATCACCCGCAATCTGATGGAATGGTGGAACGATTTAATCAGACATTGGAGAGGTACCTAGCAAAAGTTGTAGACAATCGTCTTTGATGGTTCCCGGCGTGTTTTGTTTAGCTAGGATTTTCCTCATCCGATTTGCTTGTTCACAAGTCTCTATGTTACCACAGAACTCATGGCACCCTATCGAGTGTCGATACCTGATACATTTTTTGTACTCAGAATTAGCTTTCTTGTATAGTAGCCAGTCTTTATCCACTGAGGTTTTCATTATTTTTAAAGGGCTTTTCTTACCTTCTTAAGTTTTCTACCTAGTTTCTACCCCAACACTTTTCCTCATCAAGTCTTGGTGGAATGATTTCTGAACATGATTCATGGTAGCTATCCATCATGGCTTTAGTAACAGCTGCTACCTGTTCTTCTAGGAGTGACTGATCTGCTATAGTGTTTGTCACTTTAAAATCCGCGAGCGAAGACGTCAGCCTATTAAGGTATTTTGTTTTCTCCGTCTTGCGGGGATTTAACCATGATAGTGTAGTGTGGATATCGACCTGTAGTACGAAAAAATTCCATCTATGGTCTGAGCATGGAATCTCTTTCGACACATGCCATTTCGGTATTAGTTTAGCTGTTCCTTCTGTTGCAAGTGTAAGGTCGATTGTTGTTCGACAACGTTTGTTTATGAATTTTGGTTCGGAACCTGTATTTAAAATGGTTAGGTTAGTGCTAAAAAAGATATTCAGTTAACACCTTACCTCGTTCATTGGGTTTTTCCATTCCTCAGATGGGATGATGCGCGTTGGAGTCCGTCCCGATTTCAACCTCTAGCCGATTAATGGTTGTGTACAGATGTCTTTAGTAGTGTAGATACATGCTCTAGGCTTGTCGTGGTCAGAGTTGTATAATAACTTACCTTTTAGGTTGTTTAGGCCCTAGATTTTACCAGCCTCTAACAACTTGCGTAATTGAGCTGACGTAGTTTCACTGTGACTCCACCACAGTGAATCTGCGTTCGCCTGCCTGAGGCTAGTTCGATCTCTGATGGTGGACGTCTTGTTTGTGCAGGCCATTTTGTCACTGGTCTTGAAATCCAGTAATCCTGCTGGCTTCTGGGTTGTTTTCCGCCTCTTTGCTCGGTAGAGTATCGTAGAATTATCATCCATGACCCTGGAATTTTACGTAGACCACATACAAATGCGAGGCAGCATCTGGCTTTCAACAGTCCCGGTCCCTTGTTCCTTATTTGCGTCCAGCTTCGAGGAATTGGTTTCAGGATCCTCCAGTGCGGAATTTCCTTAAATAGGGCCACCTACACGGAATGACGTCTTCTGTTGAATCCTCATTTTACTGGCGGTTTCCCCTTGCGTTTGGTGCCTATTGTAGTCACCTCTGATACCTCTACTTTTTATGTTGCCCCCCCCTGACTTCTCGCGCTCCATGGAGCCCGTACCTTTGAAAATGCCCTACTTTAAAATAAAAGAAATTTCAGATGTTAGGATTACCGAGGAATATAGGGACGCGAAGTTGGCTCACAACGCGTCTTGATCCAGCGTAGAGAGGTCTGTAAAGACCCATTCCCGCTGTCTAAATGCCTGTCACTTGACATGCTCCATCAGCATGGCTTTTACTATCACTTAGCCAGAAATCGTAATAATAAGACAATAGAAGTCGCATAGACGCGTGAGCTTGTCGCCGCTTATATGGGTTGATGAACATAATTCACCATTTTGTGATTTAGTTGTGCAGGGAACGTCGTACGCGAATTGTTGTTATTATAAGTTTATGATGGTGCACTGCAGCATAATTAGTTGTAAAAACTCATCAAGGACGTGTAATTACACTAATAAAGGCATAACATTTCATCAGTAAATTGAAATTTGTAAAATGTGTGGTGAAAGTTGAAAGCTATAAGTTGAATTTACTAATTATCATTGTTTTAATTAATTTACATTTAGATGAATACTTTACTATGATATTTACCTTTGTAAACTCATTTATTACTTTTCGTATTGTACAATTACCATGCTGCTTTTTTTCTACCATAGTACGCGACACACGCGACGTTGACAAACTCGCCAAGCAATGTAATGTGAATCATTAGATATAATTGCGCATTGCGTATGTTTATAATACGGTAAGATGTGGCGACACTGGTTTTGGAAGTAATCGAGCGCTAATTCATTTCACCTACACCTAGCTCATTTCAGGAAACTAGGCAGACACCAAGTCCCTCGCCTGCAACCCTCTGACGGGGTGCTTGACTATTTCCCTACTTGTGGCTAGCAGATAGGGTCACCGTTTGGCTTGAAATCGGTCACCGTTTAGCTTGAAATCTGGACCCAAAAGGCCGTGTTGCCTCTCGCCACAATATACACCAGTGACAATTTGCACAACTCTCCAGGACTTCTTCGCGGCGCGGCGCTCGACTGCGCAGGTCCTGGTGCAGGTGGGTGTGTTAGTCCACCGGATACACCTACTCTCTCCGGCGGAATAATCAGTCTTTTAGAGGGATTTAGTCCATCGTGGCTACTGAATTACTGCACCAAGATCAATAGAAAATTTTTTGAGTGAGTCCTGGTATTGTGTTAATTAACCGCAAATCCAAGCAAACGCAAGGTTCGGCGTTGACACCTTTTACAGCTGCACTTGTCACTTCTAACCAACCCTTCTCTTTTATCCGGGCTTGGGACCGGCTGCACTAAAAAAGTACAGGCAGAGTTGTGCTCATATCCCATCGGGTGAGCCGCGTGCACATTTGACAATTCTGATAAATATAAAAAACCGGGGTGATGGAGTCTCATAAACAGTTACCACATGAAAGACACTTGTTAGAAAATAATAGCATTGCTGTATTTAAAAGACCATAGTTACTTTAAAATGATTTAGCTGATTATTATATTAACGCAATCAAATGACAATTACATGAAATAGTTCAATGCACTTACCGTGTCCATGCGCTTGCCGCGTGGTCGCGGCGGGTATGTGGGCGTAAAGAATGGATCTATTTCATCCCAAGAGTGTTGTAAAAGACGACTATGGAAAAAACTAGAAAAATCTGGTGGCTACCAATAGATGGCGGAATAATCTGGTCTTGAACTGCGATCGTCAATCAGCCTACCAAGCACGACGAATAAAGTAACTCCTCTCTACAGCAGGTGAGGTCCAAGCACCAGATTACTGCATGAAAAAACAAATTTCCGTTTACATAATGATTTATTATATTTACGCGAACACTACACATTGATTAAAACTACTTTTACGGATTTTATCGCGTTTATTTTACTATTATTTTTATTCCCGACGTTTCGGGCGCTTTCCAGCACCCATGGTCACGGAGAACTGAGATGACTGACGTCCCGATGTCATTGTTAAACCCGGAGTACCTTCAGCTTTTTTAATTATTGTTTATGGTCCGATCTATGCAAAATGAACTGACTATGTCCTGAGGTCTTGCAGTGGTATGCTTGGGTTTAGTTTTAATTTTATTGATTATAGGATCCCAAGCAGGTGGTAGTACCCAGCCTCCTTCTCTATTGAAATTAGGATGTTTTTTAATTTCAATAGCCTCACGTATCATCCTTGGTAGGAATCGGTGTTCTTTCGCGAGGATTTGTGGTCTATCAAATCTGATGTAATGGTTGGGGCCGTCTAGGATATGATCGCAAACTGCAGACTTCCCGGAACGTTGATGTTTCACATCAGCTATATGTTCTTTTACGCGGGTTCTAATTGATCTTTTTATTTGTCCTGTATAAGAGAGACCACATTCACAATCAAGCTTGTACACTCCTGCATCTTGTAGAGGAATATTCTTCGGCGGCTTGTAGAATGTTCTAATAGAAGCTCGCTTCAAGATGTAGCCAATCTTGTCTGTGACACCTCTGACATATGGTAGTACAGCAGGCACACGCTCGACTGTGGCCGGCTTCACTCGGTCACTGTGACGTAGGCACGGGACTTAGTTTTAATCAAATTGCCGTTTCTTAGTTTTCAGCCTATTTAAGAATGCAGCTGAAGATAGACCTTTCAACAAATATGGTCAATTATTATGTTTTATGGAAGGGACGCCCGTTTAATAATTTATTTTACTTTTAATAAAACTAATTTATTTACTTCAAAAAAAAAGACAATATTAATCATATGTGGCAACTGAATCATTCTTTTCGGTCAGAAATTACATCATGTTGACTAGTCTGTGAATACGGGTTTTTATTTATTACTTCATATTAGTCAGAAATAATATTTTTGTTTCTACACCCCAACACTGAATGTCGTCTCTGCGAAGTTTAAATTTGCACTAAGAAGATTTTTTGGCGTTTTTTTATAGAATAAGGGTGACAAATGGGCACACAGTCCGCCTGATATTAAGTTGATGCTGTGGCCTATAGACATCTACATATATCCTCGATTAAGAATCAAAACGCAGATGCGTTGTCACCCCTGAGTTTCCAGAAAGAAAGAAGTCTCCAGATCTCTACACTCACCATACGAAACACAGCAGTATTATGCTGCTGTTTCACGCTGATGTTCTGGGAGAGCGTGGTCCTTCCCCGATTGAGCCGACCCATTCGTACCGAGTCGACCATAATATAGCTGCATCGTGTCTCTACCACGTAAAAGCATGAAGATCCCATTACTTTCCACATGACGCATCCGTTGAAATTAAAACATTAACTAGATTGTTTATTTATCACCAACTTCTCCGATTTGTAACAGCATACTTGCGTATCACGCACCTTATTCTTTGTAATTACAAAGGCGCACACCAGTTTTCTCCAAAGTCTGAAATGAGTGGACAAGATCGCCCATTAGCCAGAGCGTGGTTGCTGAATATCCTGACGATTGCGTTGAAGGAAACTACCGCGCAATTATGTAACGTCCCGCACTCATCACACGTGATAGATAGCTAGAAAGTTGTTTATTTATATCTTACAGAGCACAGAAAACTTCTGAATATATTTTAAGCCTTTGACTGCCGTGTCGGTCACTTTGTACGGAGTATTGCATTTAAAACGTGACCGACGGCAGAGAATGTGTTAATAAACATAAATCTGGAAAAATCCATTGAAGTATAATGTAATTATTACTTAAACGAATAAATTAAACATATTATTCCTGGCCAATTTGTACACGGGTGTGAGGTGTGAAGGAAGTAAAGCATTGATTTTTAATCTAACTTGCAATGCTGAAAAGAGCACAGTGGCTGCTACTCTTGCTCATGTCGCACGTTGGCGTTTCTTCAGTGCAGTCCATCCATCGGTGATTTGCAGCGATATCCGAAGAAGTCTACAGTCAAGGATATAATTGCAGCCTTTGCGAAGGTGGGGCAGCAGCTGGTGCTTCATAAAAGAAGAGCTCCCTGTCTCTTCTATAAATGCCCTGTAGATGCAAAGTAAAGTTATCAGTTAATATGTCCCACTCTTGGGCACTCGCCTTTGCACTTCCATAATGCGGGTTGGCGGACTTCACGTGTGTTTAAACTTATTTTTTACATTCTCAGACATACAGGTTTCCTTATAATGTTTTCCTTCAAACTTAAAATTGCAATTATCAATTTCGTAGGTACCTTTGGGGATCGAACCCAGGTTGTTCGCGTACTTTGAAATTTACATTGAGCGCTTAGCTCCTGAGCTACGATGGCGCTGCAGATGCAAACGTGGCGCCATTTCATTCACATGGCTTTCTAAATCCTCGGCATTGCATATACTCCCTTTAAATATGAGATTTTTTTTAAATGATAATTAGAATATAATATAATGTTTTGTAACCGATGGGGAAGAAAGGTTCTCGAGTGGCAGCCTCGTACCGGTAGGCGTAGTGTAGGGCGACCCCCCACTAGATGGAGTGACGACCTGGTAAGATATGCAGGAAGTCGATGGATGCAGGTGGCTCAGGACCGTGCTTTGTGGCATTACTTGGGGGAGGCCTATGTTCAGCAGTGGACTTGTGAAGGACTGTGATGATGATGATGATGATGATGATAATGTTTTGTTTATTTATTCATTTGTTTACAAATATCTTATAATCTAAAAGAAGTATCCATCCGAAACGCTCATAAGATTAGATAAACTTCATACATAACAGTATGTAGAATCTCATTAAAATTATTAATAATTGTTGTACAAAACTTGGCTCCGGCTGTTATTCGAACCTAGCTAGTATAGTAACTAGTATAGATATAAATTCTATTCGAAGCATAATAAAAAATACATATATTATATATTTATCATCGTAGTTTAAGAACTAACCGCACGCGGTAAATGTGACACGTATGAAATTGCTGATTTATTACGTACTTGGCGGTAAAGGAAAACATCACGATTCACGAGCAATTTCGCATGACAGGAATATTTCGAAGACATTTTGTAAACCACCAAGAAGCAAATGAGTCGGACTACCATATCTCTCTGTGCAATGAGGTGAGGCCTATGCCCACTGATAACACGTAAAAAGGATGCAGCTTTACATACTTTATATCCATTAAATATTCCGTGAAAAGGTTTTCCTCAACAAACAAACTCATATGGACGTCTCGCCTTGGTAACTAAAAATGATGCGCAGGCCAAATCTTCGAATAATGCGTAGGCAGTCCATACATTATAACAAAATTAAGACTGAAAACTAGTATTATTAGTGCTTAGATGCTATCAACCAGATATTATGTACGAATCTTTTGAAAAATGGTGCATTAAGTATCATATTGAAAAGTATCAAAATTATAAAGTATCATAGAGAAAAAAATCTATTACTACCTAACCTACAATCAGGTTTAGGAAAAATTATGGAACAGCAACAGCTCTTATTAATGTCGTGGATGATCCATTATCATTTCCGGATTCTGGAGGAGATACTATTCTCACATTAATAGATTTTTCAAGGGCCTTTGACTCAATTAACACAAATTTAATGATTTCTGAGCTTTCATATTATGGCTTTGATAAAGAAACACTTGAGTGTTTCAAAAGTTAACTGAACATTTTCAACAAGTGATTTTAGAAAAAGAAAGAGAAACAAAAACTTTTTTATTCAATGTAGATTATAACAATACTTATTGAAAGTCACTTTTTTCATTTACCACTGGTTCTCAAAAAAAACCTCTGTCCTGGGAAGAACCAGTATGCAACCTAGCGATACTATTTTTTCCAATAATAGCTTACAATCATGTTTACAATCAACAATACAAGACAAATTAGAAATAGCTTGGTAGCGATCACCCTTCTCAAGGGTTACTATCATCCATAAATTCCTTAATATCATAATAACCCTTTTTAAACAAACTTAGTTTAATAACATTTTTGAACTTTGCGTATGACATATTTTGTATATTTTTGGGATTTTGTTGTAAAAGCGTATACATCGCCCCAAGAATGAATTACTGACTCGGTGGAGTCGAGTATCTGGTACTACTAGCTTGTGTCTGTTCCTAGTATAATATCACTTATTTTCGCAAAACTACTTTTATTTTTGTGTACGTACATTACATTTTCATAAATGTATTGAGAGGCCAGAGTTAATATATTAATTTCCTTAAATTTTTGTCTCAGTGACTCTTTTGGTTTTAAATTATATATTGCTCTAATGGCCCTCTTCTGTAAAATAAATATAATTTCAGTGTCAGTCGCGTGTCCCCATAGCAAAATATCATACGACATAATGCTATCGAAATAACTAAAGTAAACCATTCTAGTTATTTCAACACTGGTAAGAGTTCTTATCTTTTTATATTTGATATTGTTACGAGCTTGAGGTTCGTGACGATAAAAATTGCCGATAGAATTACCTAAATTAACACTTTAATTTTCTTTACACCAATTAAAACTTAAAACACTAATAATTAATCACACTGATTCACTTTATATCGCTCCGAAGCTTCGCTTGTCTCGCCAAATTCAATACTTCCCCCGATCGCATCTTGCAGCACCTATAAATACAAATTAGCACCGAAACATCCAGAATATTCAAGTAAACACGCGCCGGGGCCGAGAATTCGAGTGTCGACTTCTAGAAGCTTAGTTCTTCGTTTCGAGACTAGATGGCGCTGTCGGTTGAAAGATTAGTGATGTCATTTTCTGGAAAGCTCCCCTCGCTCTCGTCCCTGACACTAGATGGCGCTAGTGCCGGATACATGACGTCGACTTATTCGCGCAACAATATGTTTAGAATTAGGAGTTACGAATTTCATACATTTAGTTTTAGTTCCATTCAAATGCAAATTATTAACATTAATCCAATTGATTAACTTAGCTACAGCATTATTTACTTCGTCGTTATTTAATAACTGTCGTTTTAATTTGAAAATTAATGAAGTATCATCAGCAAATAATACTATATCATGGTTATCCCCTATTATGTAAGGTAAGTCATTAATATATACAAGAAACAGAAAGAGGCCGAGAATTGAGTCCTGAGGCACGCCCATTTGTACAATCGACCCGGAAGAACTCATACTATTGATGACAACTTTTTGCGTTTTGTCACTTAAATATGAAATAATTAATTTAAGAGCATCGCTTCTTACACCGTAGTGTTGAAGTTTCCTGATTAATGTTTCATGGTGAACAATTAGGTTAGGCAGGCACAATGGTAAAAACTGTGTATTTAAGTGTTCCTCAAGGTTTTGTGTGGTTCTTTGATTTTTATCATTTACAGCGCTGATATAATAAACTATCTCCAAAACTGTAAATATCATCTATACACCAATGATTTACAGGTATATATACTCGTAGATCGAAAAAATATTAACACATATTAATATCGTAAATAAGTTAAATCAGGATATTCAACGTGTTTGCGATTGGTCAGAAAATAACTCCATGGTTCTTAATCCTTCAAAGTTAAAATTTCTTATCATTGGCACTAAAAAACAGGTACATGATATAGCTATAACTAAACCCGATATACGTGTTAATGGAGAGAAAATTGCACAAATTCATGAAGCTCAAAATATAGGCATTCTTTTGACAGCACTTTGAGGTTTGAAAACCATGTCATTAATTTGGTACAAAACTTCTATTACAGGTTAAAAGTTCTATACAGATTTAGACCATATAATATAGTTAATTTACGTGTAAAGTTTTGTGAAACTCTAGTTTTAGCTAAATTAAATTATTGTATAACTGTTTACGGAACTTGTTTGCTTAAAAAATGTCAAAAATTAACCCAGAGGGTACAAAATGCTTGTGCACGCTATTGTTTTTACATACCGAGAAGATCTCATGTTACGTCATATCTCAAATATATTAAAAATGCATGGGCGTCTGAAACTTTTTTTATGCTTCTTTGCTATTCGGCGTGATAAATACAAAGAATCCAGAATATTTATACAAAAAACTTAACTGGAGAAATTACCAACATTTGTGTCAAACCCGAATACGCTCTAATGTTTTAAACGGCAACTAAGTGTTAGAATGATCTCCCACCACCACTTCGCACTACGACAAGTTAAACTAGTTTTAAAAAGAATTATAGAAGCCACTTTCTAACAGAACAAATACTGTCACAATAAATAAAATAAATAAACATTGCTAGTAGGTGGGAGAACTACTTATTAGATAAAAAAAAAATATTATTTTGTACTTTATGTTTCTTACTGTTAGTTATATTGTTGTAGATAATAATTATTTTAAAAAATATGTAAATAAAGAAATAAATAATGATAACTAAAGATATATTATATTTAATTACTAATTTGAACTGGCTAATACTCGCTAATATTCGGGAATCCACGGTTATGATTAAATGCAATATGAGCCGGGATGCGCACGTTTTGTTCATTACCTGCAACTTGTTCATTTCTAATTACTGTAACTGCAACATTTATGCTGAGCTAGAGCCGATTCATTACTACACTATGTAATTTTGGTTATTTCTGTGGTACTTCTTATTGTAACTATATTGGTGGTAATGAATAAATGTTCATTATTATTGTTAAGTAAAAGAAAACAAGAGGTAATATTAAAAAAAAATTGTACAATTGAATTCAATATAAAAAATGAGAACATCATCAATGTAATCTAAGTAAATAATTATTAAGGATAACTCTAAAACAGTCAGTAGTTGATGAGATCTTGATAAAATGCAACCACATGAGAAGCACCAGCTATCAAATAAAAAAAACAACCATCAATATCGGTTCACCTAGAAAAATTTCTGAGGTAACGCACATAAAAAAATACAGTCGAATTGGGAACTTCCTTTTTTTGAAGTTGCAAACTACATTCCCGATTTTAGCCACCAAAAGAGATAAAGTGGAATTTTTCTGGAAGTTTATATGGGACTCCTGAAGTACAATAAACAATTTAATAAAAATGAATCGTCAAAATCGGTTTAAAATCGACGAAATTAATATATAATATAAATTAAATTTATAAAAAAATCAGATAAACTGAACCGCTATGTCTAATCTCAAAACGCTTGACAAATACTTATATTTTTATGAACTAATAGTTAACTCATTACAATAAAAACCATTCAAGCAGAAACTTCAATGTTCTTAAAAAAACATTTTCTTGATTTTTTTTTGACAACGATAACTTCCGAACTTTTTATTCCTACCTCTGTGGTGCCCATCGGAGGCAAATATCAGCCATTGTTCCGTCGCTCCTATAAAATAGTATCATGCTATAAGCAGGAGTGCTACCAAGTCTGGGCTGACGCATCAGCGTTCCGGGATGTAAACATCAGCGCTCTAAAAAAGAAGTATAATTCCGCTTCCAGGTCCTTCAAAAGAGTCATTGCCAAGGCAAAGTCAGAGCACATAGGCAGAATTGGCGAGAAACTAGTTCGCCTTTCTTCTGGAACCCATACGAATGTACTAGAATTAGTCTCTCGCCAAGGCCAACCAAGGGAATTTCTGTGAGCCATCTCTTCCATCTCTGCATAGGGTGGACGACTTACTGGCCCATGCCGCAAAGGAGAAAGCCGATTTGACGGGGGGAGTACACCGCTGACCATCCCGTGGTGTGAGTGCTCCATGCCGGAGGTGCGGTTCACACAGCGCTCGGTTCGCAAAGCTCTCCTCTCCCCGGATATCCACAAGTCGAGTGGGCATGACGGTATCCCCCCCCCAATTCTGCTAAGGACATGTGCTCCAGAGTTCACACCGGTCTTAACGCATCTTTTCCGTACTCATACTCCCTAGGTGTAGTCCCAAAATTGTGGAAGACGGCTTTCGTCCACCCGATCCCTAAAAAAGGCGACCGCTCAAACCCGTCCAACTACAGGCCCATCGCCATCACCTCCTTGTTCTCTAAAACAATGAAGTCTATTTTAAACTGCCAGCTCATGAGGTACCTTGAGGATCACCAGCTGATTAGTGATCACCAATACGGTTTTCGTCGCGGTCGATCAGCTAGTGATCTTCTGGTCTATCTGACTCATAGATGGGCGGCAGTAGTCGAGTCTAAGGGGGAGGCATTGGCCGTTAGTTTGGACATTGCGAAGGCCTTCGATCGGGTGTGGCACAAAGCGCTTCTTTCGAATCTCCCTTCCTATGGGCTTCCCGAAAAATTGTGCAATTGGATCACCAGCTTTCTTGCAGATCGGAACATCAAGGTTGTTGTAGACGGTGCAGGCTCCAATTACAGGCCTATTAATGCTGGTGTTCCACAAGGCTGCGTGCTATAACCAACGCTGTTTCTTCTGCATATCAATGATATGTTACAAACCGGTAACATTCATTGCTATACAGATGACAGCACTGGTGATGCTCTGTACACCGGCCGTGCCAATATTTCGCGGGAAAACGTCTCCAAGTACCAGGACAAATTTGTGTCTGAAGTCGAATTTTCGCTGAACAAAGTCTTGCATTGGGGGCGACTAAAAGTATAACCCTCCGAAGACACAACTTTGCGCGTTAATCGCTAAAAAGAACCCTTTTATTGTATCTCCTCAGTTTCAAGGCACTCCCTTTGTTGCCTCAGCCAGTATCTGAATCCTAGTCGTCGACATATTGAGTGAAGTGCAGTTTGGTGGTCACTTGGAAGAGAAGGCCAAAGCCGTTAAGCCGGCCAAATTTCATGCCGACACACCGCCTGCAACTTTACAAGGTGCAGGTTCAGCCGCACATGGAATACTGTTCCCATCCCTGGGATGGGGCTCCCCATTGCCGGCTCTTTCCACTTGACCGCATCCAGCGCTGAGCGGCTCTTATCGTTGACGTCCGAGTGCTTTCCGATCGGCTCGAATCACTGGCGCTGCGAAGAGATGTTGCATCTCTTTGCGTATTTTATCTTATCTATCATGGGGAGTGCTCTGAGGAATTGCTTGGATTAATCTTAGCCGCCAAATTTCATGAACGCACTACGTGACAAACCTCCCGATACCATCCACACTATCTGGGTGCTTGGCGGTCCACCACTGTACGTTTCACTAGGACTTTTCTTCCGTACGACCGACCTCTCTGTGGAATAGTTTTCCACCGGCGATTTTGCCGGACCGATACTACCTGGGGACCTTCAAAAAAAGAGCTTACTCCTTTCTAAAGGGCCTGCAACGCACCTGCAAGTGCTCTGGTGTTGCGGATGTTCATGGGCGTCGTTAGTCACCTAACATTAGGTGAACCGTATGCTCGTTTGCCCCTCTTCTATATATAATAAACAAGTAATTTGTGAAAATTTGCGTGTATTTAAAATACTGTTAAAAATTTACGTATTACATTAGCGCTTAAGGCATGCACATTTGGATTTACAAAAAGTTTTTTCAAATTATAATTACAGCTAGGTGAGGTACTTAGTGTCTAGTGGTTGATGGTATCTTGTAAGCTTCATGCTCGCGTGCTATGTACGGTCGTTTAACGACATAATTGCAAACGAATTAATCATCTACATTTGCTATTATCTGATGTTTATTATATTTAAATACTAAAATGCTATTAGTTTTACTAAAATGCTACTAGCATTACTAATACATTTGTTAACCAATTCATGTAAGCTTAAATGGTTGTGTTAGGAGTGCTTCACAATAATAGTCGAATGGTGACTCGAACCCACGACTTTTGCGGTATGCCTTGGTAGAGGCCTGTATTGAGCTGTATATAGTTCACTTGAAGGTAATAGATGGTGTGGCCCATAGACACCTACATCTATGCTCGATTAAAAATCAAAATAAAGATGCATTGCCACCTCTTGGAACTAAGTTGCTAGTTATTATGCATGTATATAATGCATGTTTAACAGTAAAATCTAATGTTTTCTTTCACAAATCATATTGCACCGCTAAAGTAATTTCTGTTGGCGGGTAGTGCGGCAAAAGGCGTTACGTCTGCCTTTGTACTCTTTTGTGTAATAAATTTTAAATAAATAAAAGATATTCCTGTTCTCGTCACTCGCCAAAACTGACACATCATTCATCATCAATCATTCAAATCAATCAACATTATGACCAAATATACATATTTTTTATTATTTATTTTAATACACTATGACAAAGTAACAAATTAACAAATAGCCCACCTGTTTACGTGATTCTTTAAAAGCTCAAAAATTTGTCAAATTTCAGAGAAGTTTTCTTTATTTTATGATGTATGTAGCCTTTGTAACCTTGAACCAAAGGAAAGTTATACGATTATTTACGTATACAGAATAATGTCAAAACCTAGTTGATAGTGATGCTTTGAATACTAATTGTTTCTGAAATAATATAGGAATCCAAATCTATGAAGATGTGTTTTCGTGATGGTTTTCATAAGATTTCATGTTTTTAGTACATTTTAATAGCACAATATACGTCTTTGTGTAGTTCTAATATGTAGGTGGTCGTGTCTGGGAAAATGTACCTGGTACTCGACACCTACTAGTAGACGTTAAGGGTAAGCTTTTCCAGTAAAGTTGTTCAACCAACTATAAAATACAACCTTCTTTGGCAATACTCTAATTCGAATTTTACGATACCAACGATGATTGATTTTATTCTTCCGCTATTACAAAGCGGTTCTCGGTATTACAGATTACCTAATGATAAATAGGCAGTTATAGTTATAGCAACATAGTTGTCATACATACATGATTCAAAACTATTAATTAAACCTCGAATATATAATAATGACAATGGATTAGAAATAATTAGAAACATTAATTATATGGT
This sequence comes from Parnassius apollo, assembly GCA_907164705.1. Classification (NCBI taxonomy): domain Eukaryota; kingdom Metazoa; phylum Arthropoda; class Insecta; order Lepidoptera; family Papilionidae; genus Parnassius; species Parnassius apollo. The sequence goes on along the minus strand of CAJQZP010001411.1, from coordinate 158,074 downwards.
TAAATAAATTAGCTCGTTGAAGATGTAAGCGCGCTGCGGTATAAAATGTATCGCCATTTACCAGATTACGAATACGCTATAACCATGTAGAGTAGATAGGCAACTCGATCGAATAATAGATAAAACTTATTGTACGTACTTTAAGACGTTAAATTATGTACACTTATTTTCAGTTAGCGACGTTTTGGGTGATGAAAACTACAAACATCATAACATCACAAGTCCACTGCTGAACATAGGCCAATCTCAAAGGATGCCACAAAGCACGTTCCCGAAGCACCTGCATTCATTGACTTTCTGCATCTCTTATCAGGTCGAAAATTCATTTAGTGGGATGCCGCCACACATTTTGCTTACCGGTAAACTTTCTTCCCTATTGGTAGTTGGTTTTTCGAGCTCTATCTAATATATAATCGTGGTTTTACTACCAAAATTAGATACGAAGTTAATAACTAATAAATAAAGGAAGTACACGTGTATGTTACAAATAGGTTATACTTATACTTATTTATGTATTATTATACATACACGATAGTTTCACCGTTTCTTTAATCTTTGGTATCATCTCTACCGCAATGCAACGTGCGCGTTGATATTTGCAGTGATAGCGGCAATAAATGCGCGTGATTTCCTACGTTGACCGCTGGATTTAGTGTTGTTACAACGTATCGATATGATTCATATATCGTTGACCGCTGTTAAAAGGGTTTGTTGACAACTGTTGCCAAGCTACTTTAACCAGCATCAGTTTTCAAGCTACTTTAAGAGCTACTGAAACACCTGATCAAAGTCAGCAAAAGCGTCTTGAACAGGCAGAGCGTCAATCTACTTTAAAAGCTACTGAAACACCTGCTCAAAGTCAGCAAAGGCTATTCGAACAAGCGGAACGTCAGGCCGCCTTAAGAGCCGCGGAAACACCTGATGAAACTCAACACAGACTCATTGAGCAATCTGAACGTCAATCTACTATAAGGGTATCTGAAACACCAGAACAGACACAGGCGCGAAGAGATGCAAATGCACAGCTCCAAGCTGAACGTCGACAAAATTTTCAAAGAAACAATTGGTCGGTTTTTAATGACGCAGCATTCAATTATGATCCGTTGATTGATTATAAAAATCACAGGTTAGTTGTTATCGGACTGATGGAGAAGGCGTGTCGATTTTGCAGCGCTTTAAAATGGAAAGATGAAACCGCAGGCATGTACTGTTCTAATGTCAAAGTGTCTCTTCCGTTACTTGGGGAACCAGAAGAACGTTTGAAAACTCTCTTTTTATATGATGCTAATGAGTCACGGCGCTTTTTAAACAGGATCCGGAAATATAACTCATGCTTTCAAATGACGTCCTTCGGAATTGACAAGGAAATAATAATGGCGGGATTTTCGCCTACATTTACGGTGCAAGGGCAAATTTATCATAGAATAGGTTCACTTTTTCCAGCTGAAAACGAACAGCATACATTTTTACAAGTATATTTTATGAGTGACGAAGAAATTGAGGTAGACCGTCGCTGCCAATTTATCCAGGGAGTTGATAGAGAGACACAGTGTTCAAAATTCAAAGATTCTTGCATGAACGTAACATTTTAGTCAAAACTTTTAAAACTGCTTTAGAAAACCTACCTGAAGAGGATTATAAAGTCGTCATTCACGCAGATCGGACCTCTCGAGGAGAGCATGAAAGGCGCTACAATGCACCTTTAATAAACGAAATAGCAGCCGTAATTAGTGGTGATCAATTTTCTTCACGAGACATTGGCTTGCTAGCACGTGATGATACGTTGCAACGGGTAGCCTATACACATAAGTTTTATGACGCTCTGCAATACCCATTGATTTATTGCAAAGGACAAGAGGGTTATCATTTTCAAATTCCACTCGTAACCCGGTCAAAGGAGCCTACTCCGAACAAAAAAGTATCATGTATGGGTTTTTATGCGTATCATATGATGTTGCGAGAAAATGATTTTAACCTCTCAGCCCGGTGTAGACAATTATTTCATCAATTTTTGGGAGACATGTATGTGAAGGTAGAAAGTGAACATCTCCGTTATATATCTTTAAATCAAAAAAAGCTGCGCGTTGAGAATTATATACATTTACAAGATGCAGTTTCTAGTGACGGCAATGTAAAGCCCAGAAATTTAGGTAAAATGGTAATTCTGCCCTCATCATTCGTTAACAGTCCGCGCTACCTACATGAGTACACATAAGACGCATTCGCCTATGAACGAACTTACGGAAGACCTGATATTTTTGTTACTTTTACTTGCAATCCCACATGGAAAGAAATAACCGAGGAGCTAATGCCTGGCCAAAAAAGTAATGACAGACACGATTTAGTTGCTAGAGTATTTAGATTAAAAGTACAAAAATCATTGTATGTAATTAACAAAGGGAAAATTTTCGGAGAGGTGCAGTGCTTCATGTATTCAATTGAATGGCAAAAAAAGAGGATTACCGCATGCCCACATTCTAATATGGCTTTAAAGAGAAGTTGCGGCCGAGCCAAATAGACGACATAATAAGCGCCGAGATTCCGGATCCTGAGCAAGATAAAGAATTGTATGATATCATCGTCCGAAATATGATTCACGGTCCTGTTTCTGTTTACGATTGCTGTTCGGGGTCCTACAGGATAATAAAGATCTTAAAACTGTCAACGGGCACGAATGCGCAACTTATAGAGAAGCATGTGAAGCTCTGCATCTTTTAGAAAACGATAAAAACTGGGATCAAACAATGGAGGAAGCTGTGCAGTGCCAGTCACCAGCCAAAATTAGGGATCTTTATGCAACTCTCATATCATTTTACGGGCTATCTAATGCACATGAATTGTGGGACAAAGAGTACATGGCGGAAGATATTTTGCGAAGGTTACAGCAGACACACGCGAACATGACATACAATGAACACATTTATAATGAAGCACTTGGAAAAATTGAAGATAAAGTAATAGCAATGGTAGGAAAAAAATTAAGCGACTTTGGAATGATAAGCCCTCAGCGAACAACCGAAAATAAACTAAGTGATGAAATTATACGTGAAACAAACTACGATATACCAGCTTTGCAGCAGCAAGTAGCCGAATTTGCTTCCCGAATGAAAACGAGTTTTTGACAAAGTATTAGGACAAATTGAATCTGGAAATGGTGTACTTTTCTTTTTAGATGCCCTGGAGGAACTGGGAAGGCATTTTTGTTAAATTTATTATTAGCGCAAGTACGGAAAGATTAAAAACATTGCTGTGGCCGTAGCTTCCTCCGGTATAGCCGCTATACCGGAGGAAGCTACGGCTAATTAGCCGCTATAATTCTAAAATCTATATATATATATATATATATATATATATATATAAGCTATAATTCTGTTTTAAAACTCCCTCTAAATCTAGCCCAGGAAGAAGCGCCGATCTGCAACTTTAGCAAAAATAGTTCACGAGGTCTAATGCTACGACAATGCAAACTTTTAGTGTGGGACGAAAGTACAATGTCGCATAAAAAAGCTGTAGAAGCACTAAATCGATCGCTCCACGATGTGCGCAGCAATACCGATATAATGGGAGGAATGGTGGTTTTACTGGCTGGTGACTTTCGCTAAACTTTACCTGTCATTTAAAAGGGCACACCTGCAGATGAAATTATAGCATGCCTCAAGTCGTCTATTTTATGGAACAAGGTGACAAAATTCAGTTTAACTACGAATATGAGAGTGCATTTGTATAATGATATCAATGCTGGAAACTATGCTACACACTATTAAAATTTGGCGATGTGCGGTTGGAAACGGATGCTGAGGGCTGCGTTAAATTGACGACAGATTTTTGTAATTTAGAACAGAGTCATTCCGAATTAATTGCGAGCGTTTATTCAGATTTAACGAACAACATGCATGAAGACAAATGGTTATGTGAAAGGGCGATTCTTGCACCAAAAAATGAGAGCGTTAACAAAATTAATTCAGATATTAAGCGAAGTAGCAGGAGAAATAACAGAGTATTTGTCAGTAGACACAGTTATGGACACAAAACAGAGCACTTCATATCCCGTAGAGTTTCTAAATTCTCTAGAGTTGTCAGGTGTGCCCTCACATAAGCTTCAATTAAAATTAGGCGTTCCAGTCATGCTAATGCGAAATTTAGATGCTCCTCGGTTATGTAACGGGACAACAATTTTGACAGGCGTAGGAAAAGGTGAAAATGTTATTATACCCTATAATTCCCACAGATCTACCTTTTCAATTCAAAAGGTTGCAGTTCCCTATTAAGCTCAGTTTTACAATGAAAATTAATAAAGCGCAAGGGCAAACGTTACAGGTAGCGGGGGTCAACTTAGAAAAACCGTGCTTCTCTCACGGTCAGCTGTATGTAGCATGTTCGCGTGTGTCAAATGCCCAGAATCTCCACATTCTTTCCCCGAATGGAAAAACATATAACATTGTGTACAAGTAGCGTCTTAAAATAGTGTTCAGTTGGTTTTTTTTTTTCAAAATTCCTACAACCAATTAATCAGAATTCCCACAGATCTTCCCTTTCAATTCAAAATTTCCTATTTAGCTCAGTTTCAATTCCAAATGCTGCACCGCTGACGGACCTATTTAGCTCAGTTTCCTTTCAACTCAAAAGGCTGCATCTCTGACGGACCTTTTATTGGGCTCAGTTACCTTTCAATTCAGAAAACTGCATCTCTGACGAATCAATTTAGCTTAGTTTCTTTTCAAAAGTCTGCATCTCTGACGAATAATTATGCTCAGTTTCCTTTTAATGGCTGCATCTCTGACAAATCTATAAAACTCAGTTTTCTTTCAATTTAAAAGCAATGGATAGTTCATTTCCCAGTGACCATGTGGGCGAAGCCGCGGGTAACAGCTAGTATTCCCTAAATTCGACGCTAGGATTATATGACCTTTCATTGTAAAGTTCATCAACCTTTGTCTACTTTTATGGACTCCTACTGTCGCCCACTCATTAACATGTCTTGCGATTGTTCAAGGAGAATGTTTTAGAAGTAAAAGTATTATTAAATTCATTGCAAATAAGCTTAAATAATGTTCCATACAAAAAATCTGGATTATTTTGTTATGAAAGTGATGGAAGTTTTTTTACTATGTTACTTCTAAACTTCTCCAAGCGACGTGCATTTACTGGAACAAACACAACTTTTTTATTTACTTACTTTTTGTGAACATAAGGTAACGAAACTAATTGTCCACAGTGATCAGAGCTCAATTTTTGAATTATACATTTATTGAACGGCTTAAAATTTGTAAAAATGTTATCTATACATGTTCACTATATTCAGCAATACGCGTTGGCTCCAAAAATAAATTAAAAAGACCATAAAATTTAAGCAATGATCTAAATTTAATATTGGTGGAGGAAGCTACTAGGAGATTGATATTAAAGTCTCCACACATTGCAACAGATTTATTCTGTTTATTAAGCTTAGCAAAAACTTCCTCCTCCCTTTTTCAAAAGTGTCATATAAAGAACATGGGGGTCTGTAAACGCACACAACAATGAGGTGCTCAAACTCAACACATGCCATTTCTACAGTTCGCTCAACGCAGAGGCTCACAATATCTTTACGTTCTTTACATGATACTAATTTACTAACTATAATTAAGGAGCTACCTCTTAAAACCGTTTCTCTATTGAAAGAACTGACCGCCTGGTGATTACTGAAGTTAAACATTAAATTATGAGTTTTTAGCCAATGTTCAGTAATACATAAAATATGAATATTGTTGCTATTTAAGAACAATTCAATATCTAGCTCTTTGCCTATCATGCCTTGTATATTCTGATGCACCAGGTGTAAACATTTTTTATTATCATTTTGTGGAGTTATACAATTGCAACTATTAAGGATTTGTAAGCTACATTCTAAATTATTTAAATTATTATAATTGCTAGAGATTACCTCTATTGTCTCATTTTCTAATTTAAATTACTTGGAACGGATTCCATGTCACATCATTATGCTGCTCAATAGGAGCAGATGTCTGGGTAGCCAAGTCCTTGGCTGAGTTAATATATAAATAATATGATAGCACATTTGCTATCTGTCTTAAATTATATTTGGATAGGTAATACCTATCTGTAGTCAAAAATTTCTTAATTAAATTATTAATGTCTATTAAATTAATTCTATTAGTATAATTATTACAATTAAATGTCAAATTTTAATTACTGTTACATGACAAGTTCTTCATTAATAAATTTAAATCATATCTTATTTTATTCTCCTGTGGCCAACCCTGCATGTAAGGCAATGTAAACAAGATAATTTTATGTACATTTAAAGTATTGAGGTAATCAATACATTTTAATAATTGATTTTTGTTTACATTGCCTCTTATCACAACAAGAATTATTAACGTGCTATTAGGACAAAACTTACTAGTTAAAACTTTATTCATTATATTATGACTAAGATGCTTCAGGCATACAATAATTACTAATCACTTGTCCATTTAAATCGTTGCCCAAATTTTTACCTATGTCATCACAATACATAATAATTTTATGTTTTTTTAATATTTAAATTAATTTTTAAAATTTAAGTATTTTATGTAGAATGGAATCTTATTAAATTCGTAAATTTCAGAAGCTTATCATCATCATTCACGCTAAAGTGAATCAAAGAATCAGTTCACTGCAAGTTTAGGGGGGGGGGATATTTTCCATAGTTGCCACGCTTTGCAGTCGGATTGCGATTGCAGCTTTTTTGTTTAAAGACCCGGACACCCTTTTTACTGGAAACGAGACATTTCATCTTGGTCCTCGGGGGTGATAGCGCATCTGCATTTCGATTCTTAATCGGGGATAGTTTTTTTTTTCATTCATTTACCATGATGTGGACTGTGTGCTTATTTTATATATATAAAAAAAAAACTGCTGCCACCTATCATATGTTTCAAATCCCTCTGTCGCCTTTTACGATTGATATACGATGATATTGGATAGTGACCGCTTTTACGCCGCTACTACACGACGTCCATCGATGCACGATCTACGACGTCGACTATTAATAAAAACAGATTGTAAGCTTCTTATGTAGTATCTACGAGCACTTAACCCTATAGAGACGTATAATTAGCCTCTTGACGCTAATGACTAGTGCGGGGCGGTATATTTATTTTGTATTGTCGGTAATTATCCACGAAAAGATTATTGTATTTAGATATCGTTTTTTCGGATTTATTAGATATTGACAGATACATAATTTATTAATATTATAGGTATATATAACTTAATATTAAAGTATTACTAAGAGTAGTACATTATTATTTACTCCTCTTAGTAATACTTTATAATATTAATTATAATTATTCTTTTCGTGTATGAGCTTTGGATAAGTACTATAACAATGTTATTTTATTTAAACTGTATGACTTTTTCCCTATAGGTTTCCAAAAGATGGTAATATGTAAAACAAATGGATAAACGTTACAAAAGGAGAAAATTGGTTTCCATCAAAATATAGCGTCATGTGCTCAAAACATTTTAATGAAGATTGTTTTTTGATGACAAACAAGAAGCGGCGACTAATGAGAAGTGCAGAAGAAGTTTCAAAATCAATAATAGCACTTAAATAAATAAACGTGAAAATATTTTTATTCTCTTTTCAATCTCTCCGTACTACCTCGTAGTGCCTCAACCTTAAGCCGAACTATCTTGCTTATCTGCTACGGGGCCTTTTTTATAGGATAGGGTGAGCACACAGTACACCTGGTAAGTGGTTGCTGTGGCCCATAGGCATCTACATCTATCCTCGATTATGAATCTAAATGCAGATGCGTTGTCACCCGTGGGGAATGAAATGCCTCGTTTCCAGTAAAAAGGGTCGCCGGTTATCTACACTCACCATACGAAACACAGCATAAAGCTACTATTTTACGCTGGTATTCTGTGAGAGCGTGCGTCGAGCGTCCTTCCCCGGTCGAGCCGACCAATTCATGGTACAACTATACTACTAATATAACTGCAGCATGGCTCTACCACGTATTATATATTTTAATTTTTTATGTTAAAGTAATTTTATGTTAAAGTTCAACAAATCACTGAAAGTTTATTTTAAACTCCTTTTAAACTCCAACTTCGAAAAAAATTCAAGATTAAATTAAATCTTGAATTTTTTTCGAAGTTGGCATTTATATTTTACCTGAGTATACTGCTGTAAAATATAATGTTGTAAAATTGTAATGTTGAAAATGTTAGTACATTTAAAATTGCATTTCTTAGTTGCATAGAAAATTGAAGTCACAGTCAAAAGCTAGTTACTGATACCGAAAGCATGTATTAAAAAAGCGAAAAAAATTATCATTATCGATAGAAAGCATCAAGTCATTACAATGCACGCCCTAGCGATCGTGTCCGACCGTGTTCGGAGTACTTCGTAGCGATCACAACTCCCCCCCGCACCGCAACTATTTGACAAAATTGTTTTCTTTTAAATTCGCGTGTGTTACTTCCTATAGGGTTAAGTGCTCGTAGTGTAGTATACATATTCTATTTTCCGTTTTTAAATGTTCAACTTAAAATACACCGAAAAACATACAAAAACTTTAAGTTAGTGAGGATTTGCTATAACCGACATGCTTCGTAAGCGAATTACGACTTACGCACACTTAAACTTACAACGTCGCGGGTTCGAATCACGCACGAAATAAATATTTTTATGTTCTACAAGTAATTGTTGTCTGAATATTTGTCTTTGTGCAATTTATGTTCATAAACTACGTCCACGATATAGGGCAAAATTCAAATCCTTTATTAAAAAAGAATAAATATTGGATACATATCAGAAGTGCAGACAGATTTATTAAATTTTACAAAATGTAACTCTGGTTATTAAACTAAAACTAATGTAACCTATGTCCGTTGTACAGCTGGTCACAGGCTTCCTCATTGCTAAAAGCATTTTAGGGCAAGAAAGAGTATGTCGTGTAGGTTTCCTCACGATGTTTTTCTTCACCGCCGGGCATGTGATAAATCAGCTCTTAAAATTGCAATCAAAAACTTGAGTGCAGGCGGGGATCAAACCAGGTTTGCTCGCGTATAGTGAAATTTACGGCGAGCAAATAAAATTATTGTTTTTTATTTGTTTCGTTTTGGTTTGTTAAGCGCGTTATTTTTCGCATAGAATAGCAAGTTATGATTGCAACACTTGAACGTAAAAATCTTTTAATTTAATTCACAAAATGTGATGGACTAGGTGTAGAAAACGTTTGAGTTTTAAAAGTAATGTTGGTCTTCTAAAGAAGCGCGCACTTTCCACAACCTTATTACCGTTTAGTATAAATGTTACGGATGTAATAATATATTATATTATATAACTTTATTACCAAAATAATATATGTAGATATACCTACTCCCTTCCGTATTGTGGTTAGAACGGTGGCTGCGCTTCCTCGGTGAATGGTTTTACCTAGACCGTGAGCGAGAAAAAAAAACCAGCCTTCTTATCACCAGCCGTCAATGTACAGTTACAACGGATACAGTTCCTTCGGGAAATTCACCTCACTTTAATCCCACTGTATGTGTGACTGTACTGTACTGTACTGTATGTGTGTCTGTGACTGTACGGCAAATGCCACAAATATCTTATGATTTATAAGAGACTTAAGAGACTTATTTTGCGCCCTCCTTTCTTCCAAGGAGGGTCGCGTCCGTTTACGGCTTAAAGATCTCTCGTCAGATTGTTAAGCCAATCCCAAAAGGTTGTGTTTAGTGGGCAAAAGTCTCCACATAAGCACGAACCTGGCTGCGGGGTATGCTATGAGCATTTACCACCTCCTTCCCCCGTTACCGGAGGGATGCCCTTAATTGCTTCGGGCGCAAAAAAAACAGACTTATTCTTGCCCCTGGCTCCTATATTATAATGTCTGTATAAGTACTCGTATGATTTAAACATAATTTTATTTAAGAATATAAAAAATAAAAATGTTATATACTACCATGTTTTTGATAGTAATGTATACGTGATATTGCAATGGCATGTTTGTTATTAAGAAAATATGCCTAAAAAGAAAGTTGTTGCCTGGCTGTAAATTGGAAATATAGTTTTTAAAATAGAGCAGCAGTAGTAATAAATTCGCCACAGTCCTCTTTCTAACACGTAAATGAAAAATAAAATTCAATTTCTTATTGTACGAGACATATTACAACTGTCTCGGACTCATACTAACTGCATTGCACATCTTACATGACACGCCACATGCGTCCGTGTCTTCGACAGTTGACCACCGTCCGGCGAGTACATAACACGCATCTCTACCAGCAAACTAAATGCCTCTATATCTTTCATTTCATTGTCACGCGATTAACGAACTACCAATTTAAAAAAAAAACTGCGCGCGCTCTCATTTGCTAATGCAGGAATTTATATGTGATGTGCTTTCAGTGATGATAAGATAACTGAACGTGATTTAAAAAAATATATTTTTATTTTTATGTATGTTTTAAAAACAGTTTCTGATAGTTCTACGTTTAACTTGATAAAGATCTGTTTTATTAACTCCTGGATTTTGGTATTGCGCTGTGACAGGATTTGATATTTTATTATGGTGAGTTTAAATTTTCTTTAATTTTACAGTTTGCATCATCTTCATCAGTCTTACATTTACGAAAACAAAGTAGGCAATTTAAATATAAAATAATTAAAAGGAGACAAATATTTTTAGTGAATATTGATAAATTTGAAATATTTTGTCATTGTAAGAGTGTTTGAAACTTTTTTAAATGAAATGAAACAACAGTGCTTCTCATCTTACTCTTATAAATATTTGATGCCTTTTACCTATTTAACCCTACACCTAATGCACATATTGAACGGTTTTATTAAGTATCAAAAGTAATTCGGTAAAAATAGAGTGTAGAGAACCGGAGATCCTTTCCTACTGGAAACGAGGCAATTCATCTTAGTCCTCACGGGTGACAACCCATCCGCATTTTGATTCGTAATCGTGGATGGATGTAGATGTCTATGGGCCGCAGCAACCACTTACCATCAGGTGGAATGTGTGCTCGTTTGTAACCCTAACCTATAAAAAAATATCAGGAAGGTGTTGCTGCCTATATTCTGCTTTAGTTTCCGTACTCACAGGACGATATGAGGTACAAGTAGTTGATATTCTTACATCCCCACTACATGGTAATATTTCTTTATTTAAAATTATGTATTTAAATTATCGGTGGTCTTGAATCACTGTATTTCTACTACTACTGACTGCACAGTAAGGGTGCATTGCATTTGCACGATTATATACTTCTAGTATCATGCATATGGTTTAATCGAGGGCGAGGTAACTTAAAATGTTCTAGGCGTTTTTAATATACATTCACCGCACAAATAATGGAACAAAAGCGCACGCAAAACAGGAGATGAGAATTAAAGTTTACTGTTATTATTTGGCCTTTGCATCTAACTATACCAATCAAACGTCCAACATTGAACAAATACCTCCCATATAGATTGACTCTTAAGGGCGCACGCTTGGCACGCTTGCCACGCTTGGCAGCGGCTTGGCAATCTAAGTTGTTTATTATTTTAAGTTGTTATCAGGAAAGCACTGCTGCACATGTCCTGTTCCCTTTTCCTTTGTCGACTCTTCTAACACCCATAGGATAATATAGGCTAGTGGATTATTTAACTTCTAACACTCATAAGATAATATAGGCTAGTGGATTATTTAACTTCTAACACCCATAGGATAATATAGGCTAGTGGATTATTTAACTTCTAACACCCATAGGATAATATAGGTTAGTGGATTATTTAACTTCTAACACCCATAGGATAATATAGGCTAGTGAATTATTTAACTTTGCCACCACATGGTTAGCTATGTTCTATTTATCATTTTAAATTATTATTAATTTATATCTTTTAAGGAAAAAGTGCAAAAGTTCTAAAGTCGTTATTGCGAAAATAAAAAAAAAATTTCGTTTGTTCGAAGCTTTCGTCCTCGTTTCGCAATTTCTTTTACAGTATCAGAGACCACTATAAGAACGAAATTTTAATGTCTCGTTTTGCAATAAAAAAGAAAATACACAACGAGAGATGCTATTAATTTGGCACATCCTTAGTAGAAAGTAGTTACAGTTATTTAAAGAAATTTGCCGCAAGAGAAGATTATTTCTGTCATCAGCTGCAGTTATATTTTTTTACTCTTTTTCTAAATAACAATATTCCTGCAGATACTATTTCGGATGTTTAAAAATTTATTCACAATTGTCATTTATTTTGAGATGAGACTACTTTCTTTTAACCTATTTAGGCCTAAATAGGTCTGCACCTTCGGAAAGATCATTAATCGTGTAAGATAATAGTGTAAAAACATGCTGTAAATAAATTCTAAATTTTTAAAATTTCTGGTAACATACCTTAGCACTAAGATGGTTATTTTTGATTCTCGTAGTGTTAACGCACCAATTATGTCTATACAACATTTTGATACGTTACGAAAGCTGGGTGTTTATGAGTTCAAGGATCCATTATCACCAAGTAATTGTGTGCTCAACTATTCCTCATACGCGCATTAAAAAGAAAGTAAATAATGTAACTCTATTTTGATGACGGCGGCATCTCAACGGAGCCTAGCCATCTGCACAGAACAAGATTACGAGTTTAGTGAACGAGCGTATGCGCCAGAACAGGTGCCCTCTTAATATTCCGATGGGACGGTGATTCCACATGATAGGAGAGAGATCGTGTGCAGAACCAACATGCTGTCCTAAATACAGAAGTGAAAAAAAATTAAGCCCAATAACTGACCTGGCATTCGAAACTAGGATCACATGATTAGTAGTCGTACTGATAACCACTAGACCAATGAGACAGTCGATAATAATAAGCTGATTTTGATTGCAACTTCTAGAGAAAACTTTTCTCGCGCAGGAAATAGATGTAAAGGTTCCATTCACTTTTATTATCCCATATTGATACCATAACAAGAAAATTATTTTAAACTTTTTAGCTTGAGTATAATTTGAGGGTGTGGGTGTAAATTTCTGTTGTTTTTCTGCTGTTTCCACCTTCACTTACGCGTGGTGCATCTTGCAAATTGGCAGGCAAGGTTCTGGCAACAAGCTAACGAAAAATTTCTTAAAAACCCTAATTTCACACACTAGATATCATCACTGCTCACCAACCCATCTGTTTAGCGTAGTCAGTAACGGGTATTTTCGGTGGCCTTTAGTGTAAAATTCCAAACGAAAAAATATGTCAGTAAATATTTTGTGTTAGATGTTATTAGTGTTTATGCTTGAAGAATGAAGAGTTACGTTGAAGAAACTTATAGGGAGAATTCTCTATTATCGCCATGCGGCATACGGATTAAAGATCGCAAGCTACTCGCACCATTACGCTATATTTTTGGTGCTACCTGTACGCTATATTTTTGGCCTGCGCAAGTTTGATCATATATCACAATTTCACTCAAGACTTAAGTGGCTCGACATCCGTTTTCGCTGGAACACACTATCTTCTAAACACTTTTAATGGTATTCTTCATAATCCTTGTCCCTCATCTTATTTGAAAGAGCGTTTTTCATACTTAGGCTTATCCCGTTCGATGACCAACAAAACTCTAATATATCCCGGTGTATAAATCTACATATTACTCAATTTAAAATTACTTGATTAAAATTATTGGTTTATATGTACTAGAATGTAAGTATTTTATTGATATATTACGTATTTTGTTGTTTTTTTTAATTAAATTTATATATATATATATATATATATATATATATATATATATATATGTGTGTATGTATGTGTGTGTGTGTGTGTGTAAATAACATGTACTTATGTGTATGTATACAATGTGTCCGGTTTCCGATGTCCGATACTTTAAGGGGTTAAAATACAATTAATTTTATCGACAAATCAGGGATCAATGATTTTTTTTCGCCATCAATAAAAAATGGCAGCACTTTAAAAAAAATTGTTGGCGAAGCATAGATGCTTGTATTAATTTAACAATATCTACCCAAGTAGAAGACTTTCAAAAACAAAATTGGTCTCAAATGTTAGTTAATAGTGTAGACAATAAATCTAGATTCAAAATATTATTTTTTAATTTTTCAGTATTAGTAAAAAACATTTTTGAAAAAATAAATTAGACAACAAATTGATGTTGTTTTTCAGATTCTTAGCTTTAAAAAAAACCATCGTGTTAACCAATTTTTTTTACTTGTTTTTATTATAATACAGGATATTTGCTATAAATGCACATTTAAATCTTAACTCTGAGTTAGATAGTTTAGGAGCTATGACAGTGTAAACATACTTACTTGAAAAGCGCGGATACACTAGCAAATGAAATAAAACAAAATAATTTATATCAATTGCATTTAATTTGGCAAAATTATTACAAAAACTGCTCAAAGTGACCTCCTTGTCTCTGCAGACATGCTGTTGCTCTTAGTGCAACGTGTTGCGTAGAGCGCTGGATCATTGCCTTGTCTTCTCGCAATTCGTTTGCTGCTTGAATTTATTTTTTCTGCTAACTCCTCTCGTTTATTTGGCACATTTACATACACTCTTCGTTTGAGTGTGCCCCACAAAAAAAAATCGAGAGGTGTTAAATCCGGCGATCGCGGTGGCCAAGCAATTGTTCCTCCGCGTCTGATCCACGACGAATAGTGTGCATTTAAATGATTCCGCACAAGAAGCGCGAAGTGTGCCGGAGCACCATCCAATTGCAGAATCATTCTGGCCCTGTAGGCCTATGGTAACTCCAATAAAGCATCCAAAAAATTCGTTTCCAGGAAATTTAGGAATCTTGGGCTACTCATTTTCTCCGGTAAAATGATTGGTCCAATTAGAATGTCGTCAATCATTCCGGCCCAAACGTTGACAGAAAATTTATGTTGAAAATGAACTTGGGCGGATCGCATGTGGATTTTCTTGAAGCCACAGGTGTTCGTTACGGTAGTTCGTATACCCTGATCGCGTGAAAGTAGCTTCGTCTGTCCACATAATTCTTTTTAAAAAGTTTGGATCATATCGCGTTTCTCTCAATATCCACGAACAAAATATTGCTCTTCTTACATAATCAGGTTCCAGTATTTCTTGCACCCTTCGAAAATGGTAAGGATGTAATCCTTCTCTTTTTAAAATTTTCCACACCGACCATTTTGATAGACTGAGACGATTAGCTATGCGTCTAATGCTCAGGCTAGGGTCTTGAGTAATCATTTGCAATATTTGATGTTCATCTTGGAGCGACAAAACACGAGTACGTTCGTTACCGAGCCTTCTTATTCCATTTTCTGCAAGTCTCAAATGAATTCTCACGAAAGTGCGAGCATTCGGCGTACGTCTGTTAGGAAATCTGCGTGCATACTCTACAACAGCTCTATTTGCACTCCCGTTACACAATCCATACACGAAATGGATGTCAGCGATATGCTGGCTTGAGTACTCGTTCATTGTAATAAACAAAAAAAGGTTCAACACAAAACAAAAACGTAACAAAGTCTAACAACAAACAATAATTATGTACAGTAAGTAGATTTACTTAAAACCAGGAATGTTACCACAACGTAGAGCGAGGGACGACTGCTCGACGGCACAAGCGCACACTGCACCCTTTTTTACCTGGAGACAGCCGTTATTCTGTCTCGCTCGCACTGTTGTGCACAGCGTTTTTTACCTGCTCACACAAAGGATGCTATTGTGCTTGCTTACGATTTCTTGAATTATTGAAGAATTTTATCTTACTCACTGGAATGGATATTTAGTTATCTAATATCGGGGTAGAGGCACTTTGAACAGTTACATTCAAATTATCATAGCTCCTAAACTATCTAACTCAGAGTTAAGATTTAAATGTGCATTTATAAAAAATATCCTGTATTATAATATAAAAACAAGTAAAAAAAATTGGTTAACACGATGGTTTTTTTTTAAAGCTAAGAATCTGAAAAACAACATCAATTTGTTGTCTAATTTATTTTTTCAAAAATGTTTTTTACTAATACTGAAAAATTAAAAAATAATATTTTGAATCTAGATTTATTGTCTACACTATTAACTAACATTTGAGACCAATTTTGTTTTTGAAAGTCTTCTACTTGGGTAGATATTGTTAAATTAATACAAGCATCTATGCTTCGCCAAAATTTTTTTAAAGTGCTGCCATTTTTTTATTGATGGCGAAAAAAAAATCATTGATCCCTGATTTGTCGATAAAATTAATTTTATTTTAACCCCTTAAAGTATCGGACATCGGAAACCGGACACCCTGTATAATATGCGTGTATGCGTGTATAAGTGTGTGTATGTATAAAATAACATATTTATATTATATAATGAGTTTTAAATAAGCTAGTTTTTTCTGTTGCAGCTCTACCCATATAGCTCTGACCATAATACCAAAGATTAGCTGGCAGAGAATGCCATTTGGGCATTAAGTTTGTCTTTGTACCAATTTGTTTTACCATCTATCAATCTATATATCTACCTGTCGTCAGTTTGGGTATTATCATTCTATCATATATTTTGTGATTACCTCATTGGTCTAGCGGCCATAAAAAGCGATTGCTGATCATTTGGTCCTGGTTTCGAATCCTAGGTTGAACCAGAAACTAGTTATTGGATCTTTCTGTTGAGAAATTCTCAATACCAACCTGCAGTTAGGAAATTGGCGGTGTTTTACCTCCGTGTGTTAAAAAGCAAGTAAAACCGTTGATCCTGCGGCTGATCTCTCTTCGGTCGCGTCAGAGTGCTGTCTCACTGGACTATTAGAGTGAGAGAATATAGATTGCATACACTCGTGCCCTATACTCCTATCCCGAGCAAATGCCTACACTTTCACACTGCGTTACATACTTGATTGTTTTGATAAAATATCTTAAACGTTAAAAATACTTTAGAAATAATTGTAGTGGTTATGTTATGTAACTTGTTATAAAATTAATTATAAATTATAATTAAGTCGTTTAAAGGCAAAGTTAAACCAGTATATAAGTATACGTTTTTCCTACCTTTCTCCATATAGTTCCAAGTTCAACATAAGTAAAAGTGAAGTGATTGCGTCATAAGCGAAAACTGGTTAATAATTAGGCAAGTTTGACTATTCTTTATTCAGTTTTCACTACCTAGAGGTACTAGGCGGTACTGTCCGTATTATCTTTATGTAATACATTTCTTCGAAATCTTACCTGTTGTTATTACTGTAGGGTTATACATAACATATATGTTATAATGTGTTATTAGACGATAATATTGTTGCCATAATATTTATCTTTTTTCTTTTCATGTTTGAGAGTCCGAGATACTCTCGTTAATTTTTTAATGTCAAAATGAGTGAAAATGTAATTTTTGGTATTAGTTATGTAGTAATGCTCTTTTTAGTTTAGTCTAACAAGACCCACTTACCAAGTCACTAATTACATCCTTTGTTTGGGTTGTGGAATAAGGAAATGCTTTTACTTATTCTACAGTTGGAGATAAATATTAATGATTTTTACATACGAACGTCTAGAAACAGCCGTTGCTTCAGTTTTTAGCGCCATAACAGAATGGGGTTTTCGCTGTCAATCAATCTCTAAATTACGCCCTCCCCCCAAAAACTGAGCAACATGTAAACGCGGAAAGTCGTTGGATGCAGGTAATTCAGGGCCGTGCTTTGTGCTAAACAATGCGGGAGGCCTTTGTTCAGCAGTGAACTTTTTTGTGGGCGTAACTGTAAAGATAATATTGATGATTTAGGTAAATACATTAGCGATGTAATATAATAGGCTCACGTTTAGATATTAGTTGATTTTGTAAGGGGTTGTAATGTTGACGAAAGCGGGGTAAAAATATCGTAATTTTACGAATTAATCTTATATGCTCTCTTAAAGTGATTCATCACGAAAGTGCATTTCATTCTAGAAGCAGTTGTTCTAAGTACAATTTGTTTTAAATGTGAACATCCAATTGGCATGAATTTTGTATGACTTGACATCAAACGAGCATGCTTAAAAGAAAAAGTGTCGGTAAGAAAGATCGTGTTCACTTAGTAATGCATCGTGAAACTAAAATTATGCTCTCCGAACCTACTTCGAATATTAAATGAATGCATGAAAGTGAGGACGATGTTTCTTGAAATACTCGAATAACTTTTACGTTCAGATGACATCATTTAACAGTTGTGCTCCTTTGTTCTAATCTTGTAAAAGTTGTTTGTATTATTACTGGATTTGCTTGGAGGTTGTTTGCATTTTGGTTTAGTTTTCATTTATTAACCGCTAGCTAATTCGCTAGCTGTTCTCCGCGAGTTCTCCTGTGTGTAATTCATTACGACTGGATTTCATGGGTTTTTACTCTGGATCCGAATAATTTTTTAAAATAAAAATAGTACTAAGTTAGTCCTTATAACATCAGCTATCTGCCAGTGAAAGTCTCGTCAAAATCGGTCCAGCCATTTCGGATATTAGCCGAAATATAGACAGACGGACAGACACAAATTTAAAAAATTGTGTTTTTGTTACCCCTATTTCGTTCCTGGATAATGCCTCTAGAGTAATCGTTTTGTTTATAAAATCTAGATCTATTGAAGGCATGCCCCTGTAATTTACTTTTTTTTCAAAAAATTATTACAAAAATAAATATGACTTTCCAAAAACCTAAAAAAAATGCCCCGTTTTTACCTTCATAATCAGACGACTACCAAATAAATTTGAAAAGTTTTTAAGATAAAAGCAAATGATAGAAGCATAGATCTATTCTTCCTTTACATTTTGATACCAAAAATAATTTTATTGGCTTAGTTTTCGAGGAGAAAACAGGGGAATACGAAACGACGATCGGGCATGGTTTTTGTAGGTAAAATCGTTTTGAGCTGCAGTTGTCCCTATCGCACTCTTCGGCTGGAGACCAGAGGTGAGGGACAGCAATAGTTTCTTCAAATACCTATTTTTCAATTCTCTCACAGACCGTCTATCCTCTTAATGCAAAAGCTAAAACATGAATTGACTCTTATATAGTTAATGGTTAAGACGAATTTGCTAAGGACCGCATGCAAAAGTTTTATCAAAACTTTGATTCCATTACATTTTGTATGACTTACCATCAAAGGCAAATCAATATCTTACATAGAGATTTTACATTCGTTAGTTTTGATCAGTAGGCAAAAACGTTGTTGCCCATAAATCACATTCAATTTGGGATAATTTCAAATAAAAGTTGAAGACTAATTACGTATCTATCCAGGCGGCGGAGAAGTTCCGACGGTTGCATTCCACCATGTAAACCGCGTCAATGAGGAGTGGTTCCTTGGTTCCACGACAGGAAATTTTGAGCACGCGACATCACCTGATTTGAGTCCAGGTGACGAGTAATTCTTGCGCTCAAAATGGATGTTAGTGTCTTGTATATGGTCGGTAGACACGTGATGGGGCGGTATTTGATCAGGTCTGTGGTAACCTGGTCTTTAGTAACCAAATGAATGATCTCAGTAGTGAATAGGCTAGGGAGCGACTTCTGGTTGAGAGCCTCTTGAAACTGACGGGCGAGCATAGCGTGACACACCATGAACCCCTTAAGCAGTAGTGATGCAGCCCGTCGAGTCCCGGACTTTTCCAGTTCGGGGCTCTACGGACCGCCTCAGCTACGTCATCCGGCGTTATGATGACGGGGTCCATGGGCATAATACTCGCACACTGACCCGCCACAACTTCCGTCCAAGGGCCCTCGCTGTGGTTTACGGGCTCTAAACACAGGTCGCGTCAGAATGCGACAGTGTCAGCCTGATTCGGTCCTGAGCCCGTTCCACTTACCATTGGTCGGTCCAATGATTTATAGAGCCTCTTCTGATCACTCTAGAAGAGACGATTCTGGTTGAACCGTGTCGACCTCTCGGTATATTGCCGAATCCGCTTTCCCCAAGCAGCGATTCTATGCTTCAGGTGGTCTATGCGCTCCGTCAGTTTTTGCATTATATCCGGCTGGGACAAACTAACATTTGTCCCAGCAAATGCCATCCTGAAGGTGCGCACAATCCTTGGCCTGTTGTTGCCTGACCTGAAGCATATCAGTCTGCCGATGAGGGCCCTAGCCTTTGCGATACGTTCTTCAATTCTTATTCTCCAGGCTGGGATAGCGCTACTTTGTCCAGTAGCGCGTCCAGCCGTGGAAAGTTTGGCGCCTATAATACGGCATACTGCCAGTGCTGCGCCAAAAAGAATTGAGTTCGTCTCCCAAAGGTCCCGTCAAATAGGTCACCAGCATTGGGCTTAGAGCCCTCACGACAGCCCGATTCCGCTTGCTTAGGGCTATGCGGGGAATGCGTTAGTATTCATTTCGATTGTCCATCGCATGCGGCGTACTCCACCGGTGGCGGGTGCCGATTGCTGGGCCCGCGAAGACCCTGCCGACACCAAGCCAGCTGGTGGGGAATTTGGATGCGAGGGGCTGTTGGGTGGTCGTGCAGCACCTCTCGCTCGGCTGGCAGTTCGCATGCTATCGCGTATTATTATTATTATTATAATGTTTGCAGAATAATATATCCACGGAGACAATAGAATACATAAGAATTTTTGGGAGATCTGACAGCTTCTGAACTATGATGAGATTATTTTAATTTCAACCTAGTTTCTCCGGCACAGAATGGAGTTAAATAATGTTATAATTACACACTTGCTATTTTTCTGTATATATAAATAATATAATCATTATTTATTTGCATAATTATAACGATATTCAAGAAACTGTTAATTACATTGAACAATCATTACATTAATAACAGCCATTCCACTACTTTCAATTTAAATTCAAGTAATCAAATGTGTTTGTGTTTTTTTATGTTCAAAATTTAGGGAAAACACACTCTGATGTGTTTAATTG
Organism: Parnassius apollo; assembly: GCA_907164705.1. NCBI lineage: Eukaryota > Metazoa > Arthropoda > Insecta > Lepidoptera > Papilionidae > Parnassius > Parnassius apollo. The sequence goes on along the minus strand of CAJQZP010001411.1, from coordinate 137,229 downwards.
TGTTTATAAAAGGTTTATATCGTAATTACACATACTTTTGAGTTAGAATTTATTACTTAGTCAAAAGTTCACAACAAACATTATTGACAAAGAATACGAATTTATATTATTATAAAATATTATTATTATTATTATTGATTATCAATTGACACTAACTAGCATTAAACATTTTCAATTAATGTTCGGTTCTTAGAGTAATTACATACATATGAGCTAGTAATTACTCTGAAGGAATCGAATACCAGCGTAAAATAGCAGCTTAATACTTTGAAATAATACTAGTTTTTACGGAATTTATCGCGTATATTTAACTTTTTAAATACCCCACGTTTCGAACGCTTTGCAGCACTCATGGTCACTGGCGGGACTGAGATGTTCAACGTCCAGATGTCATAGTTAACGGCGGTTACCATAGATTAAATTTTTTTTTAAATTTTAAAGCTTAATACTTCTGTGTTTCGTATGGTGAGAGTAGAGATCCGCAGACAATTTTTAACTGGAAACAAGGCATTCCATCTTAGTCCTGAGGGGTCACAAAGCATCTACATTTTGATTTTTAATCGAGGATTAGTGTAGATGTCTATGGGCCACAACATCCACTTACCATCAGGTGGACCGTGTGCTCTTTTGTCACCCTTATTCGAAGAAAAAGATCGGTTGTAAAGAAATAAAAAAAAAGCAGAAAAAGAGACGTTGAAGAAATTAGAATCTAATCAATTGACTTCTAGCACCTGCCTTATTACTCCTAGATGTATTTGACATTTTGCATATATTTAAAAAAAAGTAAAGTTAAATAGATTTTTTGTAGAAAAATTACCAGCGTGTAGTGGCGGTATAAGAATATCCATTACCACATATCGTCCCGTGGTGAATGAACGAAACAGTAGATGGATCGGTAGCGCATTCCTAATAACTAGAAAAATAAAAAACTACGATTGCCAGCCCACCCGCCAAGCGTGGCAACTATGGAAAATCTCGATTTTGGTAATTTTATACTATCGCGGCCCCTTTTTTGTGGCTCTAAAAAATCAAAAATTATCCGATTTCGATATTTTTTAAAATCTTCATTGTTACGGCAGATTTACGAAAAAAATTACAAGAATTAAAAATAATTAAAACCTATATTGGTTTCACGGCTTTAAATGATCATGAAAATTCACGTATCACGTTGATAAATTTTTTTAAAATAATCGAATGAAGTTGTTATATTTTTTTTTCATAACCTACACAAAAAACGAACATTTAAAAAAATGTTTGTTTATTAATTTTTTTATTTTGTTTTTACTGAGTGTAAGATCGAACGATCCGATCCGGACTTAGGGAGTCCCGACTCGGACAGGTTACGTTGAGTGGCGTGGTGCTTCTTTCCCCCAACTTTCTCCCGTTGCGCAGTCAAGGAAAGCCTGGATGACGCGACGGAGCCCCGCGAAGTTTGTAAAAAATTAACCACGAAGGAGATGGCAGCTCCTAATCTCCTAACCTAAATTTTTTTTATAAAAAAAAAAAAATAACCTATCCGAATCGAGATTCCTTAAGTCCCGAGCTCGCTTCGTTCAATCTTACACTAAATAAGACACCAAAATATTAACTTTTATAATTATTTCGATTTTCTAAAGCGTTTATGATAACATTTAAAGTTAAAAATCCATATAAAAACTTAAAGTGAGATAAAAATTTTATAAACAAACTTTTTTAAATGTTTGTTTTTCGTGTAGATTAACAAAAAAAATATATAAACTTCGTTTGCATTAATTTGCGAAAAAGTTATGAACGATTATATTCGAAGAAGTGCGTTAATGATCACATTTAAACTCATAAAAATATAGGAAATCTTGAGGTGAGATATTTTCCATATTTTTTTCATATATAAATCCGTCATAAAGACGAAACGTTTAAAAAGTCATCGAAATCGGATGCATTTTCGATTTTATAGAGCCTAAAAACGAGGGAACCGCAATATTATAAAATTAGCTCGATTTTTGATAGGCTCAATTGTTATTGAATGAATCTTTTTTAAAATTCTTACATAAACTATACAATCGCTTCTAAAAGCGTTAGTTTTACTTCATCTTAGCATAATATTATATCGGTGTCATTATCTACGTACTTTCTCTACGTACAAAGTATATTTTTTTAAATGTTTTATTATACAGTGGTATCTTATACTACTTTTGCCAAACTGTAGGGCAGTTTGTTGGCGAATAAGTCTCACCCAGTTACATTCTATGTACCTACTGTAATTAATATCTTGGATTTAAAACTAGAATAGAAGAATTAAATTCAAACTTAGAAGTGCTATTTACATACCTAATTATCTTTAAAATTAATGTTTTAAAATAATTACACATATAAATATTCATTACTATTATTTTTTATATTATGTCATGTCATTTCCTTTAGTATGCTTTAAATGAAAAACCTTACCGTTCACGAGCTCGCACGCGCCATAATAATTCATATCGTAGTCACGCTCATCTATCTAACGGTGAAATTTTCCACGTTCTTGTATTTTACGTACCTACATAATCCATTTTCATCTCATTTCCTTCTTTATTTAAGCGACTAACTACACATTCAATCAGAACAGGTGTAATGATTGATAAATAATTAAATGACTGTTTAATTTTATATATAAACTTATTTTTATTCACGACGTCTTGATTCCGTCATTTTTTTATAGAAGAGGGGCAAACGAGCATACGGTTCACCTGAAGTTAAGTGAGTACCGCAGCCCATGAACATCCGCCCCACCAACACCACCACCCGCTCTTTTCTTGAAGGTCCCCAGGTCGTATCGGTCCGGAAAAATCGCCGGTGGTAAACTATTCCACAAAGAGGTCGTACGCGGAAGAGAACTCCTAGTGAAACGTACAGTGGTGGACCGCCAAGCATCCAGATGGTGTGGATAGTAGTGATGATGGTCATGATCATACGTGTTGCAATGCACTCGAAATGTTGGGAAAAAAATTAAATGTATTATAATAATCTCCTAGTCATTCAAAAAGTTAGTGTGACTTTCAACACATCGTCATAATTTAATTCATTCATTAATCATTCATTGTCATCATTTAAAATGATCATAATCATGATTATTTTTAACTATTTTAAATTATTTTTGAGCAACATGCAGGGTAACACATTGATTTCCTGCATGCTGCATTAGGTTTTTATATGGGCGATCCATACCGATCTTTAATGAAACATTTTAACGGAAAACCGCAAAAAATGTTTCGACTCGAGAACCATTCTTACACGGCTGTTGGTTATACGAACTATATTGTAAGTCCATTGCCACCTTAGAAAACTGTTGGACTATAGTAGCTGTTCCTATTATGCACGGGTCATCTTCAAAATTATTTTATATTTTATCATACAGGTAAAGTTCGACCATAAATGGATATGACCGGAGTTTCCTTGCATGGTAAAATAATATAATATAGCTCACTGTGTGACTGAGCTCCCTTGTGCGCAGGTTTCTTTAATTAATTAATAATATAATTATCATCAGCCCCTAAAACTCCCTTATCAATGCTTTTAATTAGTCCGTCTAATGATGATCACAATTAGAGTAACTTATTTTTTTTAAATAAATAAAAAATAACAAAAATAAGACTATTCCGGTTTGGCCCCGAAACGTGGAGAAACTCTTATACTTTATATGAAATTGCCCAGTAGTCAGGTTATATGAAGATGAAGTGTCAGTTTAAAACGACCTACATTAAACGACCAATTTAAAATGACTATAAATATATTTATAATGAATATTGTTTCCTCCAATTTATTACTCGATTTTGAAACATGTATTTTACCGTACCCCACAGTTATATATATATATATATATATATATATATATATATATATATATATATATATATATATATATATATATATATATATATAATAACTACGTACATCTTGAATTATTATTTGTTTACCACAATTGTCTTGTAGTAGTCCTTTTAAAATTACTCGGCATATCCTTATTGTAATAAGAACTAACTTAGTTTATATGTACACATCTGGATCAAAGCAGTATATTTTACGGTTACACCAGATGCGGTTGTTTGCCAAGGTTCTTACTCAATATTACATATAAGCAAAACAATGTCGCATGTATAAAAGGGGAATATAACTTGAAAATATCAAGTTAATATTTATAACAAATACCGGACCACGCTGCATGATGTGATGTTTACGTGCACTACGTAAAAACAACGTGCAACGTGGTCCTGCCACGTTGACTCATATCTCAATAACATAATTTCTGAACTTTTCGTGAATATAACGTTTTACTTATCATTATCTATCTTATGATAATCACTACTTTTTTGCTCATTGCTTACTTATGTAAACGTTAGCAAAATGTTGATTTATTTTATTTATTTATTTATTTATTTCAATCAACAAGGATCATAGCATAGCGTAAAATATACTTTGTTTACGTGTCGAAAGCGTCATGAAATGTTTAACAGAAAACAAAATGGTAGATAAACTATATTATTTATGATATTGATATTACGATAAATAATATGACGACGTTATATTAAATGATTCAAATAATTAATCAAGTCTAAACTTAGAATGTATTTTAATGTGAATATTTTAATATAAAATTTGAATAGTCTATACTAATTATTTGAATGATGTGTTCGTTATCGACGTTGAAAGTTTATATGAAATTTCAACTTTATTTGGATTTTGATTTAAAGCTAGAGTTCTAAATTAATATAGTTAAATATAGTTTAAGTAAATAAACATAACATAAACACTCACGCCTGTCACCCAAAGGGGTAGGCAGAGACTACAGTTCCATTTGGCACGATCCTGACACACCTTTCTTGCCTCCTTCATATCCATATACCTACGCATACATGCTCGTCGGTTAAGGGTACTCCTAATTTGGCCCGTTTTTAATAAATCGCTAATTTGGTCGATAAATTTTCTTAATTTTACTTATTCTATTATTAAATATTTAAATATTATAGAATAAGTAAAATTAAAGTCAATATAATATAGAAACGACCTTTGATTATGCCAGAATGTATAAACTTTTATTAATGTGTATGTGTATATGTCCTCGCGACTTATTAAGAGGATTGTGATGTGAAGTGCCGATACGCGACGCAAGTAGGTATTGTCAAAAATGCTACCTGTTTCATATTGCTCGCTTCGCCTCCCTCCGGGCGTGTCAAACTTAAATATAACATATTATAAACAAATTCTCACGCACACTACAATAGCAGCAGTAAGCGACACTCGGGCGTCGCTTCTCGCTTACTGGACGTCGGCTATCTGCGGTTTGTATACATTTACGACAAGCAAAGAGATTTAAATTCTAATACCTTTAAAGGAGCAATTCTTTTATATATATATATATAGTTTTGAGTGTTATATATACCTTTCATATTAATATATATATATATACATATATATATAATTATAATTGAACTCATGATTTTTATTATAACCAGTTCAGTTTTTTTATTATGTTGGTAAGATCGAAAAATATTATCCATATTACATCAGTATGTAATATGTATCTAAATATAATTTCCAAAAAACACGATTTCCAAAAAAAAAAATACCGAGCAAAGCTTGGTCATCCAGGTACTACATACTTAAATGTCTTTGACGACAAGTGACGTAATTGTGTTTATTTGCAATTTCATTATACTTATTGCATAGTGTGTGTAGAAATTTAATAGGTACTAACTACATATACCCTGAAGAAGTAAGCTGTTATTTTCATATGTAAGTATCCACCTGTCTATATCTGCCAAAGGCAAATGCCAGCTTTTACGATGGGTATTATACCTATTCATTCAAATAAAATTAATTTATACCTTTTAGAATGGAAGATAAAGATTATAAACGAGGAGAAAAAAAAGTCAACCGTGTTTATCAATAAAACGAAAAGAAATTCGTTCATTCGTAAATCGAAAGGATGTGTAACGCCAACTTCTAAAATCAACAGGTATACCTAACGTGACCAGACGTCCCGTTTTGAACGCGACTGTCCCTTTTTATAGTTACGAGTCCCGGTGTCCCCGAAATGAACTATGGGACGCAAAATTGTCCCGTTTTCTGAAACCGCACGAAAATTTGTGTTGTTTTACTAAAAAACGCTCAGCCAGTAATACTGACATAGATGAAAAATTGGTGAAAAGGACGGCTATAGAATTTTATGAAACAAGCCGTGAATATCTGGAGCAATCGACTTGCTTTCTTACCAAAGAAATGGACATATTTTATTGGGCAGATTTAAAAAAGTTCCCAGCATGGGAAGACGTTCAAAAATCTCAAAAATGATTATATTGGAAATGGAAAAAGAATATATTGACTGTAATAGAGATGCAGAAGTTTTTGACGAACTACAAATTTCATTTCTAAAGGCGATATTGATAATGTAGGTGAATATAAAAAAAGGTGCCAAGAGTTTCATTCTTACTTAAAATTTACAGCCTCACAATCCTCTTAAACCCTGATTGTTTCTTTGCGAATTTAAGTTTAGAATACCAGCCGAACTCAGCATTTCTGCGAAACTCAAGTTGTTAGTTTTTTGTATATAGTGGTGTTTTGCGTCTTCACATGTCGTTATTGCGGCACTTTATGTCCTCCACAGTTGATAGCATCCGACAGTATTTGAAATATTTCGCCGTGGTCATAATCGTTTTGGAAGGTATGGGACAATCATAACATACACTGTCTGTTCAAAAAGTATCGCGAATTTTGTATTTTTTGAAAAAGTATTTATTAATTCATGAATATCTATTTTGTCTCCTTCAAAGTAACCCCCCTCGGATATAATGCACTTGTTCCAACGTTTTTTCCAATCCTCGAAGCACTTAAAAAAATCATTTTTCGTGATCTTCTTCAGCTCCTCCTTCGATGCCGTCTTTGTCTCCTCAATCGTGGCATAGCGTCGTCCTTTCATGGGGCCTCTTCAGTTTTGGGAACAGGAAAAAGTCACAGGGGGCGAGGTCTGGGGAATACGGTGGCTGTGGGACCATTACTGCGTTGTTTTTGGATAAATATTCGTGCACAAACAATGATGTGTGAGCAGGAGTGTTATCATGGTGCAAAAGCCAGTTTTTGTTCTTCCACAAATCCCGGCGTTTCTGGCGGATTGCTTCGCGCATTGCGCATAACTCGCAGGTAATATTCCTTATTGACCGTACTACCTTGTGGCAAGAACTCATGATGGACCACGCCCCTGCAATCGAAAAAAAAACTGCGAGCAAAACCTTCACGTTTGACTGAACATGGCGCGCTTTTTTCGGTCTTTGCTCATGCGGCAGCTTCCATTGGGATGATTGAGCTTTGGTTTCCACGCCATAACCATAAAACTATCATTCGTCACCTGTTATCACCCTCTGGAGTACATTTGGGTCGTCACGAACCGAGTACAACATCTTCTGAGCAATGTTAACGCGATGCTGTTTTTGGTCGAAATTGAGTAATTTTGGCACGAATTTCGCGACGATACATGCCCAAATCATTATTTACAATCGAATGGCACGAGCCAATCGATATGTTTAGGTCCTCAGCAACTTCTATAACGGTGATTCGACGATTGACCAATAATATTTCACAATAATACTTCACTTTATCAATGTTATCGTCTGTCGTTGACGTGCTCGGGCGTCCGGCATGCTGTTTGTTGTTCACATCTTCTCGGCCCTCTGAGAACAGTTTGTACCACCGATAAACGTTGCTTTGGTCCAAGGTAGCTTCACCATATGCCACAGTTAATTCGGAATTCTTCAGTGCACTTTATTTTGTTTTTCACACTAAATTTAATACACATTCTTTGATCCATTTTTTGGAATAGACAAAAATCGAAGACGAGCCAATCTCAATCGAACACATCCAAGCAAAACAGCCGTCAAAAATTAACTAAACATTCAAAATGGCTGACCTTGTCAGCATAAGTAGGGAATATGAGTACCAACATAAAGCTACAAAAAAATCAAAAATCAAATATACGTGGAAATTCAAAATTCGCAAAACTTTTTGAACAGACCTCGTATTTCACATGCACATTTAAAAACTAGTCTGTATTGATACAGACTGGAATTTTAACATAAAAACGAGCTATGCTGTTTTAATAACCAACTTGATATTCGATAATATTTATGCACCATATAAATTGTTATGTTATGTAAATTTTATGCTAATATAAACTTTCAAATAAAACATTACCGAACTTTTAAAACGCGTGGCAGTCAACATCAAAAAGGCGTCAAGATAAAGGAGTTTTTTTTCTTTCACCGGGACTTTTAGTATTGCAGTCAGGATTTCCGGCACAGTGTATTAGTGTGAAACTTTCATTTGATTTTCATATTTCTAGATACCAATTACTGCTCTATAATTGCTCGATATTGTGTAGATTTCACTTTCAAAAATTTCTATTAAAAAATTATTGTTATTGACTCTTTTTTTAATGTTTCCGTTATTTATCGCAAAACGAAATCCTATGATAAAACCATTTTTTATGATACATAGTGTTCTTTATATATTATTGTATTTTATATTTCTTCCATTCGTTTTTCTCGAACCAGTTGTAAAGTAAAAAATTGACTTTCAATAAGAATTACTTGTAATCTATATTGAATAAAAAATTATTCTATTCTATTCTTATTCTATTCTATGACTATTTTATGCCTTATATGCCTCAATACTGTCGAAAATGTACGTCGGCTCTATTTTATGAAAATATGGTTTCTGATGAAATTAGTCTTTCGGCTTTTACAGCTTCATAGGTCTCAGGGCTGTAAAAGGGTGAATTTAAATGAATCCGCATCGTTACTTCCGTAACGATGACTCATATGAAAGTATACAGTACCCGTGGGTGAGTTATCTAACGACTGTCAGGGGTAGGCGGGTCCTGGCTCTGACGGATAATTTGTATCGTTCGATGTTCTGGGCAGTGAGGACCGCCCAGGGACGGGTGTATAATGTTGTATGGTGTGTATACGGTGTGTAGGGGTGTGCGGCGCGCTTTTCTGCGGACTTGCTGCGTCCCATCCGTTGTCCTAACAGTGTTTGTGGCACCAGGTGAACGTGCAGTGTCTATGTATGACGGGCCGGCGACATTTGGAATCTAACGGAACGTTTTATAAAAATAAAACTAATATTTTATTCCATAAAATATATATATTTAAAAATAATGAATCAATTAATTAATAAGTATAATATTGGAATTGTTTTTGTTTTCTACAATGTGATTAATGTAATTTAATATGATAATGAAGTTATCTATAATATTGTTAAATAATTCTATTTCTTTTTAATAATTTATTTCTTCAATGATGTAATTCAAGTTTTTTTTTCTTATAATCCTTTCATTTACTAAATAATCAATGCATGTTGTGATTACCTATAAAAAGAAATACAATTATAATGTGCTTAATTTGTTATGAAAATTATCTTTGTTTGTTATATTATATTGTTATAATTATTGTTGTAATTTCTGTTGGTGATCCTAATAAATAAATAAATATTGAATATGGGCTACGGTAATTGTACCCTTAACGAATGAGCATATATGAGTAGATATTAGGATGCTAAAATTATCCATATATCAACCAATTTACGTAATCCTTGTTCTTAGAAGTGTTATCATGGGGAGTAAATTGGTAGAAACTTGTAAATGGTAGGTTTTAGTGATTAGTACTAATCGATTTTGTAAGATTGTACGTTCGATTCTCACCTTTATAGTAAAGTAAAATAGAATCGATTTTAATTTCTGTTTCGAGAACTCGCGTTCGACTATTAATAATGTGGAGTACATACCAAAAGCACTAAGATCATGTAAACCAGCCATTAGTGAGCAACAAGTCAAAGCAAACGACTCACATTTTATGAGTAACGCCCTAGTTTATAGCAAACACTTTCAAATGTATCGCTTGACAACATTATTATTTTTAACACTACCACATACATGTAATGCATATCAAAAAAAAAAATAGAGAGACCCATGTTTTTGACATGTTTTTACTTTTCGTGCAATTTATAATATTAATATGAACAGTAAAGATGCTAAGAAAGGAAGGAACTTTTTTCTCGGCTAATCATCAATTAAAAAGTTATATTATGAATACACGACCTTTTGTCTATCGATTAGGTAGAGCATGAACTTCTTGATGGTAAAAATCATAACATTTTCACTGAATGCATTCTGGTTCTCTTCGATATCCTTAGGGTTTTTGAATTGTTGTTTTTCAAATAATTATAAAGTTACCAGAAAAGATGCAAATCTTTGCTGAGTAAGAAGGTATGGTAATGTTTCTTAGTAAAATTCTAAAGTGTAATTTTTGCCACATGTCCTTACACGTTTTCGTTATATTAATAAACATGGTGATATTGTGGATACCTTAATATTTTCAGCTAAACACTATCTATTCAGCATATAGTCGTCATCGTCAAATTTTAAGGCAGGCATGCAAACTTTCTTAGCATCTCACCAAACGTGAGATTTTTTTTCAGATGTACTTTATTTTGGGGTGGATTTGTTATTTTGCTTTTATTCATTCACTATTGCGTGTAATGTTACGGTTAAAATATTGGGTAAAGTTAACAAAAACATGTTCCATCTGTTTGAAGAATATATAATTGTGTTACGAGCTTAGGGTTCGTGACAATAAAAACTGCCGATTGAATTACCAAAATTGACACTTTAATTACTGAACACCAATTAAAACTTAAATCACACTAATAATGGAACACACTTAACATTTTAGTTCACTTTACTTTACTCTGAAAGCTTCGCGCGTATCGCCAATTCAATACTGCCCCGGTCACGACCCCAAACGGCCTTATATAGGCCTTTTCCAACGAAACATCTAGAATGTTCCAACAAATACCGATCCCGACCAACTAGATGTAGAAAATTCGAGTGTGGAGTTATCTAGAAAGCTTAGTTCCTCTGTTCGATAATAGCTGGCGCTAGTGCCATCAACTGTGGCGCGCAACAATAGCTTGTTCAAAGTGTAGCCATTTTTTGAACATTAGCCGCTTGTGGATCAGGAACAGTTAGGCTTAGACACGACAGTTCTAATCTATTATTTTTAAAAACCTGTTCTCTTTCCCTGTTCGATAAATACCCCTTACGCCTTATTCGTAGTCCACACGTAACAATCGCTATTGTTCTGATATTCTATAGGGAACTCAATAGTTTTTTTATTGGCATATTTTGCCTATGGCAGTTATAGGTGTTAGATTAACGTATAATATATTTAATGATTTCTTAAATTTACGCGAACACTGCACATGGAATAAAACTATTATTTATGGATTTTATCGCGTTTAATTACTATCTACTTCAATTTATTTTTGCGTAATTGAACCAAAAATTAATATTCAAAAACTGAAAGTAGCCGGACTAACTATGACATTTGGACGTCAAACATCTTAGTCCCCCCGTTACCATGGGTGCTGTAAAGCACCCGAAACATCTGGATAATAAAAATAAATTAAAGTAGTAATTAAACGCGATAAAATTCGTAAATAATAGTTTTATTCAATGTATAATATACCTTCTAATTCTCGACTATTCAAGAATGATTCCTTTTCAAGAACCTAAATTCTGTCGTCATCTACCGACGACCGGACCAAGGTTGGTCTTCGGTCTTGTAATTACCGTTTCAATTTATCAAACCAAATGCCTTTAATTTATCATATTTTCACTAATCGCTAATCATATTCGCTTTAAAAGATGCACTGACCTTCAGAACGGAAGTAGTAAAGTATGCAATAATGTAGTCGTTGGCTCGTAAACGTAATCAGAAACTTCTCGGCCAATATTACAGCAAACAAACAGGACTGCATAAGAAGCTTTCCATACAACTACTTCATTCATATACAATCTTGTACTTTTTCACCACCGAATGTTGCTTTATGTAACAACACAAAATAAATAAATAAATAACAATAGTTACGTAAGGCCCTTTTACTTTTAAGTCTTACTTTTGTGTAAAACTTTATTACTTACTCTATTGCTTATTATTAAGGCCTATCAAAGTCCTCTGCTTGAAAGTCATAGGCCTTCTCATAAAATATGTCATAATGGGGGGGGGGACATTTGCTATAGTTGCCACGTTTGGCAGTAGCTGTTTTGAGTTAAGATGATGCTGCTGCACACTTCTTGGTGCAGTTTTTCTATCTCGCCTGTTATAACATCTACGAGATGCTGTGAGATATGAGGAAGTGGGTATTCTTACTCCGCCACTACTCAAATCCTGCTATGTAATTTATTTTATTAGTCGCCAAAGTTATTTGTTATAATAAAGTTTTCACGTGTTGGATCAACGAGATTCTGTTTCTTCCTCGTCTTCAGTCGGTATTTACATTGGTGCACATGTGATTCTTTCGTTGTAGAAAAATCGACGCGGTCATAATCGCCATACGTAACAGGTGGATTAGCGATCACAACCTAGACGCTGCTTGTCTTCCTCACCCCAGTCTGTGTATTTTGTCTGGTGTAAGGCTGATGCCAGACTTCTAATTCAAATTGCTTTGACTACGCAAGTAGTTACAATGTCGCTAAGCGTGGCACTAGAATTTGAATGTGTGCGTAAAGGTTGAACACATATTTGCCGTTTGCCATCCAGTGTTGGTATCAGCGCACATCAAAGTAAACAAGGTTGAAAGTGTGAGTGGTATGCCACATTTATTACAAAATTTGCAAATTTTGGTAATAGCTGTGAGGTTATCGAATTCCATATTTTATTGTCTATTATATTTATTGCTATTCTATAACCTATATTATTATATTTTATTGTATAAATATATTGAATTTATTGAGTTTCTTTAAGCAAAACCAATGAAGTAATTAAAGGCAAATTTATTTGGCGTAAATTATTATTACGGCGTCCACTAATTAGTTGTCCATTCTAGGAGTCATTTTTGCGACAAATTTAGGTTCCAATGTTTGACAACAAGTCTAACAGGTGCATTTATGTTCCTATTAGTGCACATAAAAATATTTTTATGTACTGTTTGGAACGCAAATTGGCTATTGTTTAACCTCAGGAAATTAACCTTCTGCAAAGATGGACCACAGGTCTTATAAGACCTCTAATATGGCGTATTTTAGTTTCCCAGTGTCGGTTATGCCATCATAGATGAAAAACTCACAGTTTGTATTAATATTGCATCTGGTCTGATATTAGTGTGCAGAAACAGATTTTATCAGAATATATGATTAAACGATATTCTGTATTAGCAAAATTTGTTAATTCTGGGCTGGGTTTTGATTGTTGTAATCGATTCAACGCCCATATTTTTTTAAAAAAAAGGGTCGCAAAATTATCCAACCAAGTATAATATACTCATGGTTAAATCGTACAACATATTTTGATAAATAGATATGTCCTTAAAAATTGTGATTCATCTAGTGTATTCAATTGAAAGTCAGGTCGTTATAATGGAACTTTAAATATTCTTACATATAAATTTCAATTATATTTGTCTCCAAAGATAGTCATACCCTACTTTATAAAGGTATTTACAAAATATTTGTGCCCATTTATTTGGCGAGATTGCCCACTAGAAAAAGTAATACACTCATAATGCTCGTGAGCTAAACTCGCATTCACTTTGAAATCTAATGTGTAAAGTGTGTTAAACTTTCGGTATGACTGGTAAATTTCGGTGCGACCTGTTCGAGTCACATTCACCGATGTCAATTGATATTAGTATTTGTAGGTACAGTTGTTCAATATTAAGAGTTCTTAGTAATGGCTAGGCGGTGCTAGTGAAAGTTTTTTATTAGCAATACAACAGAAATTGATAACAATATAATCAATTTGTAGTAGCAATTTTAAAATTACTAACACTTGGTTAAACGTTATTGTATTGCTATCACAGAAACACTAAAAATATGAATAGATATTCTTAAATTGTTATTGGGAATAAATCTCCTTTTTATCCGATGTCTATTTTAAACGGTTTTGAGAATAGGCTTGTATTTAAATGACTAAGGCGGTGGTCTCCTATAAACGCCATCGGCCGCTTACAGCGTCACGCCGTATGCCGCGTTACGATGCTTACTGTAGAAATGTACTGTTGTGGTCTCTTTCACAAGCTGATGTCGGCGTATGGACGTCGTAGGCGGCGTTAAGACGCTGTGCGCTGCGTCTCTAGTTATTTCGAACCATTGCAGCGTAAAGGTCGTGTCTAGCGTCAGTACAAAATGACAAAATTTTATAAAGAAAAAGACGAGTTATTGATTTATTATTATGTTTAAATTGTTCTTGATTAATAAGAAAATATTCAGTAAATTTAGAATTGCTGTTTTTTAAGTGTTTCATTATAATAGCTGGAAACATCCTTCTTCATTTCTCTTCATAAATAATCGGTGCCTTGTTGCCTTTATTTTTTCTTCGTATACGTCGTCTTGTGTCTCTTCTTCAAGTAACACAAGCGCCGCGAAAAGTATTGAATTTATATCCATTTTATGTACAAATATCACACACAACCACACGTGGGCACTGTCAGCTACTTAACTGTTGTTTGATCGAAAGTCTAGACGTCGTCCATTGCTAAGACATGTGTTGACCGCTGACGCTGTGCCTGGCGTTCAGACGCCGATCGGAACGTTTACGCTGAAGTCGGACGTCGCGTATAGCATTTAATAGGAGACCGTAGCCTAAACAAACTTATATTAATGATACTAACCTTTTGGATTTTCGAATACGTTGGGTTGTGACAGTGTAAAAGTAAAAAAAAATATTCAAAATATCTCTAACGGACAGTAAAAATGAGAAGGTTTTTAATTAAACTGTATGTTCTTTTATAAATACATTTGTTACAGGATATATTCGACAGTTGTTAATCGGTTTTAATAATAGTACTTCTGGGGGTGCTCCCCTGTTAATTTGGAGAAAAAATCCACCCCCAAATGTGTAAAATAGCGGTTGAAGTTTTTATTGTAACAGTAAAAGCCAGTTTATAGGAACTAAGAAGTGTTCTTAAGTCGGAGCTTTAACTCTTTTATACACTATACACTTAGCACTGACTTGAGAAGCTTTTACCTTTACCGTTAGGGTCAGTTCATACCGAGACGTGACGCGACGCACGCTGCGTACTGCTTAAGAGCGCACTTTTTAAGATAATGATACAAGATATAACTTTATTTACTACACAAAAAGATTCTAATTTTATTGAGATAATTCAAACATGCACCCCGGCGTCGCACTACGGCTCGCTGCGTTCTAGGTGCCTCGCGGCATAGCGCGACGCATCATAACGCACGTCGATGCATCAAGACGCAACGACTCTTCGTTGGTAAGGGTAGCGTGCAAGAACGGTGCACTGCCAGCTACTTCATGATGCGCCTCGCGACATTGCGATGCGTCTCGCGGCGGCGCGCTGCTCAGTGCGAAACCATTGGCCTCTTCAAGCATCGTCGTGTCGCGTCTGTGTGTGAACTGACCCTTACAGCTTATTAAAGGCCACTGCTGAACATAGACCTCCCCATAGATTGCTTAATACAGCTTAATAGAGTGGGTATTTGCCAAAGTTGCCACGCTTGGCAAGCGGTTTGGCAACCGCAGGTTTTTATTTTTAGTCGTTATTAGAAAAACGCTGCAGCCCGTCTCCTGATTTCTTTCCTTCTGTTTGTGGAGTAGCGGATATTCGTACACCGTCACTACACGATAACTATCCCTACACGGTAAGAAGTTATCATGTGGAAAATATTTCATTCTTATGAATTGTTTGAAGTCAGTTTTAAGTTTTTTATAAGTTCTAATTTCTTTATATAAATTTCTACGCGAACATTAGATGCAATATATCCACCATGTAAAGTTTCCACACAGTGATTTTAAAACGAAGCTTGGTTTGACGTAATATCTCTGTGTCTTTATATGGCATGTCATTATTTTAGATATTAAACGAAGCAAATCTACTTAAGTACTAAATGAAAGTAGTAGAGAGTTAGATGTCTATGTTATCGTAATAGTGTTAGTGTTGATATTGTTGATCGAAGTGTTAGTCGGCTCTAGCTTTTTAATTACTCACGCAGTTGTACTCTTTTTATTGTGTTCATACTACTGTTGTACTCCATCTTTTGTCGAGTAATTCATTCTTTGGGCTATGTATGCGCTATTGCAATAAAGTACAAGAAAATATACAAGGTCTCTCTATTACCAAGATTAAATATTTAATTAAACGAAAACTCTATAAAAAGGGTTATTATAATATAAATGAATACATGGTTGATAATAACCCCGGGAATGAGGTGGTAGCATCCAAGCTGTTTCTAAATTAAAGTAAATATTTTGTAACCATTCACGTTGTAAAATTTATTTAAAAAAAAGTTTAGCTGGGTTTCCTGATGGTTCATCCGAGGACAGAGGTTTTTTTCGAACCAGTGGTAAAGTAAAAAATGACTTTCAATAAAAATTATATGTAATCTATATTATTGAAGGAAGTATATTGAAGGAAAAAATTGTTCTATTATATTCTAATGTGTATGTACAATATGTTGTATGTTGTACATACATGTTGGATATAATATATGACGTAATAACAATAAAATATGTTTATAATTAATATTACTTCACTGCGAGTGCTAAAGAACTATAGAATATGATGATATAGTGTAACATATTAGTTTAATAATATTAAGAAGATGTTTAAAAACTACAATCCCCAGAAAAGTGAGTACAAAAAGCCCGCCAGTACAAAATAACGATGCTACGCTTAAATCATTAGATAACTATTCGGGAATAGTTCAATATATTGTTGATTTCATGCATTCATTTCTCAACATCCAAATCGAATGAAGACACCCGTTACAATGCCAATTTAGTAAATGACATAAAATAATTATCAACACATAATTCCTATAACATTAATTATAGGATTCCGACACGCGATGACCTACTTGATTGGCGTGATGCGTTGAGAAATGTAACTGGGTTAGCGATGTGTGATCTATTAGTTCTCGTATTGGTTAAATTCGGAAGTTAATTGTGGCCGTAGAAGGAATAGGGGAGAAGGGAGATTTCCCGCCGGGCAAGGTGTTCTGCACGGGGAGCGGCCAACATTCCATGTGTTAGTTTTTTTTGCGGCCGAAGCAATTATGGGTAACCCTCCGGAAAGCGGGGGAGGAAGGTGGGGAATGCTCATAGCATACCACGCAGCCAGCTGCGTGGCTATGTGGAGACTTTTACCCACTAAACCCCACCTTTATGGATTGGCTTACTGATCTGACGAGAGATCCCTAAGCCGTATACGGACGCGACCCTCCTTGGCAGAAAGGAGGGCGCAAGCGGCGAAAAGCTTAGAAGTGTGCCTAACTAAGGCTTCGGAATTTTGATAGCGTGATTTAGGCTTCGGTGTGTTTCGCTTGCGGCGCGACGACAGCGCTGCCACATTAATGGTACGGCACCCACCATAAATTTCATTGTACGCAAGCAGCTAAAGTTTTCCGAGCCGAATCAGACTTTCGTCACTGAAACTCGGCGACCAGGGGAAATGAAACAGGAGATGGGATGGGCAGCAGCATGCTATGATATCCCTCTTTAAGCCAACCCGCCAATGGGGGAAGCCTATGTTTAGCAATGAACTTTTCATAGGTATTAATGAAAGTCGACAAACAGCTGACCTGGTATGCAATAGTGACTTAAATATCCAAAGAAGTTTCTTGAGCCGAGTTGCCATTAATTCTAGGTGAGAATACCAAAACATTCTTTGGTCAACCATGACTCCTAGATACTTTATACTTGAGACTTTTTTTATTGTTATTTATTTGAGAGCAGTTACAACAAGAGCTTTTGAGCGACCGAGTATTTGTGAATTTTTATATGAAAATCAGATGCAGGTTCAGTGCTGTTGTACATAATAAATCAGGTATAGGTATTTAATTTTAGATATATTCAAAGTTAGTAGATGTTAAAAATTATAGTATTATCGGTAATTTGTAAAGTATAAATTTATAAATCATGTTTATTTTTGTTTCAATTTATATTTATAGTTATAATGGTAACATAGTCTAGAAATCTATATTAAAAAGAAAGAAAGGAACATTTATTGCAACACGCCACGGACATCATTAAAAAGAAAAAAAAGAAAAGTTTGACGGATATAACATTTAAAAAAGTATATTAATTTGTAAATTCCACTAAAACTACGTTCCTCGTGTTTTCTCGCATTAGACAAACGGACCTCACTCAGTATAATACGAGTATGCTGTCACCGAAAAACAGCGCTGATTTACATATTAAAACTTCTTTCTTTTGACATTTTAATTCCATTAACCAAAACAATGCTCCAAGAACATTATTTTAATGAGCATGAAGTTAGCAACAAAAATAGTCTTTTCAAAATTGCGAAATTTTCATCGTCACACACACCCGCATTAATCTGTCAACGTGACAAAATGGCGGCGTAGCGCGGTCAAGTTTCGTCTGCGTTCCGTTTATTTTCAAGTTCATAATGGTTACGCGGAAGTTTTATTGTTATATATTTCTTTATTGTAAGCCCCAGTGAAAGCTGAGGTCAGGGTTCGCTTTAAGTGAAAATAAAAAAGTAACAATGAAACTAAGAGTGTCGATGCTTGCAAGATTGCTGGACAATCAAGGAAGATACAGATGAAATTTATGACACGTTTTTGTTGACTTCATTGAATAATTCTTTTTTATTTAAATTTGACCAAGATTTAAACTCTCACAAGTGGTAAAATTAAAAATTAGTACAACTGACTTCAATATAAATAATTTATTGTTGATTTTTTTAAAACCGCTTGACAAATATCGATAAAATTTAAATGGGACAACGTGGGAAGTTGACCCTTTAAAAAAAAGGGAATTGTCTAAATTGGTTAAGGCATCTTCGAGTAAGCGGTAAACATACATAAAAAAAGATTCCGACGAGTTGAGAACCTCCTACATTTTTAAAGTGGGTTAAAATAATATTTATATTCTAATTCTCTGAAAGTCTCTCTGAATTGACAAACTAATCACTACGTTGTGTTATTGTTAGTCTAGTGATCGATGATGGCTCCATTAGTAGCTACCTGCCGCTTGAGCAAATTTTCCATGAAATGTACTCGTATTCCAGCGGGCGCACCTTAGTACTAATTTGATCAACATCCTAAGCCAAGCTTTGAGGTTTTGTCACAATCGTCTCGCTGGACAGTTAAATTATTTTGGGTTCGTGTTTCACAACGTTGTTTATGTAATTAATTTTTTCTTCGTAAAATATTCAAAAGAAGAGACACGTTCTTGCGAGTTACTAGATAGGTATACAGTTCTTTTCCCTGGTTCATGATACAACTTAACGTATAACTCTTCTACAAAACATACTCTAAGTCTTTGATTTAACATATTATCCCATTGCCTGACCCCCCCCCAGAGTGGGGTCTAGAGCTAGAGGGCTAGTCAAGGGAGACGTCACTCGCTTTTCAACATAAATGAGCTCTCGTCTTTAGGACACGTTTTATCTAACGGTTGTTATATTTCAATTGAAAAATTACTCACTTTCTAGGAACTTCTTTATATCATGCAGGCGTCATACTTATTTATAGAGTAGTTAACGTGTATAGTTGCAAACAATATACTGTGCAAGTATTTATTGAGTATTGGAATTGCACATAGATGGCGCAGATAGTATTAAATGAAAAAGTAACATAGTTATGTGGCAGAGTGGACAAGGTACGCACTAGATGGAATGTTATCGATCAAATTGGCGATATATTGAAGATGGGCCAATTCTAAGCCTTTAACCGACTAGCATGTCACTCGTAGAGGTTGGATGTAAGGGAGGTGTTTCAGGATCGTGTCAAATTGAAAGTACGTAGTCTCTGCCTAGCCCATTGCGTGAAAGCCGTGAGTGTTTACATATGTATGTATGTTTGTTGTAATTTGAATTCTTATGTTAAGCATATTTTTTTCCATTTGATTATGACCTTACTCGCGTAAAATGATCGGTCACGTCAGCAGAGTATTGAATTTCTTAGATTTGTGTCAAATATACAACAAAAACAAATTTTACTTTAAAGTAATTCTCAAATAAATTATTGATTACATAAATTGATTCTTGTTATTTCTTAAGATTAACCTCTCTTAGGTTCAACCAACAGAAATATCAAGGTACATTTCATCCGTCAAAACTATAATATACTTTATGTTTTCATAAGAATACGTAAATAAAATATTAATAAAAATTGCAAGAAAGTTAGGAAGAGAAAGAGTACACCGTGATTTTACGTTCAGCCTTAGGCCACACTAGATATTCTAAGGCTGCAAAGACGAATGGGTTGGCTTGACCGGGGAAGGACCACACTTTCACATAATACCAGCATAAAACGTCAAAGAGCTACGTCTTCATAATAATTAAAAAACTGCGATTCCTAAATTACACGCCAAACGTGGTAACTATGACAAATCTCCTCTCTTTGATGTATCGATTGGGGAGGTCTTTTTCAGTTTTTTGATGGACTTTGATGAACAATGACAAAATACATTTTATGTTATTCTTTAGAGGCACGTATATACTGTGTACACACCAGTGGCAGAAGCAATTAGCAGTAGAAAATTATCTTCAATAACAAATAAAACACAGGAATACATACGTTGGATTTAATTTAGTTATTATAATACGAGTCGTTTCTAAAATTTAAACGTGATTTACGAATAATTAAAATCATACTAAGTAACTGTCAGAGGTAATCTCCTAGATATTTCTTTAACCGTATTAACCCTGTACCAAGTGTCCAGACATACAACTTTCTAGTGCGTCGGGAAATTAATAGTTTTCGCCCACAGCGTATAAGCTACCTCCGTGTTCAAGCGATTTGATCTAATATAGCGATTTGATCTATAGATTATGTCTAATGTGAATTTAATTCTAGATTACTAGAATGCGTACAAATATATGCATGGTAAAAGCGTATTTTAATCATGAAATTAAAACGTGAAATATAATTTATATTATCAACATCATTCATCACTAAGACAAGTCCAGAGCTGACCATAAGCTTCCGCCTAGGAATGTCACAAGTCACGTTCCTGGGTCACTTGCGTATATCAATTTCCTGCATTACTTACCAGGTTGTCACAACGTCTAGTGGGTGGCCACTCTACATTTTTCTTAAAGGTAAAATGCTGCCACTCCAAAAGCTTTCTACTAAATCGATTGTCATAAATATATGTTCAATAAAACAAAAAGGAGTGGTTGTTATCATGTAACATCGTATATGTATTCTCGTGTCTTTGACTGGGCGACACATTTAATAACAAGTACCGGGATGACGTTTTTTTTTTTGAAATTACATGTAGATACAAATTACATACTGATGAAACAAATATGTTTTGATCTTATTGACATAATAGAAAAAATTTAACTGGTTACTTGAATAAAAAATCATGAGTGCAATTAGTTTAATTCAAATTTTCGTATTTTTAAAAAATACTAAAAAAAGGCCTCGCAATAATAGATTTTCTTACAAAAGAACTTGAAAAAAAAGGAAAAAAAATCGGACCGAAGACAGACGCGAGCCTAGGCATTACGGTTTCGCGACTGCTCGATATCCACTTGAGCTATTACGATCATTAACACAGTGTCAAAATTTACCTTCTTATATGGTAGCAATTTTTTATTGGCTAAAAACACGGACAAAAAGATATTTTCTAAAAATAAATCCTAGCTAAATCGATTTTTTGCCCCCGAAACTCCCTGGACACTAAATTTTATGAAAATCGTTGGAGCCGTTTCCGAGATTACGATTATATATATATATATATATATAAATATATATATATATATGTTCAGATTACCTAAATTAAATGATAACATAAACTAATATAATAATTAATTATTATTTACATGCACTTGTAACCTTATATAAAAATATATGACATTTAGCTTTACTATTAACATAAATACATTTGGATTTTTTAATGTTGAATTTTTTGCTTATATGTAATTTTTAATTATTATTATTATACAATTTTATTTTATTTTAATTATTAATATTATACAAATATCAAAATCAAAATTAAAATTAAAATTATAATCTCTTACTTATACAATTCAATCAATAGAGTAATCAATAAAGTGATATTTAATGCTAGAATGATATAAATATTATAAATAGCATGGACCCCTCTCAGTTAAAGTCCTCCTCCAAGGATTTCCATTTTTTGATTGACATTTGGACTCGAACCAACGTTCTATGATTTCAGCACCGCCCAATATCCCATTTGAGCTGTTATTCTTTCATATTGTAGCAGTTTTTCATTGTCTAAAACATGGATAAAACGACATTTTCTAAAAATGAGTCCTAGCTAGATCGATTTATTGCCCCTGAAACCCCCTGCATACTAAATTTCATGAAAATCGTTGGAGCCGTTTCCGAGATTCCGATTAAATATATATACAAGAATTGCTCGTTTAAAGGTATTGGATTTACATTGCAATCAACGAACATGATATTTATAGTATATTACAAATACACTTTACAGCCTTAATAAACAGTTATAATAAATAAACCTATTACCACTATTAATAAATAAATGCAGTTAATTTTCTTGAAACGGTCAATGAGCCGGACTTTCCGAAAACCTGTTGCTTATCATAAGACTATGAGAAAGGAAATGGTTTCAGTCCGTTATGTTCCAAAATGTTCTAATAAATGTTTGCATTGAGCCATAACAGCATTGTAAGGTTGATGATGATGATGTCTTCCTGACCAATTTTAGCCACAGTTACAACTCCTTAATGCTGTAGGAAGCTATCTTGTATCCGCAAATGAGACATTTCGATACTATGAGTGTGCGCACCAACAAACAAGAGTTGGTAGTCCAAGTGCTAAATTAAAAAAGTAAAGTTACAGCCCTTATACGTCCCACTACTGGGCACAGGCCACCTTTCACTTTTTTTATTTATTTACAGAGTATTGCATAAATCATAAATTACAACTAAAATATTATTTTTATTTTATATTAGCGACCCGCTCGCCCTGGCTTCGCCTAGAGGATTTTTTATAATACGGTGTTACATAAGGCCATTTATTTATACTAATATAAATGTATTACTTTTTTCGTTAAAAATGATGACTAATTTTTGAATTTGGGGTTATGGGTCTGAGACTTAGAAATGAAAATATCCGCAGTAGAGTCAGACTAACCGACATAGCTGAACGGACATAACCAAACGGTAAGCAGAAGTTGCAATAGGCCAGCCATAAAGCTCGAAGAACGGACAACTGATGGGGAAGAAAGGTTCTCGAGTGGCAATCTCGTACCGGTAGATGAAGTGTAAAGTGTCCCCTCGTTGGATGGAGTGACGATCTGGTAAGACCGTGTATTCGTAATTTACATGTCTTCGAAGTATTTTATTCCTCAGACATACAGGTTTCCTGACGATGTTTTGCTTCATCTCTGAGCACGTGGTAAATCAGCACTTTAATAAAACTGATGGTTAGTGGCCACTGAATTTCATGAACACCTGCTGCCAATTTCATACAAAGAGGTGTACTACACAGGTGTACTACTAGGTGTATACAGATGTGTTGTCTCCTCTGAGGACTGTGATGAAATGCCTCACAACCTGTAATTTTGCAGGCTCTCTATACTCTTCAAACCGGAATATACCTGTGGGACCTTACTTGACGCACTCTTAAGTACAAAAAGAGTCCTAGTCCTAGTGTGTATTAAAAATTAGCAATCTCGTTGGTGATTACGGAAATCGCGGTTCCTCGCGTACTGCGTTGTAATTTTCAGGAGCACTTAGACCAGGTAGTAGTGGTAGCTCAGGACCTTAGCGCTTGCTGTAAATACATAGTACGCGACCAACCCAGATTCGATCCCCGCTGGCATCAATGAAATTGTTAATTGCAATTTTAAATGCTGATTTACCACGTGCTTGGCGGTGAAGGAAAATATCGTGTGGAAACCGGCATGTATAAGAAATGAAAAAAAGAAATGTGAAGTCAGCCAACACGCATTGGGGCAGTGCAGCGGACACTTTCTTGCCCTAAAACCCTCTCAAAGTGAATGGTGGCCTGTGCCCAGTAGTGGGACGTATAAAGCCTTTATATTTTCCAATCTGCTTGCCTAAAGTGGCGATTACAGTAAATCCTCACTGCTATATGAGAGGCCCATTTTCACAAAAGGGACTGATTACATAATTGAAAATTTAAAAATACACTATAATAACATATACTTACGATATGGTCCTTATGGAAAAATCGCTGGAGGACCTTTTTAACATGGAGAAATGCCTACGTATTTATTATTCGAATTTTTTTTCATTTCTCATACATACCGGTTTCCTCACGATATTTACCTTCACCGCCAAGTACGTGGTAAATCAGCGTTTAAAATTGCAATTAACAATTTTATTGATGCCAGCGGGGATCGAATCTGGGTTGGTCGCGTACTATGAATTTACAGCAAGCGCTAAGGTCCTGATCTACCACTACTACCTGCTCTAAGTGCTCCTGAAAATTACAACGCAGTACGCGAGGAACCTGGATTCGATTTCCGTAATCACCAACGAGATTGCTAATTTTTAATACACACTAGGACTAGGACTCTTTTTGTACTTAAGAGTGCGTCAAGTAAGGTCCCACAGGTATATTCCGGTTTGAAGAGTATAGAGAGCCTGCAAAATTACAGGTTGTGAGGCATTTCATCACAGTCCTCAGAGGAGACAACACATCTGTAGTACACCTGTGTAGTACACCTGTGTAGTACACCTCTTTGTTTGAAATTGGCAGCAGGTGTTCATGAAATTCAGTGGCCACTAACCATCAGTTTTATTAAAGTGCTGATTTACCACGTGCTCAGAGATGAAGCAAAACATCGTCAGGAAACCTGTATGTCTGAGGAATAAAATACTTCGAAGACATGTAAATTACGAATACACGGTCTTACCAGATCGTCACTCCATCCAACGGGAGGACACTTTACACTTCATCTACCGGTACGAGATTGCCACTCGAGAACCTTTCTTCCCCATCAGTTGTCCGTTCTTCGAGCTTTATGGCTGGCCTATTGCAACTTCTGCTTACCGTTTGGTTATGTCCGTTCAGCTATGTCGGTTAGTCTGACTCTACTGCGGATATTTTCATTTCTAAGTCTCAGACCCATAACCCCAAATCATCATTTTTAACGAAAAAGTAATACATTTTTTATAATAGTATAAATAAATGGTCTTATGTAACACCGTATTATAAAAAATCCTCTAGGCGAAGCCAGGGCGAGCGGGTCGCTAATATAAAATAAAAATAATATTTTAGTTGTGATTTATGATTTATGCAATATTCTGTAAATAAATAAAAAAGTGAAAGGTGGCCTGTGCCCAGTAGTGGGACGTATAAAGGCTGTAACTTTACTTTTTTAATTTAGCACTTGGACTACCGACTCTTGTTTGTTGGAGCGCACACTCATAGTATCGAAATGTATCATTTGCGGATACAAGATAGCTTCCTAGAGCATTAAGGAGTTGTAACTGTGGCTAAAATTGGTCAGGAAGACATCATCATCATCAACCTTACAATGTTGTTATGGCTCAATGCAAACATTTATTAGAACATTTTGGAACATAACGGACTGAAACCATTTCCTTTCTCATAGTCTTATGATAAGCAACAGGTTTTCGGAAAGTCCGGCTCATTGACCGTTTCAAGAAAATTAACTGCATTTATTTATTAATAGTGGTAATAGGTTTATTTTTATAACTGTTTATTAAGGCTGTAAAGTGTATTTGTAATATACTATAAATATCATGTTCGTTGATTGCAATGTAAATCCAATACCTTTAAACGAGCAATTCTTGTATATATATTTAATCGGAATCTCGGAAACGGCTCCAACGATTTTCATGAAATTTAGTATGCAGGGGGTTTCGGGGGCAATAAATCGATCTAGCTAGGACTCATTTTTAGAAAATGTCGTTTTATCCCTGTTTTAGACAATGAAAAACTGCTACAATATGAAAGAATACGAAAGTAAATTTTGCCGATGCTTAAAACGTTATAACAGCTCAAATGGGATGTTGGGCGGTGCTGAAACCAGAGAACGTTGGTTCGAGTCTAAATGTCTCCGGTCTGATCCTTTTTTCCTTTTTTCAGTATATTTTTTTTAAAATACGAAAAGTAATGGTCGAGAAGATCGAAAAATTTTATTCATGTTTCATCCGTATGTAATTTGTATCTAAATATAATTTACAAAAAAACACGATTTACAAAAAAATACCTCGGTCATCAAGGTACTATTTTTGTCTAAATATGGTTTTGAACACCACTTTACATTACTACTTCTTAAATTTAAAATAAATTATTTTGTTACAAATATTTACATTTTTTATTATTTACTAGCGAATAAAATAATAAACAAATATATAACAAAAACATAGACACATCGCCTATAAACGTGCTACAGCCGTATAACAAGCATTAGTTCTTATTTTATAGACTATATTGAGGAATATAGGAAAACGTGTTATTAATTATTGCGTATTCGTTGAAGCTTGAAACTCACCTATTATATGTTCAGCGATGAAACGCTCTTTAAGCTCTGTAGTTGAAGACTGATTAAAAACCGATTTTAATTTATTGCTGCGTACTCAATGTAATGATGTCAAGTAACTGCTCTTGATATGTACTCTTGATAGCTTATATAGCTTAAACTGTTACCTACCACTACATATACTCTTGTATATTTTATTCGACTAATCGAAAAATACTTTGAAAAAAGGTACTATACATATTATGTAGTGCAATTTTTTTAGTACTTCTAAGACGCGAAAAATGAGATACGATAGTGAAAGTATTTTGCAATTTCTGTTTTTAGTACTTTTAACTTTTTACCGGCATGTTCCTTTTCTTTTATAAAATAATTTCTTTATAATTTAAATAGCTAAAGGGAGCTAAGACATAGTATATAGAAAAATTAAGGCCCAATTTTAGAAGCTGTTAAAGTTAAAGTTAGAGCGTACATACGTCCAACTGCTGGGCACAGGCCTCCTCTAATTTTCTGAGAGCGATTTAGGACAAGGAAATGTCTGCCCTAATACGTATTGGCGAACTTCACATATCTTCGAAATATTTTTTTCTTATTTCTCACACATGTAGGTTTTCTTACGATTTTTTCTTTCACCGCCGGGCAGGTGGTAAATCAACACTCATTAACCATTCCATGGGTGCAAGTTGAGATCAAACCCGTGTTGCTTACGTACTGTGAAATTTACAGCGAGCACTTAGCCCATAGAATACTATAATACATACATAATAGAACGGGGGAGTGGGCGGAGCCCGTGTAGCCACTAAAATGTCACTACCATGTCAATTCCCACGTATAATTGTCAACACGAAATGTGTTTTGACGTAACATAATTATATTTCCAAATTTCACATGCAAATTATTTAGAAAATACCAAATTGCACACTATTTACATATAAATATATATTAAAATTTAAACGATTTTTTTAATGATGATTTTGAACATTAATCAAAGTCTTAAATGGGTAATTTGCTCTGTCTGTCAAAACATCGGATTGTGTTTGTAGTAGTAACAATACGACGTAATTGCTTGTATGTGTGCTCCCGGCGACGCCGATTCGCGTAGAAAATAAGGTTGACAGCCTTTCTATTGTGTATTATACTCGTAGTATTCTATGGCTTAGCCCATGAGCTATCACGGCTATAGAAGTTTGTGGTTGTTCTTGGAAGTGGGTTTCTCCTTTTCTTTATTAAAACATCATTTTGGAAGACTAAACAATATCACAACCGCAATGTAACATCTAGAATGTCGATTAAATCGTTAGTTACTTTAGAAATTTTATCCCCTTTTCTACATTGAATTCTCTCAATCTTCTACAACTTTAAATGGTACCACCCTAAGTAAAGTTGTTATATTTGTGATATTATGATATTATTTAGAATAAAATACAAGTAATTTGCTAAATACAACTATATATATATATATATATATATATATATATATATATATATATATATACTATATAACTACTCACATATGCCACACGAACCTATTTTTTTGTTCAATATGTTTGCCGATATTTGGCCACCACATACGCGATCTCGCTTCCGCTTTAGTTTTCACAATTCCAAAATGGGAACTATAAAGTTCATTTAAATGTTCCATCCTCGTCGCCAAAATGTTATATTTGTGATATTATTTAAGATAAAATACAAGTAATTTGCTAACTTATATGCTTCGTTTAATGCTCGGATAACCGACTGATGTTTTTCGTCTTACCCTCTACGTGAAAACATTACAAAATTATAGCCCATATAACATTAACTATCCTTAATATCGATTCACAGTTCGCGTACAACGAAAGTGCAGTCGAATTCAGAACCTCATTTTTATTTTTTTAAAGGCAAAATATAATATGATAAGTAAACACTATAAAATATATTTTTATCAGCACGCTTTTCTTGTTTTATTATTTCGAACTAGTTAAATACGAGATTTTGAATATTACAGCGCAAGCATAGCGAAATATTTTTGAAGTGAAAACTTCCTCAGCGGCGTTGTACACTTTTTTGTAATGGGTAAAATATGTTAAACACGCGTCAGGACACGTGACCCTGATCGAAAATGCGTAAGACGGATGGAGAGAGAGAGAGACAGCCGGCGCGGCGTAGGAGAGGAAGTATCTCCCTCTCTTTCTACGGCGCGGCGAAAATGTATGCCTGCGCCTGCTGTGTCGTTAAGGCGGCGTAGGGCGCTTGCGCGAATGTACCTAATATAAATTGTCATGTTTGTGTAGATAGCGCAATTTAAGACAGTACTTTTATACTGATAATTAAAAATATATTCGTGCAAAATGATTCTCTAACCATTCCAAAATATCAAAAATTCACAACGTTAATATTCAAGTTTTCACTTCTGCCGGCACTTCTGGAGTGCAACCCGTCATTTTTTTTTAAAATATTGTTACCTTAAATCGATATAAAATCTGCTAACCACATATTGCGTCTAATATAATTCATTTTATAAGACGTTTTCATGAACCTTATGTATATTATATTTTGATTAAATAATACATTTTTGGAAACTTACATGCACGATACAAACACACATGAATATACATACATGCACAGGGATACAAGGTATGTACATTAAACCAGGATAAAGTTTAAAAAATACAGGGTTAGCAATCAGTTCATAAATCTGCTCATTTCTGATTGAGGCTGACTGACTGCACCCTGCTTGGTTTGACGTGACAAGACTCTTAAGCAGTAAGTAGTTGGTGCTTAGGATTAGGAGTCTTTTTAGTGAGTGTAAGGATGGCAAATACGTCAAACATTCTCTCTTCATTTACTATGGATTTGGTTCTGTTACAAATTAAACAATAAATCTATTGGTTAGCTAGCAATAAGTATTTCCAGAAAAAAAGTCTTTAATCGTTAAGAAACAGTTTCTGTTCCGTGACATTTATTTTTCTTTTCTTTGTGTTAAAATCACTTCCCCCCCCCCCCCACAGACTTGGATTTTCTCCTAGATTGTGGAGAAAGTTTACAAACATAAATTGTACAAGAAAAAACATCCAGAACAATTATTGGGAGCCCATACATAATACTTGCTCCGTGCGGTATTCGAACCCGCGTCCCTCAGCGCTTCAACTCGTCAGCTGCGTACAATTCTTTCATATATATTTTCGTTAGTGCTTAGGTTAGTGATCGTGTAACTCTTGAACGATTTGGCCGATTGAGGTCATATTTACACAGTATATTTATTTAATCGAGACGATGGTTTATGGGTATGCTAGAATCCGTTAGGTGGAACTGCTGTCAAGTTATTATTATATTCTCATATTTATTGACCAAAATGACTCAAATTCACAATATATGTATATATGATTAAGTGCAAAAAAAGGAAATAACAAAATCTGGATCTTTGGTCGAATATTATATTATATTTCATCTGTAAAGATATTTATTACTTATTTTTTTGAGGTGCAGTAATTAAGCCTTTTAATTAACTAAGTAAAGGATACGAGTAAGCGTTCTGTGCTTATGTAAATGGTTGCCTTCAACAACTATACTTATATATGACCTGTTTCCTTCA
Source organism: Parnassius apollo (assembly GCA_907164705.1). NCBI lineage: Eukaryota > Metazoa > Arthropoda > Insecta > Lepidoptera > Papilionidae > Parnassius > Parnassius apollo. The sequence continues at coordinate 107,175 of CAJQZP010001411.1, read as the reverse complement.
AATATAATTAGTACAAATACAAAGTAACTTAGTTTCAGGGTGTCGTTCAGTGTTGTTCAGACCCACAGTTCCCACGGGAAGAATAAAGGGATTAAACTTTTCCTTAGTATAGCGAAGTTTCAATTGATTGCAGCAATATTGGTATAATTTATAAGTGCTTTTTGACGTTTGGATTCCGAGAACATAAGTAACGAATTCTTGTTAAGCCTCAAATATCGTTTAAGCTAACGTTATTAACTTATAAACGCCTGGTTTATTATATTATATTACGAAGTTAATGTAGTTTGACGCCTAATAGCAACTACATTTACTGAACTAAAACAGAAGAAAGGCAGCAGTGTCTTCCTGAAAACAACTCAGAAAAATAAAAAAAACTTTTGTCAAACTCTTTACCAAGTGTGACAACTATGGCAAATAGATTCGGAATCACCTCCTTGTTATAGCCCACGCGCAAAGCCAAACACTTTCACTTACATTACTAATTAAAATACTGGCGATAGATATTAAAGGAACTTTTACTTATTAAAGAATTAATTTTCGAAAACTAATCTGAATATATTTTCTCTTACGTTATATGAATTTATATAAGAAATAACCAGTTTTCTACGTATTATACGAGATTGGCAATATTACGTCTTTCATTCTGTTACGAATCGATATCAAAACATCCATCACTACTTCTTACTAAAGTACTGCTAAAGTGATTTGAATGGTTTTGTTTGTAATATTTCGAAGTATTGTAAAGAGTAACTATTTATATAATAAAATGAAAAGTCTGAAAAACGGTTGACCCTACAGACCATCCCTGAAACTTCTCGTTTATTTTCGAAAATCTATATTTCATTTTTGATCTCGAAACGATTACTTTTCTGCGATGATTAGGAATTTTGTATGAAGGTCTATAATAAATTTTAACGCGTCTTTCGATTTTCACTTGCTTGACGGCATTTGACGCAGTTTTTTAAGTACAAAAAAGTGTTTTTGTGTCTGGAGTTCATTAATCAAATAATTTAAAGTTATTTAGAAAATAACTTAAAGAAAATTTTTTTTGGTTTTTATTTTTTGAAAATCTTTGATACAGCTCGACTTGAAAACACGTGGGGTTTTTTTAAGTGTATTACAACATACACACACACACACACACACACGCACGCACACGCACGCTCGTACACGCACGCACGCACACGCACGCACGCACACACATACACACTACACAAAAACAGCTGCACGCTCGCACACGCACGCACGCACACGCACGCTCGCACACGCACGCTCGCACACGCATGCACACACACGCACGCACGCACACGCACGCTCGCACACGCACGCACGCACACGAACGCACACGCACGCACGCACGCACGCATGCACGCACGCACGCATGCACGCACGCACGCACGCACACACGCACGCACGCACGCACGCAATTTCCTCTAGGCTTAGTGAGTAATTCTACAGTTGGATACCATGTTTACCAGGACCGCTATTCATTCATCATTTAATAACAACGTAAAGAGGTTGCAGCAAATCCATTCCGGTTTAGTAAGGAACAAAATTTGCATATTCTTGAATTACGGTGCTTCAGAATAGACATGTAAGTTTTTAGGCAGTTGTGACCAAGCAGGGCTCTTGACAAAATGCGTAATTTGTTCTCTTTATACTACACAACAAACAAACAATTGTTTTAACTGATTTCAAAAAAGTAGGAGGTACACAGTTCGATTCTATGTTTCTCTTATGTGTGTTACCTCAGAATTTTATTTCGGTGAACCGATTTTCATGATTCTTTTTTTATTTGAGACCAGTGGCGAAGCTTCCATGAAAGCCGAAAAGCCGGGCTTGCCTTATTAAACCTGAATCAATCAATAATATCACCTAATAAAATAACTCGTAAAATGTTTCAAGCTATTTCAAATTTCCCGCGCACTCCACTGTTCGACACACGTCGACACGAAGGCAATACGAGGTCATCGACCTCGTATTGCCTTAGCGATACTGCTGCTGTCATAAAAAATGAGTTTTAATAGAGCTAATAGTTGTCTCCCTCGTTCGCGTGGGCTTTTTACGGGGCTTTCGAGAAGACGATCGCTCTCTTTCTAACCTATGGCAAAATATTCTATAATGAAATATAACTACGATTGTATATATAGCAATTAGTATAGAGATTTAAAGCCAGGGTTTTGGGAATAAATTTGTCAAAAGCAGAGGCGCGCGGGCAACACGTTGCAAGTTCATTTCACGTTCCAATGTACGGTGCTTATCTTAAGCGATTTAATATTACGAGTTCAAAATGTATGCTTTTTTAAAGATTTTTAATGAAAATGGAGGATAATAGTGTTCCTTGTGATGAATTGAAGTATGTTAAAGTGATAATCGGAGAGGAAATCTTTAAACTTTGTTGAGATGATACATAAGGTTAAGAGTGTATTTCAGACTTATCAATTATCGCAATTAAAACAGTTATTGGTACAATTAAAACGTTCACCAACATTTTACGTGGACGTAATTAAATCTTTCCATAAGAAAGCGAGACGATTCCACTTATCTTATCTCTTATCCATTAGAATGTAAATATTTTTTTTAATTTTGTACATAGTTTGTTTGTACTTTGTTCGTGTTTTACTTTTGTTCATGTATTGTATTGGATGTAAATATTTTTTTCTTTCGCATAAACAAACCCAAAGGGTTTTCTTCAAAGCCACCGAAGCTATGCAATTGCTGATATGTAATACAATCTATCTAGCAGTGGTATGCATTCTGTGTGCTTTGTTAAACACGTCCTTGACAGCACTGAATATGAAACTGAAGCGTGGAGACAGATCAAGATTGGTATATTTTTATAAAACTGCTAAAAACAACAATCTACATTTTTATCAATTTATATCTTGGGCTTGCCCCAGCTTGGAGCTCTAGCTTCGCCATTGTTTGAGACCTGGTGCTTCTCACGTGGCTCCATATAAATTTGATAAAATTCTGACCAGTAGTGATTGAATTATCCTTAAATTTAAATTTTATGTAATAATAAAAATGTTAAAGTTACAAAAAAACATACAAGTCGTAAAATTAAAAATGTAGAACCGACTTCAATGTAAATAAAATGAGGTAAATACACATTACATATTAATACAAAATAACTAATAATAAAAAAATCGACTTCAAAGAATTGAAATGAATAACTTTAGATTCTGACGGGGCGGTGCTAAGCCATAGTGTATTAAAGAATTAAAGTTAGTTATGTTATGTAATTTTGTACCCCTTTAAATGGACTAAATCTCAATGTCTCCTTAATAGTGATATTAAAACCTCCATCCCTTATTTTGCCACTGTTAGGGGTAGAATTTTTTCCAAATTTATATAAGATCCTTGAAGTATAACCTATTTGATAAAAAAGATTTTTCGAAATCGGGTCTCAATTCGCGTAACACACATACAAAAAAATATACAGTGGAGTTTTGAACCATCACTTTTTTTGAAGTCTGCTAAAAATTAAAGTAAGCAAAAGGAATTACTCATTTTATAAACGTTATTATTAAACATTTATTTAACGTTTCATTCACAGAATTCAAAACGTTTACATAATACTGCAAAAATAGTACCAATTTCAATTATTTATTTGTTCACTAAGTTAACAAATTGCGGCTCAAATATATATAGTACAGTAATGATTACATAGTACTCTTTTAGATAAAAGTAAAGGTTACAGCCTATATATGTCCCACTGCTGGGTACAGGCCTCCTCTCATCTCTGATAGCGTGTTAGGGCAAAGAAGTGTCCGCCGCGCAGCCCCAGCGTGTTCACGAACTTCACATGTCTTCGAAATATTTTTTTCTTATTTCTCAGACATGCAGGTTTCCTCGCGATGTTTTCCTTCACCACCGAATACGTGAAAAATGAGTACTTAAAATTGGAACTAACAATTTCGTTGGTGCTGGCGTGGATCTTTCATATGCATTGCACTAAAACATAATCATAAAAACATTTAATTTGTTGATGCAGTTTTAATATCGTGTATTATCGTATACGATATTTAATTATTTTAAATTATTTGACATACTTTTTATTTATTATGTAGTTATAACGTTAGAGAGTCATGGTAGCTCAGATTGTTAGCGCTCGCTGCAAATTTCACAGTACGCGAGCAAACTGGGTTCGATCCCCGCTGGCGCCAATGAAATTTTTAATTGCAATTTTAAGTGCTGATTTACCACGTACTCGGCGGTGAAGGAAAACACGTGAGGAAACCTGCATGTTTGAGAAGTAAGAAAAAAAAATCGAAACATGTGAAGTTCACCAACACGCATTGGGGCAGTGTGGGGAACACTTCCTTGCCCTCTCAGAATTCCTATACCCTCTCAGAAATGAGGGGGGGCCTGTGCCCAGCAGTGGGGCATATATATACTGTAATTTTACTTTAAAACATTGTTTTCTACACGTCCCGGGTTGACTGGGAGAATACCAAAAAGCATTAAGTCCGTCCTTTGTAAATTTTTATTAAGGTGTACAATAAAATGTAAACAAATAAGTAATAGCTGTTTAATTGTAGATTCTACACTTTCGACAAACCTCAGTGGAATTTATCGGTGTCATTTACATGTTTATTGTACTAATTTTGAAAAGTGAAAAAGAAATAAAAAGACTTTCTAGATTTTCTAGAATTATTAACTATTACTTTCTTATTTATGCCACCACCCACCAAGCAGCAGCTAGATGTACTAGATGGGTGTTCCGATTTAAAAAGCAAATAATTTATATTTGCGGTTTTTATAACTTTATTTGATTTACCAACAGTTTTTGAATCTGCAGTCCGTTTTTCCACGGCATGGACTGGGGTCTGTAGAAGAAAAATTAATTTTCTTTTCATAAAATATACTTGTGAGCGTGAAATAATAATGGACTTGCTTACACTGATATTACTCGTAAACTCGTAATGTCTAGTTTGTCATAGATTGGACAGGCTTTCATAAATTTTATAGCGAATCTGTGATCAGCAAAGGAAAACTAGTTTCGTTTCACTTTGCAAGCAATTCATCATCATATCTGAAGATAAACTAGACAGATACCTGATTTATTCATTTAATGTCAGTGAAATTCAGTACTTCAGTTATTTCACATACAAAAAAGAAATTTATTATGCTTTTTCTTTTATTTTTATCAATGTTCTGATGTCAATACGTCCCTTAATGGTCATGGATTTCATGACCATGAAGGGACGTATTGACATAAATCAGCATAAAATTAATTAGATAAAATCTAAAATCCGTAAAAATTCCTTTGTTAAAAGTAGTTTTATTCAGTGTGTATTTTTGGATTAGAAAAGTTAAAAGTAAAGTTACAGCCTTTATACGTCCCACCACTGGGCAGAGGCCTCCCCCTCAAGTTTGAGAGGGTTTTAGGGCAAGGAAATGTCCGCTGCGCTGCCCCAATGCGGGTCATTTTTTCCAGACATGCAGATTTCCTTACGATGTTTTCCTTCACCACCGAGCACGTGGTAAATCAGCACTTAAAATTGCAATTAACAATTTCATTGGTTCCGGCGGAGATCGAACCCGGGTTACTCGCGTTCTGTTATATTTACAGCGAGCGTTAAACATCTGAGCTACCACGACTCGCGTAAACATAAGTAATTATTAATTGAATGTTATGTATTTTCAGAGCATTAAAAGTTTAAGTTTGTATTATATTACGCACTTAGCTTTAACCATATGGCTTAATAAGTAAAGGTTTATAAGTAAAAGCAATACAGAACACGCACGCCACACTCTTGTGTTTCCTTGTGGCCTTTTTTATTTTTGAGCAGGAGCAGAGCAAGATGCGCTAATTCAACGTGTGCTGGTCGGATTTACATGTTGGAAATATCGCGTGCAATTGTGATGTTATGGTAGCTTAGGGCTTTTCTACATATATAGTTGATTATGAACATAAAATCATAATAATAAAATAATCGTTTATTTCCAATCACAATGGCTCAAATATCAGCGTTTTAATAAAACTAAACACTTACCTTTTTTATAGAAAAGAGTGACAAGCGAGCACCCAATCCATTTGATGGTAAGTGAATGCTGCGGCCCATAGACATCTTCGTTTATCCTCAATCAAGTATCAAAATGTAGATGCGTTGTCACCCAAGAGGACTGAGATGGAATGCCTCGTATTCAGTAAAAACGGTCTCCGGTTCTCTACACTTACCACACGAAACACACTAGCATCACTGTGAGAGCGTGGTCCTATCCCGGTCGAGCCGACCCATTCATGCTGCAACCATAATATAGCTGTAGTGTGGATCTACCACGTAAGATGGGTCATTGTAAGAGAGTGGAACCTGATCTAGGAGCCCCTGTGTTACAGTTTACCGACCTCTCATACGGAATATCAAAAACTTTGTTACATTTAGTTTGAAACAGGAAAAATCGTGGGTCTAATCCGCCTTTCGGCAACTATAAACTACTCCTAGCACATTTAGCTTATTTGGAGTAGTTAACGAGAATGTTAGTAGTGTTAAGAGTGCTGCTAGTATTCTTTTCTAAAATATATGTAATGCTCGCGACTTCATCCGCGTGGAATTTATTACGATGGATTTCATGGTTTTTTTCGCGGAACCCTAATTCTTTTTCTTAAATAAGAGTAGCCAAATTTACTCCTTAAAATCAACGTGAAATTCCCGTCAAAATCTTAATCTCGATTTTATTTATTTGTCAATAGATCAAACAATTTTTAGTGTGTATATCAAAGTAAAGGATGTGAATGCCATTCAATGTATGATTGTCATTTACGAATGTAAATTATGTCGAGACGAAGTTTAACGATTGCTTCATACGCAGTAATGGATAGAACGCTGGTAAACCAGTACGTGTGTAACATATAAACCTAGATTATGCCAGATTTACTGTACTTAAGCTCACTGGAATCGCGTGGTTCATTTTATTGTAACGGCACAAGAAGTATAAAACGCTTTTAGCTTTTGATGACCGCATGTTTTTTAACAGCCAGATGCTATATTTAATAACGCAAGTATTACTTCTCCATGCAAATATTCATAAAATATTAAAAAAATTAAGTGATTTTTATGTATGTTTACCGATTTCTCCTTATCGGCTGAATTGTTTAAATGTTTTTTTAAATTGGTTATACTTCAAGGGTGGTCCCAAAATTGAAAGAACAAATCCATCTAATGGTGTAAAAATAAAGAAGTTATTAAGGTAAAGCTATTTAGACGCCATTTTAGTTTTTACTAAACCCATGGTATTCCATAGACCATCCAAAAAGGTAAAATTATCTTTAAAAAAAAGTCAAAAACGATTTCAAAAACTAGAAGAACAATGTATTTTTTATAGGATAGGGTGACAAACGAGCACACAGTCCATCTGATGGTAAGTGGTTGCTGCGGCCCATAGACATCTACATCTATCCTCGATTACAAATCAAGATGCAGATACGTTTTCGCCCGTGAGGACTAAGATGGAATGCCTCGTTTCCAGTAAAAAGGGTCTCCGGTTCTCTACACTCACCACACGAAACACAACAACATTAAGCTACTATTTTACGCTGGTATTCTGTGAGAACGTGGTCCTTCCCCGGTCGAGCCGACCCATTCGTGCTACAACTATACTACTAATATAACTGAAGCATTGTTCTATCACTTATAATAATTGAGGACCTTGCAGCAAAAGAGGGGCAGATCCAAATTTTAACCGTTACCTTTTTTTTCACCTACATTTTAAACAAAAAAAATTAGCTATGGTTTGGTGCATTTAGGAGGCAAATCCGACGACAAACAAGCGCGCTGTAACAAAATTTGGATCTGCTACCTTATTCTGTTTGGTGCAAGAAGGGAGCAGGGCCGGACCTGCCTCCTTCTTGCAACAAATGAAATTATTACATCATTTGTAAACAAGTCAGTGCACGTTTTGTGCTCGGCCCGAAAGGACATGCGTATTATTCTTTTAAATAATTGTTTTAAGTTTGATACGTTAAGTGTGTATTAAAATGAGTGACACTGAACCGTTTAGTAGCAGCTCGTCAGATATTTACCAGCCGCCTGTCTACGAGTCATGTTCAACCAGTTCAGATGATGATGGAAGCGATGTTGGTTTGTTGACATTTTAAAACCAAACTAATGAGGCGAATGATAAAGGTATGAATATTTTGGATGAATTTAATACAGATAATCCATGCCCATCGACGAGTGGCATAGCGCCGAAAAAAGAAATTCCGCGAATCCATCACAATGGAAACGGAATGTAATAAAGAAGTCTATTGCTACTGGAAAGGGCTATTTAAACTATAAAGGCCGTGAAATAGGCGTAAGAAAAACTGGAACGGATTGTTGTTGTAAGAAGTATAAGTGTTTTGTTCAAATTAATGAAGAAGATAGGAAACTAATATTGGAAATTTTTAATAAATTGGAAGAAACCTATGTGCAAAACGTATACTTAGGCGGTTTAATTAAAACTGAGAATGTTGAAAGGGAAAGATCTAAAACTGGTACGGGGAAGAAACGGAGTTGTTCACACAAATATTATATTAAATTAGGAAATATAAATATACAAATTCTGCCATGCAAGAAATGGCTTTGCATCTATCCATGGAATATCCAAAAAGCGTGTAGACAATGTTGCTAAAGAGTATCGGGATCCTACTGTAACTACACCAGCTCAGTCTAATCGTGGAAAACATCAAAATAGACCAAATCGTATTCCAAGTGAATGGGTTTCTAAAGTTGACTCTCATATTAGAAGTTTCCCACGTCGCGAGTCACACTGCAGTAGAAATAAAAGCTCACGTTATTATCTGTCTCCAGAGTTGAACATTAAAGGGATGTACGAGTTATATTTGAAAAAGCATGAGCTTGGTCTTGAAGCATCTGCTAAGCCTATAGTATCATTTGATTTTTACTAAAGATACTTTAAACAAAATTTTAAATACAGTTTTGGATCACCTCGTTCAGATACTTGCAAGAAGTGCGACATGCTGAGTAACAAACTAAAAGATAACACATTGGATAGCGACGAAAACCCAACAAATACAGATAAAGAAGAGTCTTCATCAAGCCAAGGCCGACACTTTTTTTGTTGATTTAAAAGAATAGAGTCAACTTGCTCTTAACCCTTAAATGGACGATTTTTTTTTACGTTTTAAAAAAATATATTTGTATAATAGACATGTATTACTGTCTAGGAAAAATGAGTAAAAAAATCTAGACATGAATTTACTATTTTTTTTTTGCAATAATGTGAGTGTTGTTTATAAACTACATTGCGCATTCAATGACATTTTGCAAGTATGGGTAAAATAAGAGTGGATATTGTTTTTTGAAATGTGTTTATTTATTCTAAATTATGATATTTATAAAAACAATTGCTTTTTTTCGTATCACATAAAGATACACGACATTTTTGGCACATTTTGAACGTAAATCCTGAACATTTCGGGAATTTGCACCTCTGCTGCTTATCCAGCCAAACTGCCCAATGACATGTCTGATCCAATCTGACGTCTTTCAAAGGAATTGCTTGAGCTGGTCCTCGGAACTTCTTCATTACAAGTTCTCTTTGTATTGTGCTCCCACTAGGTCGACCACGTTTAGCGCCATTTGCAGGTAGACCCAATTTGCAGAGGGTTTCGGCAAGTTCTAGTCTAAATGTACCCAAATTGAGAAGTTGATCATTTCCTTTTATATTATTTACCTTCTTGAACATAACCCATGAATTTATAACTGCGAGGTCCAGGAAATGATAAAATAAGCGCATGGTCCACTTGCGGCTCTTCATTGTGATGTGATAACGACCTATAAATGAATCTAATAAGTCCACGCCCCCCATGTGAGCATTGTACTCCTTGATGACTTTGGGGCATGGAATAGCAACTCTCTCTTTCTTCGATTTATCAAAGCGCGTGACTGTGGTTGCTGGTTCTGCTCCTACGTAAGTGGAAAGAAGGTTAACGGGCTTGTTATCTTTCCACACAACAGCACTTACGTCAATATCATCCACAGTCGCCACGTTTTCCTCATAGAATCCTCTGGGTACGTTCTTTTTCATTATAGTGTTTTTGTCAGGCAATTTGCAGTTTCTCAATCGGTTTACTCTTACTGTTCCCAGTGAGAAAATTCCTTCCTTAGCTAAATAGGTGACGAGAGGCACAGAAGTATAGAAGTTGTCGAAGTATATAATGTGATTCACATTGCGTGGTACCATTCTAGCTAACCTGACGACTGTATTTCCAGACTCTCCCAAATCTGGCTCACCAGGTAAGATGTTATTTTTGGAGCCCCCTCCACTGTAAACCTCAAATCTATGAGCATATCCTTGTAGACTGCAGATGAGATATAATTTGAACCCCCACTTGTGGGGTTTATTGGGCATGTATTGTTTTATGTAATGGCTCATTTTGGTTGCACACATCTGCTCGTCTATGGAAAGCCTTTGGTCTAAGGGAACCTTTCCAAACTGGCAGTTGAGCATTTCCTCAAGAGGTCTTATTTTGAATAGCCTGTCATAGTCTGGATGATCTTTGGGTAAGCATAGCGTATTGTCGGCAAAATGGAGAGTGGATCTTATTTTTTCAAATTTTTTTTAACGGCATCGTATTTTTTATGTGATCATAACCAAATTTATCACTCCAGTAAGCCCTGGTGTTTGGAAATTTTATGACTGAGGTGTAAATCAGAATGCCTAGGAATTTATTTAGGATATTTTCATTTATAATTTCAGGATTGGATATTTGTTTCTGGGCCGCGTATAAGTTACTTTGTTCTACAATTTGCTTTTTTTAGATCTGATGTAAAATAAAATGAAAAAAAATCATACGGCGTGTTACAAGACATCAATGCTTCCGTTATCTGAGTTTCTCCCCTAAAAATAAGGCTGTCTTCAGCAGTAACAAGATTCCGTTTTCGCCAAACCAGAGGTCGCTTAGAAATCCCTTGTGATCTACTCTGGGGTACTGCTTCTCCGGCTTCCAAAATAGGAGGGTCTGGCATATTTTGATCGTTGTCAATTACGAGAGGAGGATCAGCATCCACTTCATCAGACTGGGCATTCTCACCTTCATCACTATTTTCAAGGTACTGAAGAACATCTCGAGCTGTTTGATAATAGTGACCTTCATCCTCTACTTCGGAGTCCGAGCCGTCTAAGCCATCTTCTGAATCTTCAAGAGTTTCTAAATACTTTGTAATTTCGCTTTCTAGTAATCGCGGCATGCTGAAAAGCAAAATAAAAACCCTTCACCAAACATGCATTTATTTAGCAGGCAATGCGCATTGTATTTTTCCTACAACATACCAGATTTCGCGTAATTCGACAGTAGCATCAAGTAATTTTCAATGTTTTACAACATGAACATGTAATTGAAGATATAATCAAGCAAATAAAAATATGTTATATACTTACATTATATTTTATCAAAGTCCGAACACAGCTTCAAAACTTAGTTTCGTGCCACTAGAAAAGTTTTCTTCAAAGTGACATTTGACATTCATTTATTTTTAATGCATAAAAATATTGGATAGTGCCAACATTAAAAAAAAGTACAAAATTCGTTCAGAAATAAGAACTAGTTGTCAAAATTAACAAAAAAATAAAATAAAGATAATTTTATCTGTGATGTTTAGTATGTTGTTTAAAAACAACATTGTCCATTTAAGGGTTAATAATGAAGAATGCGGAGTATTAACATTTGATTATCAGCAGAATATGCCATTACATAAAATTCCAGCAGGTGAAGCATTTTATAAACGTCAACTTTGGGCATATAATTTTTGTATTCTTTCAGCAAAAACAGGGATTGCTCACTTTTATTTATATGACGAAACCATAGGCCGAAAATCACCAAACCAAATCATATCTTTTATAAATCCCTACATAAATGACATTTTACCAAGTACAGTTAAAGTACTGTATTTATTTTCTGATAACGCAGCAGCACAAAATAAGAACTCGACTTTAGTTCAGTATCTATATACGCTTATGCGGTGTTCATCTTTTGAGAAGATTGTTCATCGATTTCCAGAACCAGGACACAGCTTCTTACCGTGTGATCGGTGTTTCGTCGTAATAGAAAAGTTTTATAGAAGGAAAGATTACATATTTACGACTTCTGAATATGCCGATTGCATTACGCAAGCATCTAAAAGTTTTAAAGTTGTAAATGCAAGTCAAAATATGATACTTAACTTCAGCCAACATTATGAGAGTCATTTCAAAAAAGTAATAACAAATACAGAGAAGATTCGATTCAAAATATCTCAATATCGTATTTTTGAATATAGTAAAGACCACATTGAAACTATTGCAGTCAGTGTTACAACGGGAACGCCAGTATTTGATTATTTTCCTATAATGAGAAATGCTCAAGCCCAACTATCAGTTCTGCCTCAGAAACCGCTGTATGATCATGCATTGCCGTTGAAAAAGGCTAAATACAACGATGTTATGCAGTTGGTAAAGAACTATGTTCCACCAAATAAACTACATTTCTACAGGGCCCTTAAAAGTGAAGCTGTCGGACCAACAGATGATATTTCTAGCGAAGACGACGATGATAAAGCTGAAGTTAACCTTTAATTTTTTTTTCAGCACTCATTCGTTTTTGTATTTCTTTTGATTGTTTAATTCTTTGTGGACTGATTACTAATTCTTGAAATAAAAAATAACCGTGTTTACCTGTTTTATTATCCTTAATACAAAATAGGGTAGTATTTTTCTTCAATCTTGGTGCAAAACGGAGGCAGATCCAAACTTTAAAAAATCGTAGTAATTCTATTATTTCTTCAATTGCCTTAAATCTTGAATAAAATGTGTATATATGTTCATATTATATAATACCATATAACGATAAGACATAAGTACATCAATCAATTTTTAAAAACCTTTTTTTTAAATACCCAATAGTTTTGAAATTTGGACTTGCCTCCCTTTAGCTGCAAGGTCCTCAATTTCCACATAGTCGGTTTTCATAAATCATAAGTTTACTTTTTATAAAAATTTTATCCAAATTGAGTGTGTCGATATATAAATAAATTATATCTTAATTTATAGACATAATGCAGAAAACTTTTAAGCTATTTAAGGAGCTCATCAAGTGCACTGCTGAACATAAGCCAACATAATAGAACGTGGGAGTGGGCGGAGCCCGCGTAGCCACTAAAATGTCACTAACATGTCAATTCACACGTATAAATGTCAACACGAGATGTGTTTTGACGTAACAATCGTTTTTAATGATGATTTTGAACATTACTCAAAAGTCTAAAATTTGTAAATAAACTCAGTCTGTCAAAACAGCGAATCGGGTTTGTAGTAGTGATAATACGACGTAATTGCTTGTATGTGTGCTCCCGGCGACGCCGATTCACCTACAAAATAATTTTGACAGCCATTCTATTGTGTATTATAGTATTCTATGAGCCTCCTCGAGCTATATTCAATAATTTCATGGCGTATGAATGATTATATGAACATTTCGATTGTTCGTCGGTTTTTGAACCCCCATAACATGGGTTTGGATTATACCGAATAAATAAAATTCTAGAGATATGATGTCAATACTAGACTTGTTACCTAAACATGTAAAGTTTCATTTGCAAAACTCTTATATTTTAGATTTTATTGATAACTAAAAAAACTCCGATTTCGTTACTATCTCACTTAATGATGACCATCGAAATTCTTAGGGAACTTTCTGAAGCCCCAGAAAACTGAAATTTGGTATGCAAGCTAGTATTAATACACAAACAACAAAAACATTCTAAAACTTGCAACCAACTCCTTAAACTAGGGAATGGAAGTTTCTACAAGACTTCCGCAAATTTTGGTGCTAGAGGTCTGAAAACTAATATAGAGATTCCTAGTCTAGGCTTGTTATAAATAATAATAATAAAATACACATTTTAGGATTTTTAGTAAGTTTGAATAATGCTCTCATTAATATTTGTAATCCACATTATCTTGTATGCAGACTTATGTAGCACTCTCATGTAACTAATTTGCAAGTTTTTCAACTTACAAATATTGATTTTAGTAGTATTAAAGCACAACAGTCACTCCTGTTTTAAAAAAAAAATATAGGAAGATACACTTTTTTATTTTTTAATCAATAGAACTATTGTATAACAGAAGAATAAAGTACAGTGAATAAATTTTTCACCTTACGCCCATGTGAGTCACTATAACATTTAGATAGTGCGAGCCATATGGTCTCATCTTGGCAACATTTTACATGAAAATGTTTTTGGTAAATACTTTTCTTATAGAATAAGTGTGACAAATGTGCAGTCCACCTGATGGTAAGTGGATACTGTGGCCCACAGACATCTACATTTTTTATCGATTAAGAATCAATGCGTTATCACCCCTGAGTGATATAGTACCAATGCTTGGCAGACACGTTGCCAGCCGCAGACAAGAGCTTAGCTTTTAACGATTTCGGGAATCGAGGATAACATTATGAAATGGACCGCTAAGAAGAATTGTAGAAGGGTGTAGCACACCCTTCACAAATTATTTTTTCTTACGGACAGACGGACGGACATGGCAAGGCTTAGTAATAGGGTACCGTTGGTTACCCTCGGGGTACGAAACCTTAAAGACTATCGTAATATGATATCTATCTGGACCCACCGTTGACGCAAGCGTCATGAGTGAAAGCGGCTTAACTACGTCACGATGCGTACTCGAGAAATCTCGTAAATATTAACTTGTTTATGTTAACTTACTTATATTTAGACTTCTCGTGCTTTACGGATTTACCTTAGACTTAAATGAAATAAATAAGGTTAAAATAACATATTGTAGATTGTAAATTTCCTTACCTTTTGTTTCATAGATATATATAGATAAATACCAAAAGTAAATGCAAAAAATATCCGCGACATTTTATTAGACAAAACTGTTGCATATCAAACATCACAGTTTTGTAAATATATTTAAGGAATTTTTAAAATTTTTATTGCGTTTTAATATTTTCTATTTTAACACAAATGTATAAATAATTAATTATAAAATAATATAATTTCCTTTAAATAGTGTTTATTTAAATAAGCTTCTGCCTGTTTCCTATGGTTTTAGGATAATTTAAGTTTAGTTTAGAATAAAATAAACACCTGTTTATTTTAAAATATGCTTTTAAATTTTCAAAACGGACAACTTTATTTAAGCTATAAGCTTCACTATTAACAGTTAAATTGTGCTATGTGCTGTTTTTTTTAATAAAATTCAATTTACAAGCGAATTGGCAATCCTCTTCATAGTTGGTTACCTGAAGTGGATAGTAAATGGGCTTGTAATTGGCTAATGCAGCACAAGAATACCTGTAACCAACCTCAAACAAAGAAGTTTATTGATGCGTACTCTTTAAGCCTCTCGGACCGGAACACGGCAATGCGAGCACTCCTATTTGGCGGATTGTTTTAAATAACTTAATAACAAAAAAAAAATTTTTTTTCATATAAACACACAACCTACATTTTTATATCTTTAAGGAGAACACGAACAAGTTATACGCAGTAAGCAGTTTAATAAAATAAAATGGCCAGTAAAGGCTCTTTTTTAAATTAAGTTGTTACACTTTTCGAAGTATTTGTGCTACTTTTAAATTCACTGCGAATCTCTAAGTATATTACATATAAGCTAAACATTTCGTTATTCTCACCATGTCATACAAACACTAGCGTGCGAATGATCCGTGATTTTTGGCCACTTGCATGTTAGCTAGAAGCAGTCGATGTGACATGTGAACTTTCCGTCCGTTATGTATAGCTACAGTTGTTAACAATCAAGAATTGTAACCGAGTTTTTAGTTGTGCAAAACTTGAACCGAAATTAGAATAATATGAAATCTGTTTTAGTGGGAAGTGAACTTACGAGGTTATTGTTCGTATGAATCGAATGGAGCCTCCTACCGGTGAGCGTGGTATAAAGAGCCCCCTCTAGATGAACTGACGATTTGGTAAGATGTGCAATAAGCCGATAGATGTAGTTGGTTCAGGACAAAGTTTTCTGTGTTATTTTTGACACACACACACACACACACACACAAACTTTATATATATATATATATATATATATATATATATATATATATATATATATATATATAAAGTGTTCACTCTGAAGAAAGGATTCGGATTTAGAATGTTTCGATCAAAAATATTGAATGGGTTAGTTTTCCTCATCATACTTTCACAAAGTCTTACTCATAACTTTACTAAAAGTCATTTAGATAATTGATTTTGATTTCAATGAATTTTCTGCCACCAGTGCGGCGCTACTTTCGAATAATGTGAAATAATTGGCAGATTTTATAATAGGGAAGTTATTTTGTTAGGAAAATGTAGGGTTAATGTTTCTTTCTGTTAAATTAGTTATATTTTACATTAATTCGTTTAGAAACGAATAAACGCTGAAAATTTTAAAAAGAGTTAAAATTTAAGGGACGAACAAATAAAGTATTGTTATGTGTATTAATATTAAACTCTAGAAACTGATACCCATTAATTCAACACTAAATTTTCAATTAAATGAGATTGTGTAACAAAAAACTTTGCCCCAGTCGCAACGAGCCATATTTAATTAGTGGTAGATTATTAGTCTCATTTTTTATTATCGGAATATTATAAAATAGCTGTGGTAGCTTTGGGGTTGACGCTTACCATTAAATTGGTGATTTTAATTTTAAGCTTTATAAACTTAAGAAGAAAATATATTTCACGAGACGCCTTGTCTCGCTCTATTAATATAATTTATAACATGGCATATATCGTTCTCTACAAAATATGCCATGTTATAAATTATTCAATTTATTTTACACTGCACATTGAGTACGTAACAATTTGTACGCAAAGTAGGTTTCACTTTAAAGGCCAAACCACGGCGCATATGGCAGTGAAATTATCCACTGTATATCCGGGCAAGTAAGGTAAATCGCAACTGTAGTTTGATGGAACGGCTGTATCAGGGTAGGCAGTGGATTAGCGGTGTTCTACGCACCGTTATATTACGTTCGATGTTATTTTATGATTAATTTGACGCGGGACCGGCGCACTTTTACTTTAACATATGACCATCTGCTAACTTGACATCAATTTATTTTATAATGTCGAACTAACGCTAGACCAGCTGTTGCCGCGTGGTAATAGGTGAAAACTGCAAAATGTAGCCTCTGGGCTCCTGTTTCAAGTTTAACAAAAGAAGGCACATGCTTTACATATTTCAGCATAGCTAGACGGGCTTCCACAATCCACTTTTCGCCCTCAGAACACACACGTGGACAGAACGTGGCGAATCTCTTCGCCGGTTTCACTCCCAAAGATTCTGAGATTAAGAAAGAGGTGTTTTAGAATCGTTCCAAATGGAAGATCCGCAGTCTCTGCCTAATATCTATCTATATTTTTGATCACATAAATTCTCCTATTTTTATAAAAAAATATTCAAGTACAAGAAATGCCTGAAGAATTTTTTTAAATTTTGGGGAAAACTGTGTCAATGGCCATCATATTTTAAAGTTTTAAGCAATTAAATGTAAAAAGTAGAAAGCAGACAGACGCGGATAAGTGACTTTGTTGTCATCTACTCAGTTTCTTATCTTATGGTAATTTTTATATCCTCAGATTCAAGGCGATATTAAAACAGTCGTAGCAAGGTATGATTATCGCATGACCTTAAAAAACCACATGCATATCACAAGTTTAAAAGATATAGTGGCACTAACTACCGGTACCTACATAGTTTAGAGGGAGTCTAAGCTTAGGATTAGGATACACTGTCACGTTTAGGCGTTTGTCTTTTAAAAATCACAGATCCATGCAATGGCACCAGTATCATCGGTGCACACTGGTGTAATTGTTACTATATATACAATTATTACTATGGTATAATATACCTGCTTTGTATAGTCAAAAATCACATACTTTAAACGTCGAGAATTAAAAATAAGTCAAAATAAGTTATTAAACGCGATAAAATTCGTAAATATAGTTTTATTCAACAACAATACATTAAGATCAAGAAGAGCACAGGAGTTATAGTGCTAGTATAATATAGCAACTGTAACTCTTTTATCTATAGAATTATAACTATATAATCTACCTTTCATTAAAATGGAGGGAGCCTAAAGTTAAGATGTCTTGTGTCAGAAATGGAAAAAATCATAAAAATTAATAACTCGACTAGAAATTTTGCTTGTATGCATGATAATTGTGCTCCAATTACTTACTCATGAACTCATGACCCGTGTATTTGATCACTTGTCTTCTCACGCGCCTTGTCAGCAAAATTATAATAATTTGTGTGGTGTATTGTAGTGGCTCAGACATCTTGTCTTGTAAATATAATAAAGTCGGATAAAGAAATATTATTCTTTTTATACTTGCATCGATTGAAAATCAAAATGAGGATGCCCCCACTAAGGCCTAAGATGGAATTCCGTCGTACCAATAAAAGTGAATGAACCGATCTCCGGTTTTCGTCACCATACGAAACACAGCTGAATTAAGCTGCTATTACACTGGTATGGTTTCCGAGCCAGGTCGTCTTCGGTCGAGCCGATCCATTAGTGCTTCAGCTATATTACGCTGAAGTGTGGTTTCTTTTTATTTGATTAATTTTTGTTTTGTCAACCTAATGTGTATAATATAAAACGGCAAACTCTATTCAGTTAAAGCGAAATTCAGTATTAGAATAATATTAATTGTAATTATGCTTATCACATTGTAATATCATTTCATAAAACCTTGATTCCATCGTGCAACTCTAACAAGTGATTTCGAAACCATTGCGCAATGTGAAGATTGCAAAAGGCGTTCAGCGCTGAAGTTAAGTCGCGTCTTTCGGCCGTCCAACTCCATTATGTACACATATTCATATGAACAGGCATTATAAACATTAGCACGCGTATATGTACCGTAGTTTTAAGTACTATTCGATAAAACAAAGATTCTACGACCCGTTAGAGAGTTTGCTTTCAGCATTTTTGCATTACGATGTGTACGTATGTGTTCAAACGATTTCAGTTCTCTTGATTAATATTTAAAATTTTAAAATTTTTATTTTAAATATAATTTTTTTACATAAATATCTTTGTAGCGTAAAATAATTTAAATACACTACATAAAGTAAAAAATATTCAGGAGCAAGTTATTTTTATAAATTACGGTTTTAAAACACCAACTACAAAGTTTGCCCTATATTCGTTTCTAATAAGCTAATTTGCAAAAATAAAAATTAATAAATTAATTAAATTTTATTAAATAAATTCGAATAAGCTTAATATTTACAATTAATACTAATTATACACAATATAAAAAAAAGAAACTATAATATAGAAAAATAATAGTCAAAAAGTCCTGCTCCCCGTGGTAGTGCCAAGAACGCTGGCTGCGTTTCCTCGCTGCTATAGCTATACTTAGTCTTTGAGCGAGGAAAGAACCAGCCCTCTTATCACCAGCAGCGACGACCAGTCGTGGATACAGTTCCTTTAGGAACTTCACTGCAGGTGGACCCCACGGACCGACAGTCTCTACAGCAAATGGCACAAATATGTAGTCATTTCTCAAAGACTCATTTTTTTTCATTTACTAAATTCGGCTGTCTTTGATGTCGCCCCGGCTCTAAAAGAGGTACCCTTGAGAAGAGAGGCCGCCAAAGTGAACTGAAGTAGCATGCCACGCTTTACCTCTCTCCCGAGGGACCAAAGTCATACCGTCGGGTCTCTTGCCATTAATTAAAATACGTTTAGGTATAACGTTTAGTAATTATATATATACACAATAGAGGTAGTTTAAGTATATACATATATATATATATATATATATATATATGTATATATATATATATACTATATTTTTATATATATTCCATATTTCTGTATATCATCCCGTGGGAGTCGTAAGACGCAGTACAGGGAAGCTGATACGCAGTAGCAGCTCCTGATAATAGCTAAATAAATTTAAAAAAACTAGTTTTGCCAACCACCCAAGCGTGGAAGCTATGAAATTATCCCTCCTTTGAGGCAATCTATAGGGGTAGCCATTGATCAGCGGAAGACTTTTGATAGCCTGTAATGGTAATCATACTTGGATAACAATTTTCAACTTTGCAAACATAGTATTTTTATATGGATTTACCGTTTTATTGAACTGGCCGTTTTGAATCTTAATAGCTATGGTATTATTTGAAATTCTAAATACAAGTAAATTTTATTCTAAAGGCGTGTATATGCCTTTTACAAAATCGGTTATTCATTTGTTTCTTTGACTTAAGTCATTTCTTTTCTGCTCACCACCAAACTGGCATCTATGCTTCTTCTGGCTAATCTTTCCTGTTGGGCACTTTTTTGATCGTTTGGCTTGAGCACGCTTACAATTATCGTATAGGATCTATTTAAAATTCCAAGTCAAATCATACCTAATTATTTACTGTTCAAAATTGTTAGTCCAACAATACTGCAATTTCATAGTTAAAAACCTTAATATATGCATTTATAAAAAGAAATTGATATTCATCAACGAAACGATCCGGGAAGCAGGATTTTTTAAGAAATATAAAACTGTTTTAATACTGATAATAATAAGACGTTCCAGTCCTCGAAAAAAATACGTGTGGCACTCGGTGACTGCCGCGGTAAAGCTATTGCATAGCATTTTTTATCAACTTATGCAACTATAATTATTTATTTATTTTATTTATGCAGTTAAGTCTTTGATATTAAATCAAGTTACACTTTTTGAGCGTGGTGACCGATAAGAAAACAATTTTTTTCTCTTATTGAATAAATGAGAAGTTAATATTGTTTAAAATATTTTTAATATCTTACAATACATGTAGGTTATTCAGGAATTTTTATCATTGAGTTAGCAGCTAGTGTACACGCATACGTCTAGTCGCACGCACACAAACACCGTGCCGAACTCTGCCGAGTGCCGAAGTCTGCCGAACTGAAACGACGTTAGACGATGCACGGCTTTCAATGCCACACCTCCATGCCCGTCGGAGTGGGGAGCGTGAGGTTTTTTCGTTACGGAATTTCTGGATTCGGTCCCCGCGCTCAAGGCCCGCGATAGAAGCTATGCAATAGCTTAAAAATATTTCATAAATAATATTTGGTGAACCAGTGCAATATGGGATTGCTATATATTATTAAAGCACTACTATTATTAATAAACTACTTAGATTTTCTCGGTAGGACGGTCATAAATATTATCTTTTTAAACTGTTAGAAAGAAACAAAATACGAATGGAAAGATTAATTGATGCAGGCAATCTACGGTACATTAAATTTCATTTTCCTAGTACAATTTTTTTTACCAGTTAAGCTCTTTTGGCGGTTACTATAATATATATAATATATGTATATATATATATACACGGATATTTTGCAATTATCCTATAGGAAAAAATAAAATAGTATAGTGAAAGTATTGAATTCTTAAGTTTTGTATTATTATTAACAGCTTCACAAAAAAATTCTTTTGAAATTGCTTTGCTCATCAATGAATTTATATAATTTTTATTCTGCAACAAATCTTTTTAACTTTTTGTTATTTCCCATTTAAGATTAGACGTTAATTTGCGAAAATTTATTGCACTGAATTGTAAAAATTACCGGGAATTTACCGGAATCCACGTGAAAAATCAAACTGGATATCGTTTATCTAGTTTGAAGAGCACTATTAATTACTGCTCCCACTAAACCGAACATCACTACTTTTAACACCACAAGGAAAACATACAATCGTAGAATTGATTTCGTCCCTAAATTACGTGGGATAATAGATAATTAACCATTGCAGCTTATTTAAATTATTTTCTATCCCCTTTTAGTGAGCGCTAACATGAAATCCTTAATTGAACGATACAAGTAATTTTCGAAGATCTAACCATAAAAGTAAAGTTGCAACCTATATACACTGCTGGGCACATGCCTCCCCTCATTTCTGGGCATTTTATTCATACACGACGATTTTAGGGCAAGGAAGTATCCGCCGCGCTGCCCCAATGCGTGTTGGCGTACTGCACATGTCTTCGAATTTTTTTTTCTTATTCCTCAAACATGCAGGTTTCCTCACTATGTTTTCCTTCACCGCCGAGCACGTGATAAATCAGCACTTAAAATTGTAATTAACAATTTCATTGGTGCCGGCGGGTATCGAACCCGGGTGCTTGCGTACTGTTACATTTACAGCGAGCGTTAATCATCTGAGCTACCATACTAACCATACTTGTTTAATTTTAAGAATTATATTTGTACATTTACTTTAAACTTTACTCATTATACTTTACTTATCATAAATATGTTCGTAATTCTACTCGTGGCTTTGAAAGTATCAAGTTGATTTGAAAATAGCCACAATAGTATTCGTGCAGTACAATAGGTACTGCACGAATATTATTGTGGTTCATTTATTGAAGAGTAGAAAACAAGTAACTTGAACAGTTTAGGTGCTTAAGTATATTACTATTCCCCGTTCACTTTAGCATGATGTTGTATGTAAACATAAAAATATTATTTCTCAAACATTTTCGACCTCCCTAGTACTTGAATTAATGCTTCGTTATATTTCAATAATTTTATTATATTTTGAAAATAAAATACTAAATTATTTTATAAGATTTATTTATTTTTTATTTATTTGTCTAGAATGTGAGTCCTCTGGAAAACAGAGATGAAGGCAGATAATAATAAATATAAAATACCTTTTATCTTTCTTTTATTAGAATCCTTTTTACATGCAAACCTTAAAATTTGAGTATCATCAACATTACCCTTAGCAGACAGATTAAAAACCAAACGTCTCGCACTCTGGCGCTGCGACCCGTCGATGGTCTAGGTAAAACGTTTGGCGTCACTTAGGTCGTATACTGCCATCTATAGGAAGCCATAAGATCTTGTGCCATATTCCATAGTCGCTTCTTACACCAATTGAGCAAAATAGGGTGATGTATTATCTAACCCCATCATTACACATCAGTATATTTTTGACTACACGAAATTTTAGGGTTTTATTTTTGTACACACAATCGCGTGATACTTTTCAAAATTAAAATATGTAGCTTTGTATAAGTTTAATATTTATTTTCTATAAATAAACAAAATAGGTAAATTAAATTTATTTGAGCATGGTATTTATCTACACATGAAGTATTATTTGTATCCAAAAGTATTCCAATCATCACTGAAGAACACCCATTGTTTGTTTTACTACAGAGAAGTGTTATGCTAATATGATAAAATGAATATAAATAAAGAGGCAGCCCAGTGTTCGTAGGATTACGAGATTGTGTTAATTTATAGTAATTTAATAACAAGTTGATGTGGCATTGACACAGAGGATTCATTTAGGCTGGGCAGCATTTAGAAAGCTCCGTCGGATTCTCTCCCGTACCGCATACCGCAAAGTCTGAAGACAAAAGTCTTCAACTAGTGCGTTCTGCCCGTACTCACTTATGGTGCCAAAACGTGGACACTGACGTACGGCTGCTCCAAAAGCTCAAAGTCGCGCAGCGAGCAATGGAAAAAGCTATGCTCGGAGTTTCTGTGGTAGACAAAATTAGAAATGAAGAAATCCGCCGGAGAACCAAGGTTACTGACATAGCCCTCCGTGTTTGTAAGCTGAAGTGGCAAGGGGCTGGTCATGTTTGTCGCAGAAGTGACAACTGGTGGAGTAGATGTGTTATTGAGTGGAGACCGCGAGATCTTGGGAAACGTAATGTGGAACGCCCCCTGACCAGATGTAGCGACGATCTCCGCAAGGTGGCTGGTAGAAACTGGATGCGTGTAACCGAAGATCGGGCCAAGTGGCGCGCCTTGGGGGAGGCCTACGTCCAGCAGTGGACTGCCGCAGGCTGATGATGATGATGATGATGCATTGTTAAATTTTCTGCATATCGTTTGCATTATTTTAATAGCAGATAGTTTTTCGTTACTTTATTAATTGGTATAGTATTAGTAATTCGATTTTACCTCATTTACAGAAAATTAAGTGCTAATTAACTCGATAGTTAAGGTATGAACAGGTGGAATGTAAGTTTGTTGGTCACTTTTTGTCGCACAGGTCACAGTTTTGTCAGTTCAGTCCTGAGATTATTTCGATTAAGTTTGAAATACCGGCAAAGAGCCTTTCAAAAGATAATTTAAAATTTGTACGTTTTTCAAACTCTGCTTACAGTTTGAATCCTGTCAACTAAATTTAAAACAAAAAATAAGATTTGTTTGTTTTTCAAAAATCAAAATGTGGCGTTAAAATTTCTTAGCTGAAAAAGACGAGTAAAGTTAAACTAATTGATCTTTAGTAACCATTTAACCCCGGCAATACAAGTAGGCAAAAGGACAGACACGCCAAACGAACTAAACTAAACTAGTCGAACGAACGAACGTTCAGCGCTCGCCTGCATTCGGCCAGCTAGGCGAGCGTCGATGAGCAATGGTGAGGCTGGACAAATGGGCTGTCTATACGATGGTGCGCGCCTTCGCTCGGCCAACATGTATAGCAGGCTTAAAATATATTGTCATTTCAATAGGATCAATAGCTACACTACTGCCTTACAAGACTACATTCGTGTATGGCAATTTACACACATGTTAGTTGCCCATTTAGTATGTTCACTCGCTCAAACTTGACCAACATGTAGACTGCAGCATTCTCCTTTTGCATTGGCTGAGGCTTGGCCAACCATTATCGCAGGTTTTACGTTTTAACATAATGATGTTCGCGTATTGGGAAATTATTTTAGTAAACTGTTAAGCGTCCTTGCTTTCACATGTGTGTTTCGAAAGTTTAGAGAGAAGAACGAACTTATTTTAAAATATTGAACTTAAATTATTAAAAAAAATAAGAGATAAGGTATATAATGATATTTTTAAACTGAAATCCTAGGAAATTTATGATAAAGGAAATAATAATTACCATCAATTCTACAGTCAGTAATTAAATGAACATTTAGTAATTTTCTCATACTATGTCCTATATTGCACATTTAAAATGTGAAACCATTATGTCCTCACCTGTAAGTGTTAATTAAATGCATATGCAATATTATTTTATTAGTAATCTCCTTTTACAAACATCTAGCGTTTAAGAAGTACTAAAAACGGGGCTTAGTGGTGAGAGTAACGGGCTAATGGCTTTGATACTTTTTTATAATTTGTAAACTCCATTTATTTGTTCATTCATTACAACCTTCGTCTAGTCCATTTCTCTACCTAGTGTTTTTTAAATATTTTGTTTATATAATAGTGTGATAAAGCGAGCGCATTCCACCTCATGGGTAAGTGGATGCTGTTGCCCATAGAAATCTACATTTATTGTCAATTAAAAATCAAAATGCTCATGCGTTGTCAACCCTGAGGAGTAAGAGGGAATGCCTCGATTCCAATAAAAACTTCATATCATTCCCTGGGAATGATGTGCGCTATAATGATGATGATAATGTATGCTTAACGTGACCATACGTCCCACTTTAGGTGGGATAGTCCCGATTTAAAGGTTTGTGTCCCACTGTCCCCAAAATACGTAAAAATGTCCCGCTTTGACAAACAAAAGAGTAGCATCATGCAAACTCTGTCACCCGTGCCATCATTATAACACCGCGCGTACCAGGTTTGCGGGCATGGCCTACCTGGTACGCGCGGTTACGTGATTATTCTGAAAACCTACACTTTTGAACTTAAAGTTACGAAGTGATAATTTTTAATTAATCTACAATAAATTATCAAATAACATAAGTTATTTCTAATTAGCCAAGAAGGCAGTCAAAGGTGTTAAAACTTTAATAATTTTAAAGGCGTTCCGCTCTGAGGAAAAAAATAAATGGCCACTTTAGGTATGCTATGTATGAATTGCCTTGGCTCATAAACATGTTCCATATAAAAATATTACTCAAAAGTATCTGTTGCACACACACGTCTCTATTGGACTTGCGAAGATGCGCGTCAGCTGCAAACAATAAAAAAATACTAAAGACTCACGTCCACAATGTTTTGAGTCAATAAGCGTATAAGCTCGACGTTCAAAGTGGAATCAATTTAATCACCCACATGTGGTGCCGTATTTCGTATGATAAGTGTAGAGAACCGAAGACCCATTTTACTGGTAGCTAGGCTCAGGGTGACATCAGGGATGACAATCAGATCAAGATCTTATAATCAAGGATAGCTGTACAAAATGATGGTATAAATAAGTTTGCATATTATGGATTTCATACGTAAATTAATGCTCAAAGTCAAGAGAATTATTTCGCACCAACTTTTGCTGCGAAACGCAAAATATTTAACTGAGGTATATTGTGATAGTCGCATTTTTTATATTAAAGTTTTTCAGAGTTTATCATCCTTTCGGAATTTGGCGGATACGGGACAGTAAGAAGTACCACCATAATTCTCTAATCATACAATCAATTAGGCTTACCACGTGGTAGACCCACGCTACAGCTATGTTATATTTGTAGCACGAACAGGTCGGCTCGATCGGAACAGGATCACGCTCTCACAGAATACCAGCGTAAACATGCAGGGAATCGATAGATGCAGGTGGCTCAGCACCGTGATTTGTGGCATTCTGTGGAATGTGAAGCGCTTGTACGAGAATAAAGTTTAAGTTACAGCCTATATGCATCCCACTGCTGGGCACAGACCTCCTGTCATTTCTGAGAGGTTTTCAGGGTAATGAAGTGTCTGCCGCGTTACCCCAACACGTGTTGGCGAACTTCACATGTTTTCGAAATATTTTTAAAAAAATTGCAGAATTTTGGGTTTCCTTCCGATGTTTTCCTTCACCGCTGAGCACGTGGTAAATCAACACTTAAAATTGCAATTAATAATGTTATTGGTGCCGGCGAGGATCATACCTGGGTTGCGCGCGTACTGTGAAATTTACAGCGGACGCTAACCATCTGAGCTACCACGACTCCCGCACATAAATATAAAGGAGAAACTAATTTCTATGGGAAGTATTTGAAAAATAGTTGTACGTATTGTAGCTGAAAGTGAAGTTGTTTTATTTTAATCATTCTCGGTTTAGTTCCTTTCATTAACATTGACACCTACATTCAACTTTTGTTCAGAGTTGTAATACAATGATAAAAATGACAGCTCCAATATAAAGTTTTAATTTTTTTTATAGGATAATGGTAACCAAACGAGGACATAGTTCACTTGATGGTAAGTGGCTGCTGTGGTCGATAGATACCTGATGGACATCTATCCTCGACTACGAATCAAGATGCAGATGCGTTGTCACCCTTAAGGACTTAGAAGGAATGCCTCGATGCCAGCGAAAGGGGTCTCATGTATTCTACACCCACTATTCGAAACACTGCAGCATTGAGCTGCTATTTTACGCTGGTATTATGTGAGAGCGAGGTTCTTCTACGGGCGAGTCAACCCGTTCGTGTACCACGTAAAAATGAATTAAATATTAGTAATAAACATTTGAATTTTATTATTTTATTGGATTCGATATAACAGTGCTTTCAAATTAAGAGTTCATTGCTGTGAATGTTTTCGCCTTGGTATTTGAATGTTTTTGAATGTTTCGCATATGAGTAGGCATGTTTAATTGCGGAGAAATTTCAAACAAAATTATTTGCTGAGTAAGACTGGTCGATCTTATTTTTAGATATATACTTACGATTTGATTATAACGTATTTACTATAGCAAAATTTAATTAAAAATTTGAATGGAAAGGTCGTCCCGACTCGTTCGAAGACCTTTTCCAACGAATTTATTTCGCTTATGAAGCTATTCGTGTGCAATTATGAATAATGATGAGATAATTGAGTACTTTTGCATCGCATCTATCAAAAAAATTGACCCAACTGTCATGATCAATGACACAACCATTCCTAGAAATAATTGCATTCGTAACTTGGGCCTTAATATGGATGAAGGTTTAACGTTTGTACAACACGTACAACAAAAAATAGGAAAATGTTTTGTGTCTTTAAAATCTCTTTACAAAATTCGTTCTTTTCTGAAACCAAACATCCGGCTCCGTCTTTGTAATAGTCTTGTCTTGTCACATTTGCATTTTTGCGACTTGGTATATGGTCCCTGCCTCTCACAGAAAACCATAGGGAGAATTCAAAGAGTTCAAAATGTGTGTATGCGCTATTGTTTTGTCATACCTAGGACTAACCACATAACTCCTTATCTCCTCAAAAATAATATTTTAAGTATGAGTTACACTAGAAAATTTAAATATGCTTGTTTCGTACACTCATTAAATAATTTGCAATGTCCTCATTATTTATATGAAAAATTATCTCCAAAATGTCGACTAACACGTTTGAGACGAAGGGGTAAACTATTATATATACATACTTCCAACTTATAAGCGTGTTAAAGCAAAAGGATGTTTCAAATATGCTGCCTCCAAAATTTGGAACAATATACTTACTCCTTTGCAGGAGATCGTAAATACAAATTTATTTAGAAAGAAATGTAAAGTATGGTTACTTGAACAACAAAAGTTGGAGGCAGGTATGAAGTATTATATATAACTACAGACTTAATTCTTAATAATACCATTGAGAGTCGTTGAAGTTTCTAGTAGGCCCAGAGGCGATTGTCTCCTTTACCTACTACTTACTAAATTTGCATAGCACATATGAATAAACATTTTAGTCTATTCTTTAGTTGTATTACGTCAATGCCAAAATTAGGTTAATATACTGTGTTTTTTAAAATAGTCGGCTGTGGCAGAATACCAGCGGTGACCTAAAATCACCACATAGCTGAGTCACAGGCCAGTTTGTCTCATTACTGTTATGTTACTTAAGTATGTTTCTAAGTTGTGTTATGATTTCTATTTGTATTTTTTTAATAACATGTATAAACTGAGACAAATAAAAAGCTTATTATTATTATTATTATTATTACTTTTACATTTTAATAATAATAATGTCCCTTAGACTGAATTTCGGTCACGGCCGCCAGTCAGAACGGACACTAGTCATTTGCGCAAGACAGGTATATAGCTCAGGGGTGGAGGGGAAGAGGAGAGGGGGAGACTTTCATGAACTATTAAAGATTTATTTTAATGACTTGTTAACTAGACGACTGCTAATCATATGGTCCCGGAATCCTGGGTCGAGGAAAAAACAGTTAATGGCTTATTTCTGGCACAAAATCGGTTAGTTGGACTATGAGAGTAGAAACCTGTGCTTGGGCACACACTGGTGCTATATAATAATACATTATTATTAGATACTAGAGTACTAAAATCCTGTCCTGTGCTGATGTCTAGTACTTCGGTGGCAGCTACTAGTCTCCGATGAGACTGGCCACGAAGACCTAAATTCGATCTGAAGACGACGATATTGAAAAAAAAAACCCCATAAAATCGTTCCCACACAAATTTTGCTCTGCCGCTGTTTGGGTATGAAAATACGTAAATAAAGGAATAGGCGGCTATTGGATTTGCAAAGTATCAGAATATTCTGCCAGTATAACCAAACACACACACACACACACACACACACACACACACACACACACACACACACACACACACACACACACACACACACATACACACACACACACGTGTCGTGAGCGTTTAATCTAACCTTCGATGGAGATAAAGCCTCAAAAGTGCGAAATATTTACTGCGATCTTAAATTCACTTGTCAAGCGCGACGATTTGCATATCTGCTCTTCATGGGGCCCAGAGAGGACCATCTCCAGCAGTGAATATTAACAGGTCCAGAAATTAGATTACCTTGGGTGAAGGCGCGTTAAGCCCTTGTAACTAAAGCATAAAATTGCATGTTACAATTACTTGCTTCGCCATGTGTTTGCGGTGTAAGAAAACCATATTTAAAAAAAAAAAACTTTATAAACATTGTCCCCACAGAAGAATTTTCTCTTGTATCATGGAGGGAGTTTAACATATAAATTTCACAAAGACACACACCCAGGCCAGGAATAGTTATTTGTAGTGTATGGCCTACAAATAATTATAACTATTACTTATCACTTGTGATGAACCGACAATCGATACTCACGATCTCTACTATGTCGGTTTGATATATTTGCATAGATTTTTTGCTACCAGCTAGTCGCACAACCTGCCAGGTTGCATCAAATGCAGATGAAGTTGAATAAAAAGTTAGTACATTTCCTTAAAGCACCTATTATCAACGTTTGCATCCAATACGTGAATGAGAAACGCAATAAGTTGAAATTTCGTTTGTCGGATATCTTTTTAAACCGATTATTTAGACCAAAATGTCAAATTAAGATTGCTTTATTTTATTCTTATTTTCATTTTGTTTCTTGAATTAACAACAAGGCGTCTGTCACTATCATATATTACAATGCCCTAAGTCACCAGCATCCTTCGACTTTATGCATTGCGCAAACAACAATTAGATTAAATAGAATAATTTTTATTAATAATTTTTATTAATATGTATTACAAATTATTCATAATGAAAGTATTTTTTTTTTACTTTTACTACTGGTTTTTTTTAAAGAAAAACTCCTGTCCTGAAGAAAAGACACAAACTTTTTTTACAAAGTAAAATTATACAATAAAATCACAGTTTTTACAATTTGCAAAATTAAGCCAATTAATCCTATTATTATTATATTAGAGCCGTGGTAGCTCAGATGGTTAGCGCTCGCTGTAAATTTCACAATACGCGAGTAACCCGGGTTCGATCCCCGCTAGCACCAATGAAATTGTTAATTGTAATTTAAGTGCTGATTTACCACGTGCCTAGCGGTGAAGGAAAACCTCGTGAGGAAACCTGTATGTCTGAGAAATAAGAAAAAAATATTTCGAAGACATGTGAAGTTCGCCAACACGCATTGAGGCAGCGACACTTCCTTGCCCTAAAACCCTCTCAGATGTGAGAGGAGGCCTGTGCCCAGGGGTGGGACATATATAGGCTGTAACTTTAACTTTAATTAATACTATAAATTTTTAACAATTTTGATATAGCATTATTCACTTGGTCATTGGCAATGGGCCGGCCATATAGCTCGAAGAACCGATAACCGATGGGGAAGAAAGGTTCTCGAGTGGCAGCTTTGTACCGATAGGCGTAGTGTAGGGCGACCCCCCACTAGATGTAGTGACGACCTGGTAATACATGCAGGAAGTCGATGGATGCAAGTGGCTCAGGACCGTGCTTTGTGGCTTTACTTGGGGGAGGCCTATGTTCAGCAGTGGACTCGTGAAGGGCTGTAATTATGATGATGACTTGGTCATTAAATATGTACAAATTAAATATAACGAAGTTTAAAAATTAATGAGGTAGCATTAGCAAATAATTCTATATCGTGGTTTATTGTTTTAATTCTTCAGAACGAATTTAGATACTGTACTATACTGCTGTAGAGTTGGGAAATATGCAAGATTTTAAATAAAGTATTAGATTATTGTGTTTGCTTCAGCGGTGTGATGGATAATTTTATAAAATGTAAATGACTCTAACTTTAATAGTAAAGACTCGAGTTAGATAAGTCTTTTATATTCTTAAATATACTATCTACACGAGGGTGCCACAACCTGTAAACTGCGGATGTAAGCAAATAGTAACGGTGATATTGTAATTTTTATATTATTTGTTTGATAAAACTAAACAGCAGTTATACAAACAATCAAAGTGGATAATTCAATTGAAAACACTATATAAAATTCTTCACATAAGAACCAACTTAAAATCAAGTTAAAATAAAATTAGTAAAGTCGTTTTTAACCTCCTTAAAAAAGGGGTTCTCATTTCGACCGTATATTTATACCATAGTATTCTCTTTTTTACGTATGAGACGCGACAATTTAGTTAATTGTGAACCGATTTTAATAATTCTTTTTTGTTAAATAGGTTCATATACTTTTTACTCAATATTTGTGATGTTATCACATAAATATTGAGAAATATTCCATTTCTAAGAAGATGGAAAGTACGGGATGAAATGAAATGCAGTTATTCAGGCGAGATTTTAGTTGATACCATAAGTAGCAAAGATAGCGAATATCCCTGTCCAAGGCAATATATGAGGGGGGGGGGGGTCTACATTCAGCAGTGGACTTTAATATGCTGTAACGGCAACGGTAAATACATCGAAGCTTCTTCGGGACTATTCTTCATTTCTTCGTAAGCCTTAGCACCAACTTCTGAAGTTATTATATGGAAATCATTTTATTATTTTTATTTGTTTGAACTCGACTTTGATTTTATTAGAAGTTTTATTTTTATCAATCTTGTTGCATCAGGTTGGCATAATTATCATACAACTTTATGACACCGACATAGATGAACAGATAAATACGTGATTTACATAACTTGCATTACAAGCTAATGACGTTTAAGTGTATATTAAGTCACGTTAAGCAGAAAGATAAGATGAAATTTCATTAATAAGTAACTGTGGCCAATTACAGCTGATACACTGGCCTGGGTTCACGCATCGACATCTCAGTATGCAAATACCAGCGCTCCTAAAAAGAAGTATAATTCCGCCTCCAGGTCCTTGAAAAGTGTCATTGTCAAGGCAAAGTCAGGGCACATCGGCAGAATTGGCGAGAAACTAGTTCGTCTTCCTTCCAGAACATGTGCATTCTGGTCTCTCACCAAGGCTGTTCAAGGGAACTTCTGTCACTACTCTCGGACTACAATTCCAACTGGTTGTAAGTGGTGATGAAGCCCTGGACGGTAAATCGTTATGTCTCAGCTTAACAAACTAGAGAAGTAGTAAAATTACAGGCAGTGAGGCGGTTCACCTTAGTCCTCACTGGTTGCAGGTATCTATGCTAATTGCAAGTGAGATGGACTATAATGTCGTTTGGTAACTGTACTTTATGAAAAAAGTACTTACATTAACCGTGTAGTGGCGGTGTAAGAATTTGCACTACCCCATATCATCCCGAGGAGGTCGTAAGAAACGACAGAGGGAAACAAATCAAGAGATAGACAGCATCTCCCCCTCATTGCGACTAATAATTTAAAAAAAACTGCGGTTGCCGACTGTGGCTAATTCCCCCTATAAGGCTATATATGTAGGGGCCTATGTTCAGCAGTGGACTTGGCTGTAATAAAAATAATAAAGTTTTCAAGCCATCTTTCCCATCTTTGCACAGGGAAGACGATTCACTGGCCCATGCCGCAAGGGAAAAAGCCGATCTGCTGGACTCTCTCTTTGCGTCCAACTCGACTCTTCATGATGGAGGGAACACACCGCCAACCATCGCGCGGTGTGAGTGATCCATGCAGGATGTGCTGTTTACCCAACGCTGGGTGAGCAGAGTACTCCTCTTCTTGGACGTCAACAAGCCGAGTGGGCCTGATGGTGTTCCACATATTGTGCTGAAGACGTGTACTTCGGAGTGTGCACCGGTTTTAACGCGTCTTTTCCGGTACTCCTACTCCCTAGGCACTGTCTCGAAATCATGGAAGACAGCTTTCGTGCACCCGATTCCTAAAAAAGGTAACCGCTCTAATTCGTCCAACTATAGGCCTATCGCCATCACCTCATTGTTCTCTAAAATAATGGAATCCGTTATTAACAGCCAGCTCATGCGGTACCTTGAGGATCACCAGCTGATTAGTGACCGCCCGTACGGTTTTCATTGCAGTCGCTCGGCTGGTGATCTTCTGGGTTACCTAACTCATAAACGGACGGAGGCAGTAGAACCCAAAGAGGAGGCGTTGGCCGTTAGTTTGGACATAGCGAAGGCCTTTGATCGGGTTTGGCACAAAGCATTATTAAAGCATATTCTTACGAAGCTTATTTCCTATGGGTTTCCTGAGAAATTGTGCAATTGGATCACCAGTTTTCTTGCAGATCGGAGCATCAAGGTCGTAGTAGATGGTGCATGCTCCAATTACAAGCCCATTAACGTTGGTGTTCCACAAGGCTGCGTGCTATCACCAATGTTTTTTCTTCTGCATATCAAT
Organism: Parnassius apollo; assembly: GCA_907164705.1. Taxonomy (NCBI): domain Eukaryota; kingdom Metazoa; phylum Arthropoda; class Insecta; order Lepidoptera; family Papilionidae; genus Parnassius; species Parnassius apollo. The sequence continues at coordinate 73,277 of CAJQZP010001411.1, read as the reverse complement.
GACATGTTGCAAACCGGTAACATACACTGCTATGCGTACGACAGCACTGGTGATGCTTTATACACCGGCCGTGCAAATATTATTCGAGAAAACGTTGTTGAGTACCGGGTCAAAAGTTTGTTGGAAGACGAGACTTTGTTGACTGGGGGCGACTAAATCTAGTCCACTTCAATCCCCAGAAGATACAAATTTGCGCGTTTACTGCTAAAAAGAATCCCTTCGTCGTATCGCCTCAATTTCAAGGCACTGTCCTTGTTACTTCAGCCAGTATCAGAATCCTTTGCGTCGATATATCAAGTGACGTGTAGTTTCATGGTCACTTTGAAGAGAAGGGCAAATCAGCCTGAAGCTTGGCGTGCTCGGCAGAGCGCGACAATATTTCATGCCAGCTAACCGTCTGCAACTTTACAAGGCGCAGATTCGGCCGCACATAGATTACTGTTCCCATCTCTGGGCTGGGGCTCCCCAGTGCCAGCTTCTTTCATTTGATCTCTTCCAGCGCAGTGCTGTTCAAATTCCAATCAGCTTGACTCACTGGCACTGCGAAGAAATGTTGCATTTCTTTGCATATTTTATCGTATATACTACGGGGAGTGCTCTGAGGAACAGTTCGAACTAATTCCAGCCGCACGATTTCACCATCGAACATCGCGACAAAACTCGTGATACCATCCATACCATCTGGATGATTGGTGGTCAACCACTATGCGGTTTAAAAGAATTGTTCTTCCTCGCACAACTTCCTTATGCACCAGAGATTTTACCGGACCGATACGACTTGAGACCTTCAAAAAAAGACCCTACTCATTTTTAAAGGGATGGCACCGCAATTTCCCTGGTGTTGCAGTTGTTCATGGGCGGCGGTAATCACTTACCATTAATTGAGTACGTATTCTCGTTTGCCCCTTCTCGCTATAAAAAATCAGGTATTCAGACAATATTATAGAACATTCGTCCACAAACAAGTTGCACTCAGGATTTTTGTCTATTGGAGCCTTAAGTGCAGTGAGGACACGTGGAACAGGCGAGTTTGCGCGCGCAACGGTTCGTGCCCATGCCGTGGTACGAAAAAAAGTTATTCTAATTACAGACAAAAGTTTACAATGAATGTTTGCTAAAGTTATATGTATAGAAATAGAACGACCTTCATTTTTGATTCCATAATTAAAAAGTCACAATGGAATCAAAATGTCTGACGCAGCCCATATTATATTAATCAGTAAGCTGAAGCTTAGTGAAAAAAGTAAGGATTGGAACAATTAGTCAGCATCAGTATTTTTTTCTAAATACCATGTCCTTAATAGAAACGTGAATATCTAGTGTATTTTATCATCCAAATCAGCATCACCAAGTAACATCTCATTCGACGAAATTCAAACACTAGTTTATAATTTATATATAAAAATATGTAGCACTCGGTGACTGCCGCGGTAAAGCTATTGCATAGCATTTTTTATCAACTTATGCAATTATAATTATTTATTTATTTTATTTATGCAGTTAAATCTTTGATATTAAATCAAGTTACACTTTTTGAGCGTGGTGACCGATAAGAAAACAATTTTTTTTCTCTTATTGAATAAATGAGAAGTTAATATTGTTTAAAATATTTTTAATATCTTACAATACATGTAGGTTATTCAGGAATTTTTATCATTGAGTTAGCAGCTAGTGTACACGCATACGTCTAGTCGCACGCACACAAACACCGTGCCGAAGTCTGCCGAACTGAAACGACGTTAGACGATGCACGGCTTTCAACGCTACATCTCCGTGCCCGTCGGAGTGGGGAGCGTGAGGTTTTTTTTTTCGGTACGGAAATTCTGGATTCGGTCCCCGCGCTCAAGGCCCGCGATAGAAGCTATGCAATAGCTTAAAAAGTAGCAATAGATAGGTCTTTCTGAAGTGTGTTGAACTTAAAACCATTGAAGACATGGATGTGCGCAGCTTCCTATTAGCAAATTAGATACATTATGACAAATTTACTAAGAAAAAGGTATGATGGCTTGTTCCGAAACCTTTACGTGGTAGAGCCATGGCTCTGGAGCTCTATTAGCTAGCTAGCACGAATGCTTCACTTCAACCGGCATAGGATCACGTTCTCACAGAAATCAGCATAAAACAGCAGCTTAATGCTGTTATATTTCGTATGGTGAGTATAAAACCCAAGAGATCTTTTTTACTGGAAACTAGGCATTCCATCTTAGTAACAACACATCTGCAGTTTGATTCTCAATTGAGGATAAATGTAGATATCTACAGGCCACAGTATCCACGTTCAGAAGGACTGTGTGCTTGTTTGTTATCTTATTCTATTTCAAAAAAAAAACTCCTTAGGTAGACAGTACATATACCCTTAAGATTTGGAAACAAACATTAGTACTTGTATAATGATTTCTTATATTTGCGTGAAATCTACACATTGATTTTATTGCGTTTAATTTTAATTTTAATTATTTTTATTTTTAATTCACGATGTTTCGGGTGCTTTCCATAGATCGGTATCTTTCCATAGATATTTTGCATAGATCGGACCATAAACAATAATTTAAAAAGCTGAAGGTACTCCGGGTTTAACAATGACATCGGGAAGTCAGTCATCTAAGTCCCCTGTGACCATGGGTGCTGGAGAGCACCGGAAACGTCGAAAATTAAAAATAAAAATAATTAAAACTAAAATTAAACGCGTTAAAATCCGTAAAAGTAGTTTTAATCAAATTAGTACTTGTAGTAGTGAACAAGGGCGAAGGTTTAACATTTTTACTACAAAAAGACAAACCAAAGTCAAGTAGTGGACAAAATGTGTAATATGAACCATCCAGTGACCCATTCAAACACACACACAAAACTGTTCATCTAAATCGGTTAGATGGTTTCAAAGTCTAAAACTAACATAGAATTTTTTTAATGTTTTCCATAAATATAAATATATTCATAAGTAACGAACGTTATAAAAGTAAAATAAAATAATAACTATTCTGTAAAATTTTATTAATGTATTTATTTAAAGTATAAAAGATAATCAAAGAGACATAAAACACCATAAGATAAATTTAATATTTTATCGAATATAATCCACAAGAAGAAGTTTGGTTATTTTTTTAAAATATTATACACGGCTGTTTGCATGCCGTGTGCCGGTGGCTTCGCAGAACGGTGGCTGGTCTGGCTATTTTACCTTGGCAGCGGGCAACAGCATCCATGGTGGAAGACGTCTGGCACTGTGGTCGTCAATCCACTTACCACGCGTGATAAGGCAATTTCTTTTTACTACAGCCCATGTTAGCAGCAGTTATGCAGATTTTTACGGGACTAAAACTAAAGTTTTTACCAATTTTTCTTTCAGATTTACCTGTTTTTCAATCTGTAGTAGCTTTGATGTTTATAATTATCAACATATTTCGTAATTCCACGTAGGCCTTTACAAGGAGGCGCCAACTGAATAGATGCCGAAAATTACTAAGCCGATACCCTCAGCGTAATGCTGTATTCTCGGCGACAGTCTGGTTGACACATTCGTATTGCAACCATGATGTTATGTTACGCTGCAGTATGTTATACTAAAAACTAAAAATACAAACGTCTCGTTTGTAGAGATCATTTTGGCCATCGGTATTCCCAAAAAGTTACTACACTATATATGTTTTAAAAGTCGGTTAAAAGCAGGCGATGACTCAATAATTGAGGAGGTTAGGATCAAAAGGTAATATTTACATCTTTTTTCCTTCTTTGTAATCTTTTTATTAATTTTTTACGGAATCTGAAATAATTCGCATCAAAAGATGATAAATTCGATACGATACGAAAAACACGAGTTTGTGTCAAAAGGTAACAATTTTTGCAAATCTTGATCGAGCTAAATGGTATCGGAATAAAAAGTTATATTTTAATATGGGGTATAGGTAAAGTCGGAATCAAAAGCTGACATTTTTGTGTAATTTGCACATTAAATTTTTTAAGCATAATAATTTTGTCATTTAAGACCATTATGATGTAAAATACTAATTTTGAAAATTACCGTTTATATAACTTATTGGTAAAAGCAAACTAATGGAATAAACATTAGAAACATTCAATTGCCATAAATAATCACTAGTTGTGATAATGTTCGAGCTGATTTTTTAATAATATTAGAAAGTTATTGACTTATCAGACTGAAATGAAGTATTTATGAGACAATTTAAATTAATTTGCTATTAAAACAATCACCTTTAATTTGCAACACTTCAAACGCGTAAATATATTATATCTTTTCCGCCGCGCTTTCACTTTTGCTCATTTGCATAGTTTACTAAACACTGAAATGTTTTTATCTTAAATATACTCATTTGCTTAACGTTCTTTGTAAAATTTGTGGCCTTTTGTTTCGATGACATGAGGTAAGTACATTAAAAGTTTTAAATTGTATACTTCGTTTTTTATACACAACTAGCTTGCCAGGCAGACCTTGTTCTGCCCTTTTCGGCGACCCTTTTCATGTCCTTTTAAAAACCCTTAAATTCGAAAAAAAATTTTGGGTCACTCATGGTCAAAAAACTATCCTATCTCTCAAGTTGGACCAAACTGCACACGGTGTGCAAATTCAATCAAAATCGGTTAAGAAGTTTAGGAGTCCATCGCGGACAAACAACGTGACACGTAATTTATATATGTTAAGATAAATAACAGGGAAAGTTTACGTAGTTTTTAGTGTCACTTTTTGTGGTCTGTGCCTAAGTGAGGTTACTGGATATTCATATTTTTTCTTCTGGATATTTATATTCATATTGGCTCATTCATATTTTTAGTGTATGTTAATGACTTACCTTCCTTTGTAGGAAATAATCATGATACAGTATTATTTGCCGATGATACTTTTTGATTTTTAAACTTAAACGTCAATCACTTAAATGCGAAGAAATGAGTAATGCTATATCAAAATTAATGCATAGGTTTAAGGTTATAATCTACTTTTAAACGGCAATAAAACTAAATATATTAAATTTACAGCAACCAATGTAAAAATCTGAATACCAATGTGTTTTTAAATGGAGAAGAACTGAGCTCTGTTGAATCGTTTGTTTTACTTGGTATCACTCTCGACGCTAAGCTTCAGTGAGGCAGTATCTAAACTAGCAAGCAGACTAATCTGCAGCTTATGCTGTAAAAATGATTAGAGATCTCACTAGTGTCGAGACAGCTAGATTAGTTTATTTCTGTTATTTACATAGCATAAACTCGCGGAGGATAGGGCAAGTGGCGCATCGCCTTACCACTCCTCTTCCTCCGTGACTGTACCTCGGCTGCAGCGGTAGAGGACGAGGACACCACTCTCGCTGCAGCCCACAAGCACACATCCGAAGTTGTCTCACCTCGGGCTGGCCCTTCACCTCGGGCAAGCCATGATAATGGATTCCTCTTTGTTCGCCGTGGCTGACCAAGCCACGGCTACTAAGCCCCCCGCCACGACAAGGCGGAAACCCGTTCGGAGGGGTCCTTGGGAAGGCCTATGTTCAGCAGTGAACTTATGATGGGCTGCCCTTATGATGAAACAGTGTTTAAAAGAGAAGAATAAAAATATTTACAAAAATGAAAGTGTTATTAATTTTTATAGACTTCTTAGAAAAAAATATGTTGGTTACGTGAACGAATAATTTTAAATAAAGAATTATATAATTACGTTTGAATAGTTTATTAATTTTAATGATCACATTAATATATATTATAAAATATGCAATTAAGTAGATGCTGTATTATGTAAGTAAGGCTTAAAAGATCAATTATAATATTTTTTGTCCTATAACCATTATTACACATAACGGAAAGCTGACATAATAATAATATAAAAGCGGATAGACTCGGTACGATTTTTGTTTTTGTTTGTGCAATTGACATAAACTATCGAAATTAGTTTGTGTCGAAGTCGCATTCAGCCCATGCTATGTTTGTTTAGTGGGAGAAATGAGCGTTAATACACTTATTTTAGCAAATTTGAAAAGGAGGAGGCTTACGATTCGACTGTATATTTTTGTCGCGATAAAGGAAGGTACACCAATTATTATTTGGACATCATTGATATTGTGATATATCTTATCAGCTTATCACTTAAAAGTGTCAAGAACTTAAAAGGATGAAATAACAAGAAACTGAAGTCTCGGCTTCAATATGTCACTATGTCCTACCACCACTGACCTATATATATATATATATATATACACAAGTATGTTGGACTCGCTATACCATATAAAATGTCTGTGCCGATTTGTAGCTCCACTATTTTTCGTACCGGAAACTAAAAGTGACATAATATGCCAAAGCAAGTAAGTGAATTTGCAGCTAATACTAAATTGAAATTATTTGAATATGTGTACTTAAAAATTGATTACATCGTAATTACCAACATGTTTGGCTTTACATTACTGAGTTTTAATAGACAATAGAATTTAATGGGGTTGTCAAGTCAAATGTTTATTAATTAACAGGTTTAAATCTGAACCTAGACTAAAATTATGGCAGCATAGCATAAAAATTCTGAATTGGCATCCGAAACAAAATGATTTATCAAACATTCTTTTATAGTTGATAGTTTGGAAAAGTGCAGTATATAGACAATATTTTCTAGTAGTACCAATACCAATAAGTATAAAAGTATTAGATTATTATTTCGAATGTTTTTTATTTCTTCTCTTCTCTATTTTCCCCAAATTTAAAGGGCCATAGTCAAATGTAGAAAGGTCGCCTGATGATGACTTTGTGTTTACATGACGTAATTTTGTTAAATCTGTTTGATATAGCCAATTTATTATATCAAGCGAATAAATTTATATTAGGATTACAAAATAATTATTAATGTCTCTCTTAGTGCTCTCTAGTGTTAGGGCTCTGGGAGTCCGTTGTTCAGATGAAGTTAGAGGCGATCTGAGAAGGAAAAGGGGGAGGAGAAGTCCGCAACTAAGGAGGGGCTCCCATTGGGCGGCTGGGCGCTGGTCGGGCTGCAGATGGATAAAAACGTAGATAGACCAACGCAGCGAGAAATATATTAGTTGTAGTATACGACTTTGTGTTTTTGTTTTTGTCCTCATCTTAGTTTTGATTTTATGTGCGGCAAAGCTTAAAGTGACCATGTTACCCTCACGTACCTTAGTAGACCTCCTGCCACTCATTTTTATCATATAGTTATCAATTTTCTCTAAAAATAACACAACGAAATACTTTTTTCTCACCCAAAATAGTTAAAACATACATAAATATAGTACTAGATGATGCAATAACATGTCAGGTGTGGCGGGGGAGCGAGGGCCAGGGTCGGCGCTAATCCTGCACGCTTTACGGTAACAAGCATCGACATAAATTGGTTGGATACCGAGGTGATCTGGTCGAATAATGTTCGGCCGAATATTCGGTTCAGTAAAAAAATTACCGAACTTTTGGCCGAATATTGGTCCTCGGGGAAATCCATATTCAGTCCATCTCTATGATATTAATATATAATGCCATATAATAAATTATTTATAGTAGGTAATTTTGGTAGGTAGCAATTAATTATAGGTATAGAATTTTTATCGATATGTTTTGTCACAGTGTCTTACCTCTATTATTTGTTCCGTCATAGTAAAAACAGAATAGTAGGCACAATACTGACTCGTGCGCACTAGCCACAGCACGCACACACCGATACTTGCTATATTACTATATCTATACATAAATACATACCTCATAAGTACATTAATTATCATATCACACCACATCAAATTAATTTTAAACATTAAATCTGAGCTGACACCATATGCTCAGTGTTAATTTAGTCGTATTTTAATTATTTGGCATTTGTTGTAATGTCAAGCTGGATTTTTTTTGACAAACGTTGGTTCTTTGAGAGGAAACTAAAGAAATGATTACCAAATATGATGCATAAGTATGTATCTGTGTGTATTATGTTTGTAAATATTATAACAATTTAAAACTAAATGAGTCTTAGCTGTTAAACAAGAAATCAGTGACAGCCCTGCAACAGTAGGCATTTAGGTCTCGCGCGGCACGGGAGTGATCATACTATTCTGTTTTTATTATGGTTCCGTGGACGTTCACTTCTGCTGTCAGCGCCAAAATCGCCTCATTATGTCACGGTGTATAGCTAGTCCATATATAGAGGTCAGTGCTTACCGCCGACTTTAGAATGTGAAATTATTTTATGCCTTTTGGTTCTTTGAAGTTGGTTTTTACTTTTTCTGTAAAAAGTTAATTTTTTTAGGCAACAATTACATGATGGTGTAATTTTTTTTTAATGAACACGTTTGAATATACGCTTAGTTGTTTTAGCCACGGTTAATCCGATCTAATCCATAAACACATAATACTACTATTCTCTACTCTACTATTCCTCATTACCGAAGGCCTATAAAAATTAATGCCTTTTAACTTGAGATATAGGTATATTTGTACATGAGCTGCGGCAATTACAGAAAATTTCCACTACAACGAAGGTCTCCTTCGTTGACATGACTTCATGACATGTTTAGCAGTGGAATAATGTCGCCTCTACACGTTGGCCAATTCAGAGGCGAATGTAGTGGCGAATATATTGGCCGAGAGTTGGTGACGGCGTCCACACGTTGGAAGGTCGTTCAGTTTACTTCGGTTCGGGCCAATGTGCGGACGAACGATGGCTCCGTGGCGCAGTGGCTTAGCAATGAGTAGCTGTGCCGGGGGCCGCGGGTTTGAGTCCCGCACGGAACAAGTATTTGTATATCCTACAAATAATTGTTTCGGGTCTGGATGTGTATCCTTATGCAATTTATGTTTGTAAGTTGCCTCCGCGATACAGGAAAAAATCCAAGTGTGGGGGCTAACGTTTTTATAAAATAATTATAAAAGAATAGTGAATATTAATGGGCTGTAAATAGATATACGATTAGCTTTATTTATTCTTTACATGCATCAGAAACTGGAATAAATACCATTAATTAGAACTAAACTTATTTTAAAGTTAAAGGAGTTATAATCGATAAGTCTATGTTTTAAAATTGGGTTTTGTTTTTAAAGTTTAGCAAAACATGTACTCGCTTTTCTATCAGACATTTGGTGTATATAAAAACACCTTATAATTTATTGGTAATTTAATTATTTTTTGAGAAAGACAAAAATAATAGCAATAAATATAATGAACACTGACTTAATAGTAGGTACTAATTATAACTTAGAACATAAATGAAAAACTCATGACAAGGAAAGTGGCTCAGGACCGTGCTTTGCGGCTTTCTTTGGAGGAGGATGTTCAGTAGTGGACTTGTGAAGAGCTGTAATGATGATGATGATTCGAAAACTTGCACGATTAAATTATAAGAAATCGACGCTTTTTATATAGGATAGGGTGACAAACAAGCACACAGTTCACCTGATGGTAAGTGGTTGCTGTGGCCCACAGACATCTACATCTATCTCGATTACGACTCAAAATGCAGATGCGTTGTCACCCGTGAGGACTAAGATGAATGCCTCGTTTCATTAAAAAAGTGTCTCTGCTTCTCTACACTCACTATACGAAACACACAATCATTAAGCTACTATTTTACATTGATATTCTGTGAGAGCGGGGTCCTTCCCCGGTCGAACCGACCCATTCGTGCTACAACTATACTTCTAATATAACTGCATGGTTCTACCACGTATAAACGACGTGCTTCATTTTTTTTTTCATTTTAAAATTGTTCTCGTAATAATCTGATTGTAAATAAATGTTCATTATTTTTTTTATAAATAGCTTATCGATTAAAACAAATGTTTAAAAATAATTGAATCGCGCTAATTAAAGTAGTAGGAATGTTTAAAGTTGAAATGGGCACTAAAAAGGCTGGTAATTGGGCCATCCACCCTACAAAGCGTGAATATAAAATTTTAATCAGATGCGTGTAATCACTCTGGGAGCTTGTAGCAAACTAAACTCGCGGCCAACGTGTGGACGCGGCGACCAAACTCTGCCAACAATCCTTTGATCTTTTGTAAAAAACCGACACCACATGGATCTCGCGCCAACTTGCGGGCCATCGTTCCAATACATACCAATGAAGCCCAAACACTCCGTCTACATGTTGGCCAATGCTATTGGCCACTACATTCGCCACTGTGTTGGCCAACGTGTAGAGGCGCCGTAACACGAATACGATATAAAATAGAAGGCAATTCAATCAATCACTAAAATTTAACTTAATGATAAATATAAATGTATCACCTATGCCAACTCAATTCATTTGCTTTTTTATTAAACAAGCGTCTCCTATTGTTTCAGTGTTTCGGGACTATTGATGGGATTGCGCTACAATGCTAAGAAATATTGGGCCCAGGGCCCATCAACGGTATAAGAAGTGAGTTTTTATTATCAATTATATATTTTATTGTAAATTACTTCATTAAATAAGACACAAATATATAAAGTTAAAGGTACTGCCTATATACGCCCCACTGGTGAGCACAGCCTGCCTTCCATTTTCCGAGGTGCTTAAGATTAAATTTTTAAACGCAACTATGAAAGAAAGTTGTGTTCTCAATCCTATTGAAGATAAATCTTAAAATGTTACGAGAGAAGCTTTGAAAATATTGTAAAGTACAAGCTGCATGTTGAGATGAGGTTGAGATGATGATAGAGGTTGGGATGCAAACGAAAATACTTTAAATATAAACATAACATAATATAAATTCTCACGACTGACATACTGGTAGGCAGAGACCGTAAACTTGCATTTGACACGATCCTCACACACTACTCTCACTTCTTTTCAGATCCATAAACCTACGCATACATGCTCAACGATTAAGAGTACTCTTCATTTGGTCCATCTTCAATATATCGCCAAATTGATCGATAAACTTTCGTATTAAGGCTTTAAATATATAAGTTACCTAATATCTAAAAACATAATATTTTATCGTATTTTACGCGCTGCCATACCATCAAGTCTGATTGCGGTAAAACTTTGTCAACATATTCTGCTTGCATTTCCTTTAAGTTTAATAAGTTTAGTTATTTGGTAATTCCAGTTATGATGAGTAAAAAATAAATAAGTATAATCTATTGTACAGCGCTTTTTTTTGTAGATTCTTTTATAGTTCCAGATTGTATCGCGCAGGCAGCTTACAAACATAAATTGCACGAGGATCAGATTGTAGACATACAAATACATGTTCGGAAGTCAGCCTTGCTGACCAGGTGTTTAAATTTTCTCTATGCTGATGTGGCTCCATGTTGGCCACGTAGCATTACGTCACCCATGATATGGTATGAGGTAGTGGATTATCTTATGCCGAAACTACACGTCAGACGCGCAACATAAAATTGTCATATGATAGCGGCATAAGGTAGCCACCACCATATTTTATGCCATGACGCCGGCTGTACACGCTCGTCTCGTCGCCTCGCGTGCCTCGAGTGGCTCTGTTGCTTCTTACGACACCCATGATATGGTATGAGGTAGTGGATTATCTTATGCCGAAACTACACGTCAGACGCGCAACATAAAATTGCCGTATGGTAGCGGCATAAGGTAGCCACCACCATATTTTATGCCATGGCCGTACGCCGGCTGTACACGCTCGTCTCGTCGCCACGTGTGCCTCGAGTGGCTCTGTTGCTTCTTACGACACCCATGATATGGTATGAGGTAGTGGATTATCTTATGCCGAAACTACACGTCAGGTACGCAACATAAAATTGCCATATGATAGCGGCATAAGGTAGCCACCACGATATTTTATGCCATGAGTCGACGCCGGCTGTACACGCTCGTCTCGTCGCCACGCGTGCCTCGAGTGGCTCTGTTGCTTCTTACGACACCCATGATATGGTATGAGGTAGTGGATTATCTTATGCCGAAACTACACGTCAGACGCGCAACATAAAATTGCCGTATGGTAGCGGCATAAGTTAGCCACCACCATATTTTATGCCATAACGCCGGCTGTACACGCTCGTCTCGTCGCCTCGCGTGCTTCTCGTCGTGTTGAGGCTCGACGCGAGAACATACCATGTACACATTCGTTGTATCATTTGAACTCCGTATGACCGCTAAGATGGAAAAATAAAATTAATAAGCCACGGCGAAGAAGAAGATGGTGGATGGTTGCTATTTACCGTAACTGAACCATGTACGTAGAATATAATACAGTACGCTCTCATTTTCATCGCGAAACTCACGAGACCCTTTGACTCGAGCGCAAAAAACCGACACACTTCCGAGAGCGCATGAGGGCCACGAGACGCGACGCTACGCGACGAGAGCACTATGTACACACTCGTACTCGGCCTGTCTCGTGGTGTCTCGACGAGCGTGTACAGCCGCCATGAGAGACGACTACGGGGAACGCCAGAAAAATCTTATGGCTATCGACAGATGGCGGTATAACGTCTCGTTTACGATGGACGTAAAATACTCAGGCGGGCTATGGATTGAAGCGTCAAAGACACCATACATCTGGTACTTACTACTATCAATCTGCACATAATAACGTAAAGATAAGTAACATATGGCTACCTTAAGATGCTGTGTTTAATATTAATACTAGCTTGCCAGGCAGACGTTGTTCTGCCCTTTTAGACGACCCTTTGTCATGTCCTATTAAAAACACTTAAATTCTTAAAAAAAAGTTGTGAGTCACTCATGGGTAAAAAAAACTATCCTATCTCTCAAGTTAGACCAAACCGCACACGGTGTGCAAATTTGATTAAAATCGGTTAAATAGTTTAGGAGTCCATCGCGGATAAACAACGTGACATGTAATTTATATATAATTTGCAATAACTTATATATATATATATATATATATATATATATATATATATATATATATATATTTTTTTTAAGATATTGCAAAAATTAAACGATAAAACACTATCATCAAATTTTTGACCCCAGGTACTAATATTAGTAATAATCTGGGCTATATGCTCGATTAAGTAATTAGTCCAATTTTATTTGTCCAACAATAACGAGAAATTTCTAGAAATTTTCACATATTTGGCGGAAGGCAAAATTAATCAGCAAACGTTGGTACAAGCGTAAACCTTAAAATATTGAAATTATTTACGTAAGAGGCAGTAAAAGTTAAACTTGTGAGCATTCCCACTAGACTTCACTATATAAAACATAAAAAATGTTCCTACTTATGTACGTTATAGACTTTAAAACTATCCAACCGATTTTGATGAACTATATTGTGTGTATTTGAATGGGTCGGTAAATGGTTTATATTCACATTTGGACCCGGTAGATTTTTATTTTTATAGAATAAGAATGACAAACGAGCACAAAGTCCACCTGATGGTAAGTGGATGCTGTGGCCTATAGACATCTACATTTATCTTCAGTTAAGAATCAAAATGCAAATGCATTGCCAGCCCTGAGGACTGAGATGAAATGCCTCGTTTCCAGTAAAAAAGGTCTCCGGTTCTGTACACTTACCATACAAAACTCAGCATCACAAGTCTAATGCTGAACATAGGCCTCCTATATAGATAGGTTCAAAGTACGGTCCTGAGCCATCGTGGTCCATCGACTAACTTCTGCATGTTTCATTTTAAGTCTTTACTTTGACTTGTGGCTCCATCAGAAATTCCACTATCGTATATCATTCCGCGGTTGACACAAGAGGCAATAGAAGCGAAACCAAATCAGATGTGAGCAGCAGCATCTTCCTGATAACAGCAGATTAATAATAAAAACTGCGGAAGTCACTGCAGTGTTCAGCGCAGAGGACTTTTTGTATGCTGTAAAGAATTAATAAAAAAAATCGTGAGGATACCCTCCATCCATCCATCCATCTGAGAAATTAAAAGAAAAAAATTCAAACACATATGAAGTCCTCCAAATGTGCATAAGGACAGGGCTGCGGATATTTTCATGCCCAAAAACCCTATCAGATACAAAAGGAGGCTTATGGCCAGCCATGGGACATTTATAATCTAAATTCTTGGAACTGATAATCTGTTATAAAATAAAAGAAGTTTTTGTGTAGGTTTGGTAATTGTTTTACCGAAAACTATCTGTGGTGTAACAAGTGCGGTTTTGTATTCACGATAGTGCAGGAAATATGTATTCAAATATTGCATTAATGTTTATTTCGTCTATGAAAACATAGAGCATGTTTTTTTTTCACAACTTGTACACGTTTGTTAATATAGAGTTGTAAAACTTTATTTTCTGTTATAGCAGTAATGAGAAAATATTATATAATGCTCAGCATCGCCGTGAGATTGCTTTGTTTATTATTTCTTAATTAAGTTTAAGAAAAAAAAACGAGATTATTTATTTGACATAAGCGCACATAAAGTTAGATTTATAATATAGGAAAAAAATTAAATTTTAATTTTAGCAAAATCATCGCAGATTATCCACAACAAAAGAAAAAAAAATTATCATAGTCTTTAATACTTTCAAAATAAAAAGTTGTTTAAGCAAAAACAAGACATTTGATGATATAAAATATAATTTGTTTTTGTGCTAGCCAGTACCACATTTTTTAACATAAGTCAATGCTTGACGGTAACCTGATGGTAAGTGATGATGAAGCCCTAGATAGTAAATCAGACTGTATTAGTGTCATCATCATCATCATTACAGCCCTTCACAAGTCCACTGCTGAACATAGGCCTCCTCCAAGTAATGCCACAAAGCACGGTCTTGAGCCACCTGCATCCATCGACTTCCTACATATGTTACCAGGTCGTAACTCAGTCTAGTGGGGGGTCGCCCTACACTACACCTAGCGCTACTAGGCTGCCATTCGAGAACCTTTATCCCCCATCGGCTATCGGTTCTTCGAGCTATATGGCCGGCCCATTGCCACTTCAGCTTACTAATCCGCCTTAGTGTAATTAAAGCTTATTCACTCTTGCCTAGAAGACACCCAGATTATAATAGGATGGACAGAAATACTCCGGCAAATTACTCCACTCCTTTGTTGTACGCATTACGAAAGGCGAAGCAAATCGTTTGGTTCATGTGCGTGTAATATTGTTTATATCGAATACAGTTTTAGGTATTTACATGTGATTATATTTCATCGGTCCTTATCAGTTGCTAGATTTTTACGAATTATCTAGTTGGCCTGCAATATTACTTTGGTATCGTGGAGGCATTTTACTAATTCTTTGACAAACATCCAAGCCGGGAACAATTTTTTGAAAAACTTACAAATTCAAACATCTTTATTATTGATTACTTGATCGAAAATTATTATATTAGAAAATCAAAATGTTTATTCAGTAACTGATACTGATACATTAAAATTATATTTTGTTTCACAGATGGTAACGTGCGAAAACGAAGGATCGTCTCACAGCGGATTCCATTTGGGCAATCGCGATGATGAATCGCGTCGATCGCGTGCGCCCAGTGTATCCTCCCTATCACTGCATAAGCAAAAGATTGATGCACTTTTCGATGACAGTCGGTCAATTACAAGCTCACCTCAATGCGGAACTATGGCAGACGTAGGAAGAATGGACAGTAAGGTAAAAAAAAATTTTGGTAAATCCCGAGCGGTCGCATGCGACCGCATCAACCCACAGCACTTAAAACCATTAAAACTTACATTTAGAGACTACTTTTCTGTGAAGAAGTTTAGCATTATAAAATCTTGTGGCCTAAACAAAAGTCAGGTTTTACTTCATTACAAAAAGATTTTATCGTATTTTGATATACTTAAAAAAATAAAAATACCAAGCGAATCTCGGCAGCGTGAAAATCACAATTATTTCAATATATGTTACTCGAAATGGTTTACGTAAAAAAGATAAATTATATTTATACAAAACCTTTCATTAATATTTTATAATAAAACACTAGAAAAATCAACTTTGACACGAAAATGGCGTACGAAATGAACGTAGATTATAAATAAATATTCATAGGATAACAGATTTTTATTGCACTAGAGGATAGAGTATTTCATATATATTGATATTATTTTATATATATATATACGTTTTTATGGGTTAAAGTGCGCCGGATGGTTGCGACCTCATGAGACCGCTAGGGGTTTGAGAGGTTAAAACGATCAGAAATCAACTTTAATATTTCTTAAAATTTTAGTTGCACTCAGGCATTATTGTAAAAACTAGTCTTTTTTTATGTGACTCGTTACCTAATAATTCTTTTTCTCATCGTTTTCAAAAAGTTTTTCATCTAGTCATAACCAGTATTTTAATTTAGCATTCACCAAAGTACACCTTCAGGTCACTCCATAAAGTCTAAGACGTACTCTTATAAGTATATTTATTTATAAATCCTACGTATTTTTAGCAAAACAATACATTGTAAAAAAAAACTTGTGATTATAAAAACAATAATTATATGTTACCTAGGTCCAGTATGAATCAAATTTAGTTTTTGGAATATTTTGTATTTATACAGCGATCGACATTTTTCATCATGAGCCACTGTAAGCAAACGATACAGTAATCCACGCGGCCGAGCTCGCAATGAGTCAAAATGTATCTGTATTTAGTAAAATATATTTTACAAAGCAGCTCAAGCACCAAAAATTTCGTATTTTCTCCACCAAAAAATTATTTATTTAACTAAACAAAATAAAATTAAAGAACCATTTACATTCCATGGCTTCTCAAATAATAGATGAATAGATTAAAAAATAGATTGAGTTGAACCATTGATATTTTCAAAAGTTATCGTGTTTACCCCTACGTGCAGACGTGATAAATCGACACCATAAGCCACTAAAATCACTTTTTAATGTAAAATAGCAATTAGTCGATTTAAAAACAAATCAATGGTCATTTATCTTTCTGACAATGTGCTTTTATATGATTTATTTGTTTAATATGATTTTTAGATACGATACAACGAAAAACATTGCATTCTTGATTTTTAGGCGATAAAAGAACATACCTACGCGCTTTGCGCTTAAGGCATGCAATATCAACGTAAACATTCGCTGCATTATGCAACGAAGCAAAATTTACAACTATTTTGGCAAAATAATTTATTGTTTTTATTTTTTAAGGTTAGCTTAAAACACGATAGCAAAGCGACGATATACGAAGATGAAAACAACTATTGCCAAACAAAGATTAAAAAAATAAATAACACGGTGCAAGACCGTATAGAAAAAATGTTTGCAGATATGGCAGGAGAGTCTAGACAAACCAATGAGAATATTGGTGTTCACATATTTAGTGTGCATTATTTAGGATCAACACCCTTACAAAATAAAGTGACTAGTTTGTCTGGACTGCAAACTCCACTTAAAGATTTATATTTTGCATATAAAAGAAATGTTCGCCACAAAAGTGCATTAACAGGTCGTTTAGAAATATCCAATAGTGGTTTAAAAGTTAGGTACAGAGGAGAGAAAGGAGACTTAGAACAACTGAATCCATTCCCAACGATAGCTGTTTGGTCTGCAGTGAAATTCGTTGTGCAGCCATCTGAAGATCGTGATAATGATTTATGTTACGCATTTGTACCGCTTATTACTGATCCTGATAATATAGATCGCCATGCATTGTTTAAAACATTGGAATCAACTGATAAGAAATATATCCTCTCCCACAACGAAAATTCGCACTCACCACTTTTCGCTGTAGTGATGAGGAAAATTGGGGTCGCCAAGCAGCTAGAGTGTCATGGTTTTGTATGTCAAACGACAGAAGACGCTATTGTAATAGCGGCCACGTTATACAAATCTCTTATGTCACATATGAGTCGGCAAGGACATACTGATAAAAAAAGGTTAAAAAATCGAAACGGTGTTAGTTGTATAAGTGTTGCCAGTAGTTTGCCTACGCATGAAAGACCGGTACGACCACCACGTAAAAAGCGGAGTACATCTTCGTTAAGTGGAGATAGTGACAGGGCAGATGGTTTTTCAGCAAGTGGGTCATTTATTGAAAAACCGAAATCAGAAAGAAACTCAATTTCTCCAGAGACCATATCTATAAATACTTCTCAGCATGCACAAGTAATGCATGCATTTGAATCAAAACGGATAACAGTAGAAGAAGTGAAAGCTAAATTAGATTCAATTAAACATGACAATAGTGGAAGTGATACTCAAGAACTACACATACCTTTAGTAAAAGATGTTCTTAATTCTAACAAAGGTCATTGTCTGCAAAAACCACAGAGCAGTACTGAATCTTCAGTGAGAAGTAAGGTGTCGGAAAAGATTGAATTATTTACAGAATTAGAGAGACGAAAAGGTATTCAGAGACCACGAAATGTACCTCCTCCTGTTCCTTTAAAACCACAACAACCTCCTCCAGATCCTCCTAAAGAAACTTTAAGAAGAACACAGAGTGGAAGAAAATCTTTAAGTGAATCAGGAGATATTTTGACAAAAATAGCTATACCGCGCTCGGGCAGTTTTCTAAATGCTGGTGGGCTTACTAGATACAAGTCTATAGGACATAGGTACGTATTTAATTGTTTCTTACTTGTGCTTTATGCTAAAATTCTTGGTAATTCCATTGACTTATAGTGACAGTGTAAGAATATCCACTGCCCGTTCAACCCGTTGGTGTTGGACATCAGCGTCTTCTAAATAACAACTAAAAAAAACTGCGTTTGCCAATCCGCCTGTCAAGTATGTTAATTATAACAAATATTCACCCTATGAGGCAATCTATGGCAATACATATCTCCTTTGTTCAGCAGTGAACTTTTGAGAGACGGTAGCGGTAACGATTCCATTAGGTTTAGACCAAATAATATACGATAAATCTTAAGTAGTCTTCACTATCTCTGTTTTATAAAACGAAACATACACAAATAACATCTTATATAATTATGATTTATTAATTTTACACTTGATCAGCAAACTTAAATAAAATGTAAATACCTAAATATCAAGAACAAATAAAGCATGATTAGCCAAGTGTTTCGACATGTTGCATGCTAGTAATTGTGCCAATGCAACCGCATCCGCTACATTCCTATGATCCAATATAACTGTCTTATTTCATGTCTGTTGTTTAATTACATTTTTATATTTATTTGAAACTATAAGTATTAAGATATTTATAATGAATGTTTGGATTACAGAAACAACGGAAAGAAAGGAGGTGGCTCACCATTAGGATTTAACGAACTGTTTAACGAATTCAAGGTTCAGGAAAATTTACATTCGATGGATGAAATATTAAATGCTATAATTGATCCAGAAGGAATGTCTTTTAATGACTTGAAACCGATTTATAAGGAATTTTTATTAAAATTAGCTGTAACATTAACGAAAGACGAAATATTTCAACACAGTAAAGCTATTATGAAAAAGCAAAAGAAAAGATATCTGAGAAGGAGTAACACTTTCCAAAACAAGAAACGAAAAATTTGTAAAGGTGCAAGCGGGTTGAAGATGGTTTTTAGGTTACCTTTCAGTAAAGATGATCGTAAAAAAGAAATTAAAAAGCAGGTTAGTTCAATAGATTTAAGTGCAGGCAATAAGGAACCAGTGTCTGAAAGTTCGGTGTCGACGTCCAGTTACGATTTGAGGCAGTTTCGACCGAAGGAGCCACCATCGATGCCACCACCGAAACGACAAACAATGAGACAAAGGAAACGATCAGATAAAGTAGTTCATGTTTCTAAGCGAAATGGAAAAGTATCAAGGCCGGGAGAAAGAACATCAACATCGGAAGATTCAGATTTTTTAACACTCAGTAATCGACTTGGCTGCCAAAATCGAAATAGTTCAAGTGGCTATGTATCTTGTTCGGAATGTGAGTCGGAGAGTTGCGTAGATCGTTGCTATTGCTCTTTAAAAGAAGATTGTAAATCAAAATGTTACTGCTCTGCGATTGAAACTGGTAAACACTTTCCTAAGGCGAAGCTTTTAAGTAAAAGCTGTAAGGATTGTACCAAGTAAGTTAATATTTTATTTAATTTTAATCTACTATGGCAACAAGAATCTGTCCAATTCCAAGGGTTCTGCATTGATCCGGTATCCTATATTGAGATTAAAATACATTGAACTTCTTACCCATAAATTGATTTCTCGATATTAAATCGACATACTTGGCAGAATAAAGTATAATTTTAAGGACATTATCAAATTCAACTAACATGGATTTTTTTCGTTAGTTCTAATGTCTTTTTTAAACTTTATTGAGGTAATTTATTAGTCTAAAATAACTACATATTCCTCTACTTTCATCCGTCTCCGTTTTACAATAAATTTAATTCCAGCGGAGATGCGTTTCAGTGAAAGAGATTGTGTGGATTTAATTACAATTACTGAATTGTTAGCAGTTTCTGCAATGGAATTTGTACCTTGTTTATTTTAGATTTATGGTTTCTTATAGGTATATGAATAATAGCCACATGTAGAAATGAAATGTGTACGGTGATTATCAGAGCGTGGAACGTCCACGTCGCCTTGTGAGTAACTGAACCGAATTATAATTATTTACCGTTGACTATGAATTAATAATTTCACTAGTTTTGCTATCCTCGTTATATACTCTGTTGTAGTATTTTTGATGGGTTTTAATTATTTACAACACTTTCCCTGTCTAATAATACAATTGTTCTTAAATTAACATTTACGTTCGTACTTGTTTACGTTCGTGTTCTGTGATACATTTATATTCAAATTTAATTCGCGATTTATAAACACAAAGGTTTCAATACCAGATGATCAGTATTTACGGCCATTGTACCAACGAGGCAGTTGACCAAGTTGATTGTTATACGAAGTATAACAATATCATTAATTTTAATAAGTTAAGAAGTATAATTAATATTAATAAGTTAGAAAAATAGGTTTGTTTAAAAAGTTAAGGCAAGTGAGCGCTACTGTAGATTATTAATATGCTTATCTGGATCATATAATAGAAGGAAGGTTAGTAGCAAGATTTTATAATATAATGTAGCGGGTAACAAAAATGCATTTTGTATAAAAGTTAAAAGATTTCAGATTAAAATTCGTAACTTATTTACAGCTTAATATTAGTATAAGACATTGTTTTATCGCATTGCTTGTATTTCATGGCATAGACTTGTAAGGGGCTGTAATGATGATGATGATGATTATAGAAGTCGATTTATGATAAAATTTTCGTGTTGTTTCACTTAATTGATAGAAGAAGCATAATAAAGTTACTGTATTTCAGAGAGGTATACGACGCTGACTACAGCTACTGTTCCTGTGATTCTGAGAGTTGTGCTGATAGCAACAAATGCTATTGCACTAGCCCTCGTCGACCTGCAATGAAGAGTTCTCAAAGTTTAGAGTACTTACGAAGTCCATCGCAAAGGACATACTCAGATAGAATGAAACGCGCATTTGATAACTCAGATTCTAAAGTGACAAGAGCTCGGTGAGTTAAAGACAAATTAAATTTTTATCACAATAACTTATTGCGTTTTTGAGCACGTTCGCCACGGAGCATTCACGATCGGCCTGATGTAGTTCTAAAACATATGTGACTGAAAATTTCGTAATCTAAACAGTTTTTTCACTACCGCTGCAGTGAAAGTCGAAAAACTGATTCAGTAGTATTCAGTAAGTAGATAGACTGATAGGTTTTTGATAGATCGGTATAACCGTATTGTATAACTTAATCTTACATCAGCCTTTTCGAATCCGTTGTACGATAGAAGAGAGAACAAACAAGCAGGCGGCTCACCAATTTCACGAATGTACCAACTGGTACATATAACTTGAAAGATTTGCTTATACTTAGGACGCCGGATGGACAAGCGCGGGTTTGGGTCAAATATTATATGGCTATAGTCGGTCGTAAAAGACTCGTTCTTTAGCCAACGGGAACTGCCACGTGCAGTTTCACATATCCTTTACATCTACTTGAATTTAATTACCAAATAAAAAGAAAAACACCGCCTATTGCAGATCAAGCTCTGCACTGAGTAGACGTCGTGAGGATCGTAGTAGACGAGCTCGCAGTTCCGATAGTCTAGCGCTGGACTATGAGCTGCTTCTGCAGAACAAGACCCGCGATACCAGGCCGAGCAATATGCAGAGACTTACCGGTTAGTGAATTACCAACTTTATATAACCATAATTAAGTTCAAGTTGTTTTAACAACAAACTCGAATTCAAATAATTAGAAATTATAGTGCTTATAGGAAAAGGATGAAAATAAGTAGTATATTACTCATGTAATATTAACAAGTTGGAAGGATCTTACTTACTAAATATTGTTAATATTTAGTAATTAATTAAGTCTCAATATTGTTAATATTTAGTAAGTAAGATCCTTCCAATGATGTCCATTGCTTTTCTTTTTTTTTCGCTTAATACGTCATGTAATAATTCGAACATTTGAATTTTTTTGTTTAAACTGCGGATCTATATTAGTGTTTTGTGGGCAAGTAGGTCAATTTCTGAAAAACCACCATGAATTCTAGTTTTTTACTATTACTTCAAAAACTATGTGCAATATGGGTAAATCTTCATTATAAAAAAGAGATAAAAGATAAAGTTTACTTATCAAGGGCTATACTTGAAGTATCCCTGCGCGTATCCGCCTTAGAACCAGAATAACCGATAAAACGTAACGGAGCAGTTAGCTGAAGTAGCAATGGGCCGGCCATATCGATCGAAGAACCAAAAACCGTTGAGGAAGAAAGGTTCTCGAGTCGCAGCCCCCTAATAGATGGAGTGAAGACCTGGTAAGACATGTAGGAAGTCGATGAATGCAGGTGGCTCAGGACCGTGCTTTATGGCACATCTTAGGAAGGCATATGTTAAGTATTGAACTTTGGATGGGGCAATGATGATAAAGTTACAGTACATACTTATATCCGAATAGTCTCTCTGACTCATTTCTTCCCCACTTGCATCTCGGGATGATTTTTTCTTTCATTTATCATTACGCTTTAAGTAAGGAAATGTTCGTACTTGAAAATAGGTTTTATCTTTAAAACACCGCTGTTGCAATTTAATAGATACAGCAACAGTTAACTGTTGAATTTTATTTCATTCCACACAAATAATCTTATTATTATTAATATTGTTATTTTTCTTTTGTTAATTCATCATCGTGTTTGTTTAGTTTTCTAAACTGAAACAAGACCAATGTTAATAAAAATATGACTATAAAATGTTTGTGATAATAGTCATAAATTCCACGGGCTTATCTAAAAGTGTAACAACACATAGCTAAACTTATAACAACTGATGATTTTGCATTAATTCTTATATACCTCCTCCTTTTTGAAGTCGGTTAATAGATATGCTAAAAAACTTATTTACTATTATTTTGTTTCAGTTAGAAGTACTGGCGCAGGTTCCCAAGACGCGCTAAGTGTCAAAAAATCAGCAGAAATGGCGGCACTTTTCGCAGACGTTCGTCTTTCCCAAAGAACTGACGTACGAGCCTTGGCAGGAGGTCGAAGATCGCGACCTCCGCCATTACCACCTTCTCCACCTCGGCCTGCGCCTCAATTAGCTCGTATGTTCGACCACCGGCCTTTAAGCAGAAACGCTAGTCTTGAAGACACTTTGGGATATTTACCATGAGGCGTAAGAAGATCAATATTAAATGGAATAAGAAATGTTAATACATAATTATCTAATTTATTTATATATACATATGTAACTCTACAAAAATTTATTTAAAATTGATGTAAAATTTTTAATTTGCTAAGAAGCAACCGCCAGTTTTTGCCAACCATCAATTTGGCATGCATCCATTGATTCATCCATTTTCTGCATCTCTTACCACGTCGTCATTCTATCTAGTGGTTGGCCTATGTTCAGCAGTGGACTTGTAATGGATTGTAATGATGATGATGATGATTATTATTTGATTACAAACAAAGATAGTAGAAATAAAGAACTGTTTGAACGACTTCGAATTAATAGTTATAACTGAGATACTATATCAGCCAGCATACAAAAGAAACCTGCGCTCTATTTGTATGCTGATGATATTGCGTTGGCAAAAAGGGGAAAAGATAAACTGCAGGAAAAGGTCAACACTTAGAACAGCGGTCTGTAACTTAACTTACCCAAAACGTAGTAAATGGCATAATATAAAAGTGTAGACTGCATCCGCACAAGGTCAGAAATCGTGACAAAAGCAGATCAGCTTAGGTAAATATTTTGATCTGAATTATACGCGTTCAAGAAAACTGATATTCAAGACCGAATTTTAATAGTTTGAGCTAAATAGAAAAAAATAGTGATGGAAGAAATTTGTGGACCTGCAGTGCCTGTTAATCTAATTGACCTGGTGTATAAAAAAAAGGTGTAAAAGTAGTCAATGGTGACGGTGTGGTTACCAAAATAAAGATGTTACACTAGACGTGTGGATTTATGAGGAAGGATTAGATTCGCACTTACGAATATGCAAGCCAATGCATTACCTAAATATGCTCAAGGCAGGAAAAGTGAACCCTGATTTAAGCTCAGATAAACGCTGGGACGAAGAAAAAGATTAATAAAGATAGCAGAATTTTCCATTTAACCCATTAAATAATTTTATTCGCTGGTTGAATAAAAATTAGGATGAGAAATTGACGTATTTTTCACAGACGTACTAATTGCTATAAATATGAAATCAAATCGCTAATTTCTTTACAGCGGCCCTGAATAGAACGTAGATTTTCTGCCAAAAGTTGCTTCTCCAATTCTCACGGTTACCAGTGCGCGTTTTCAATGACACAAAAAAGTTCAGAACCATTCTCCAAAAATAGAATACATTTTGGGTTGGTCTAGTTTTCCCAAATTTTCTTTTTCTAATACGAATCTTTATTTTTGGTCCAATAGGCAAAATATTTTATCTTATAACCATGAGGTCCCACCTTGAGTGTAATTCGACAGCTGACATTAATCTTTTTTTGCAGTTATCTTAGAGTAGTAAGAATTATTTTTCAATGCACCGTAACAATAATGTTCGCAATACTGCGTTTCTGGAAAGTTCTCATGTAAACGTGATCTTAAGTTTGATTAATTGCCATAACAGTATAAACGTTAAACTTAATTCAGTGCTAGCGAAAAAGTTACACTATAAGATACATAAAAATTATTTAAAAGTTGGTTAAATAATTAAAGCTATAAAACTGGCACTAATGGAAATTGGTATGATATTAATAACAATTTTAATAACAAATTTGTTGATCCTTGTTCTCAAAAAACTTGTGCTAATTCCTATAGTTACTGATTCGTTGATTAATACACACCGTACATATAATAGGAAGCTTTCGATCAATATAATTGTTTAACCGTTATGAATTGCATGTCTTAAGAATTTCTTAGAAGGTACCGTCTCAAATCGTGAACGTTACTGTAAGGTTGATAACATGCTACGGTTCAATTCGTCAGACTCGAGGTTAATTCGGTGGAGCAAGATAATTCAATTCGGTTCTTGATTGTTTCGATCTAATAGGTGTTTATTGATTGGGAATTTCATAATTTGTTCCATATTATGTAATTACGCTTACATTTTAAACTTGTTCATTGAACGTCAATAGTTATTTATGTAATACTGATTTCCATTAAGCGTAAGCATACTTCGAATATTATTAATAATTTTTATATTCATTTCTCATAAAATAGACAGAACCAAGCTTGAAAGGATCGCATTATATAAGAATTGTACACTTTGCACATGAGAAAGAAATTGTATTTTACTTCACATTTCTCAACTGGTTATTTAAAAATAATTTAAATCTAAGCTTTAATAAAGGACAATGTGTAAGTGAAATACGAAATGCAGTGTCTTAACTACCAAATATCAGAACTTGTCAATCCACCACCAACACTGGGTTCCTAAATGATCTACGGTAAACTTACACCAGTAACTAATGAGCGTTATAATTACCTTTTTGTATCTCAAACGTATACCACCTTATTATTATAAAATAAGGATTTCAATTAGGTATATAGATAACTTTTAAATTATTAATCTATGTATGTAGTTATTTATTTATGAAAAATAACCTTTATACATAGGTGCAATATATCGAGTCAAGTAATCAATAATTGCGACTAATACTTGAATTTTATTTATTTCTTTGTTAATCGATTACGAAACGGTCCTTAAAACTGCAACATAATTAATAAAGGACCCTTACTTAAATTATACTCGAAATTGAACGTATTGGAATTAATTTACTTTGATAATAAAAAAATTGATCAATGAATGATAAATAAGAAATTTAGGAACGGAGAAGGAAATCATTTTAGGTTTCTATATGGGTTAAATATTATCTTTGCTATACCAAATGTGTATCCAATATACGTAGCTAACATCTAACGAACAGTGAAAATAAAAACTGTAAATTACGAACCCATTTAGTTAATGTCGGTTGTAAGATCGTTTCGTAATTTCATCACTGTTTTCATCAGTGTCTTTAAATTATAATTTATCGTTAGGCTACTAGGTTATAAACTCACTTGTATTATTAAATGTGCAATATTTTAATTCTTTGTCTCACTAGACAATTAAAAGTTTCTTGTAGCGTGCAATAATATAATAATGAACTGTAAATAGACGTCTAATGGTGTAAAATAAATTATATACAATGTTTTGTGTTTTTTTAAACGTTACCTTCAAACTAGGATTTTCTCCTGTATTGTGGGAGTTTACATACATAAATTTCACAAATCCCTAAAAAGGCAACCGCTAAGACCTGTCGCAACCATAGGCCTATCGCCATCACCTCCCCGTTCTCCGAAATCATGGAGTATATTGAAAGCTGCCAGCTCATGAGGTACCTTGAGGATTGCCAGCAGATCAGTGACCGTCAATACGGTTTCCGACGTGGTCAATCAGCTGGTGATCTTTTCATTCTTGCTAATCGGAGCATCAAGGTCGTACTAGACGGTGCATGCTCTGATTACAAGCCTTTTAACGCTGGTGTTCCACAAGGCTGCATGCTATCACCAACGCTGTTTCTTCAGCATATCAATGACATGTTGCAAATTAGTAACATTCATTGCTATGCAGACGACAGCACTGGTGATGCCTTATACACCGGCCGTGCCAGTCTCTACAACTAGCATTTGTAAGTTACTTAAAATTTTAGATGTTATAAACTGCAATTTTGTAGATAGAAAAAAAATTAATATTATTATGGGGGGTATCAATATAGTTTTCCCATCTGGTTGGGTTCTATAAATACATAATTATAAATGGAAATGAAAAGATAAATATACATAAATATCAATAAAATAAAATAAATATAAAAATACATAAATAAATAAAAAAATACATAAATAAATAAAAGCCCAACCAGACGGAAGCCCTCGGCAGGGGTGACCAAACGGCCGAGGGTTAGGGGGAAAGGGAAAGAAACCGGCGGACCATGCGGGCGGTATCGAGGAGCACCGCCTTCTGCATTTGAGCCTGGAGCGGTCCGCCACGTAGTCCCAGCCGCCTCAGATGACCCGAGAGGCTGACTGGGATTAGCCCGTTTGCAGAGACGACTACAGGAATAATTTCGGTCGGCAGACCACCCCACATGTCGGTCACCTCGTGAGCCAGGTCCAGATATTTTGTTTGCTTATCTGTTTCGGCTTTCACGAGTTTCTGGTCATACGGAATGGTAATGTCGACCAAAAATATCCTTGACTGTGCCCGGTCCATCAGCACAATATCAGGCTTGTTCACAAGAATAGTCCCGTCTGTGATGATGGCCCGGTCCCAATAGAGCCTGGCGCGATCATTTTCGAGCACGGCTTCCGGCAAGTACTTGTAATACGGCAATTTCCCATCCACGAGACCGTATTTCAGAGCGAGCTCCTGGTGAAGAATTCTGGCTACTAGGTTGTGCCTGTGCAAGTACTCTGAATTAGAAAACGCCGAACAACCGGAGATGACATGCCTAAGTGACTCACTGGGACGGCGACAAGCTCGAAAGATGTCGGTGCCATCCTTTAGGATGTATCTCCGATAGTTGTTGGTCTTAATAACCTGATCCTGTATTGCACAGACAAAACCCTCGGTTTCCCCGAAGAGGTCACCAAAGCGTAGCCAGTGGAGGGAGGCTGTACCTACGAAACTGTATCTACGAAAGGCTCATGTAGAGCCTTGTAGAACCTCCCGTGGAGCTCCTTCTCCTTCCATACGGTCTCCCAGTTGGAAATGCTCTGCACTGCCGGGTCTGCCATTGCTCGTTGGCTAAGGATAGAGGGGTAAGTCCTTTACGTGGTCCTTATAGAATGGATCATCCGATCTCGCCAGGAAGTAAGTACGTAGGCTGCACACTTGGCGATTATGCATGGTGAGAGCGCTCAAGAAGTCACGCCCACCATGGTTTCGCGGCAAGTACAGCCTCATTACCGACGATCTCGGATGATGCATCCTATGGGACATCATGGCAGTGCGGACTTTTCCATCCAGGGCGTTAGGTTCAGTCTGAGTCCACCTGAGTTGCCAAAGGTATACATGAGGACAGGCGTGACCGAACCGTTATATGCGTGTGTCTTTCATACACGGACACCGGACACCGGACAAAAGGCTGTTAAGCACTATGGTCAAGCGTGCATAAAACAGGTCGCAAACTGGTTGTTTCATACCAGCCTCATCGATACCGATGTTCTGTGACATACCCAGGTATCGGTATGTTTCAGCCTCGGAAAGGGTCCTTAAGTTGACGGGCATAGATAAGTCTATGCCCTCAGAGTTAGCAACCCTTCCCCTTTCAACATGGAGGACTGCACACTTATCCGTCCCCAGAACCATTCCAATGGAATTGCTAAATTCACAAGTATGTTTAGCAATTCTAAGATGGGAGCGACTGGAGGCGAATAACTTGAGGTCATCCATATAGAAAAGGTGGGTCACTTTTGTCCCTCCTTTTCGAAGCTGAAATCCCCTCCCGGCGCCTTCCAGTAAGGTACTGAGAGGGTTCAGAGAGAGGCAGTACCAGATTGGACTCAGACAATCCCCCTGGAAGATACCCCTTCTTATCCTTATGTGATTCTCCGCAGCCATCATCCGCTCGCCCAGATGACATAGGATCGTACTCCACTTCCCCTTACACTTCCCGAGGAAGTCTCTAACTGTACATTCTATCTTGTACAGCTCGAGGACTCTTTTTAGCCATGTATCGGGCACCAAGTACGAATGCCTTTCTGTAGTCTATCCAGGCGGCGGAGAAGTTCCGACGGTTGCGTTTCACCACTTTGCCAATGACCGCGTCAATGTGGATTTATTATGATTATTATTATTATTATTCCTCGGGAAATTGTCTCCGAGTACCGGGACAAACTTGTGTCTGTCGAGTCTTTGCTTAACAAAGTCTCGGATTGGGGGCGACTAAATTTAGTCCAATTAATCCACAGAAGTCACAAGTTTGCGCGTTAACCGCTAGAAAGAACCCCTTTGTCATGTTTGGCATTATAGGTCAGCCGATTGGGACGGGATGCGATCTTTCTTTGCATCCTACCTTTGGAGGTGGGTTTTCTTCTCGCCGGATGATCCCAGCGTTGTTGCTGATTCTGTCGCTGATGTGGTGCTACAGGAAATGGAACTATCTATTCCATCATCTGTGGTACCTATCTGAGGCAGAGCCAGCCTTAGTTTGGTCGCTCCTGCAAAATTGCATTACATCATAAGCAGGAGTGCTACCAGGCGTGGGCTCGCGCATCGACGTCTCGGGATGTAAATACCAGCGTTCTTAAAAAGAAGTATAATTCTGCTTCCAGGTCCTTCAAAAGTGTCATTGGTAAGGCAAAGTCAGAGCACATCGGCAGAATTGGCGAGAAACTTGTTCATCTTCCTTCGGGAACACGTGCATTCTGGTCTCTCGCCAAGGCTGTCCAAGGGAACTTCTGCCAGCCATCTCTGCACAGGGAGGATGACTCACTGGCTCATGCCGAAAAGGACAAAGCCAATCTACTGGCTCTCTCTTTGCGTCCAACTTGACTCTTGATGACGGGGGGAACATACCGCCGACCATCCCGCAGTGTGAGTGCTCCGTGCAGGATGAGCCCTTCATTTTGTGCCCTCAACAGCACAGCCCCCTGCTCTGGAGAGTCAGCTTCGCTGCGGAACAAATAGGTGATGCCCAGCTGAGGCTTAGGCAGTTCGCTTTCGGGTATAATCGAGAGCTCTGTCCTCTGGCCAGGGTTTCAGTTTTCCGATTTCACCCACAATACAGTCCTGGCTTGCCTTATTCAGGCACGTTACCAGAATCCAACCTCACTTGTGAGTGAAACCCGAAAATTTTGGTCCCATTCCTGGCTGCGCCTCACAGCCCGTCTGTGTTAGTGCCCGGTGGACAGCCGCACGCTCATTCGATTCGAATTGCGATTCCTTTACGCGCGGAACCAGCTACGGCATTGAAGCTGAGCATCTTCTGCCCCGTTGCCAGCTTCACAGACTTCCTGGGCTGGTCTTTGGGGGACTCTTCCTCAGACTGACTGCGTTTTTCCACCTTCGGAACTGGGGGAGGTTTAGGCAGAGGAATTTTGTCCCAGGGCTTCTGGCAGAGAGAGAAGGCCTCTTCGGCTCCTATCTCAGCTGCTATCAGCCTTCAGTACTTCTTTCTTGCTGCTTCACTAATCTTTTACAGCCCTATTAATGAACTCAGACTTGAGCAAGATTAACTTTACTCCTAGTGTAAAGCTTAAAATATCTAATTTCTGTATTAATAAACATAGAGTAAGGAGGGAGTAAACTAATCCGAATCTACTCTCGGAATGAAAGTTAATCCTTGGCGGTACCTAGTTTAACGACTGAGTAAGCATAGACTAGTCGCGTATTTTGACATTTTGTAAAACTTTACGTTTACGCGCGTTGTTACCTGTGTTAAATTCATAAGTTGTAAACATTAGTAACAAGCATAATGGATTATAAAATGCCAAGAAGTGATGTGGAGCAGAACAAAGTGATTGCAGGTTTTTATTCATTATGTGGATTTAAACAAGTGATTGGGGCTATTGATTGCCACATGTTCGAATCCCGAAAGTCGCTGGAAATATCGGACAATACAACATAAACAGGAAAGGATACAGTTCAATAAATGTACAAGTAAGTTTTATAGCACCTATCTAGCCCATCTTTGCCATATAGGCACTCAGTTATTTTCTTAGATTCAATACAATCACCTCAATCTATTATTTCATATTAAAGAAGTTATGAGTGCTTTGTTCCAGGTTGTGTCAAATGCAAAAGAGAGATCATGGATGTAGTGGCACATTGGCAAGGCAGTACACATGACTCAAGAATATTTAATGAAAGTCGCATTAAAACAAACGTTTGAGCAGTCAGAATTTAAAGACAGACTTATCGGAGATTCTGGTTATGCTTGTACTTCTTATTTATTCACTCATATCCTTGCGTCCTAATAAACAAAAGGAAGAAATGTACAACCGGTCGTACATCTGGGCCCGTAACTGCACTGTAGAACAATGCTTTGGAGGGAAGCAAAGGTTTCGGTGTTCACCGCGAGGACTAAATACTAAATAAGAGCATTCAAAACTAGTATACATTGCAATGCAAAAGCAAGATCTGCTTGAGGACAAGGAGATGATGAAAATGTACCAGTCACACAATTAGTAAATAACTCCGTTGAGGAAATTCTGTTAGGGCAGCAATTATTAACGATTTTTTTAAAAATAAATATACAATAATTACATGTACAAAAGATTTTATTTATCCCCAAAAAACAAAACAAAATTCATTTAATTTATTTTGCCCTTCACGCTCTTTTCTTAATTCTAAAATTTCGTTACAAATAATATTAAAAATTATTATAATAGAACTTATTTTTCCACCGAGTCCGAAATCAACACGAGGAACAAGGAACAACACGTAATGACGTAACACGTATCTCTTGTCAAACTCAAAATATTGCCGGTCACTGTCATTAATGTCATCATCAAGCATTAGTTCATTCCAATCATTCACTGACTCACTCTTTTTTACTTTTAAAATAAGTGGGTTGCCATAGCGCAAGCGTTAATCCCGGCGTAAGGAATGTATTGTTAGTCCGAGGTTACTCCATATTTATTAATAACATTGTAAAAATGAAGTAAATAGTCAGTTACTCTGAGATTAGCTAGTCCCACTGACCTCTATATATACAAGTACGCTGGACTGGCTATACACCGTGGCATGCTGAAGCGATTTGATTTCCGCCGTTTTGGCGCTGACAGCAGAAGTGCACGTCCACGGAACTAATAATAGAGATAAGACAATGTACCAAATTATATCGATAAAAATTCTATACCCTACCTATACCTAAATAAATTGAATGGACTCTATGGATAGATGGACTCTACCCGTAACGTACATCTATATAATGTATCATATTAATATAATGCCATTATCATTCATCATCATTAAAACCCTTCACAAGTCCACTGCGGAACATAGGTCTCCCCCTAAGGAATGCCACAAAGCACGGTCCTGAGCTACCTGCATCCATCAATTTCCTGCATGTCTTACGAGTTTTTGACTCCATCTAGTGGGGGAACGTCCTACACTTCACCTGCCGTTACGAGGCTGCCACTCGAGAACATTTTTTCCCCATCGGTATTCGGTTCTTCGAGCCATATGGCCGGTCAATTGCCACTTCAGCTTACTAATCCATTGGGCGATGCCGGTCACTCTGGTTCTGCTGCAGATATCCTCATTCCTAAGTTTGAACCCCTGAGCATAGCCCCCTTCATAGCTCGCTGAGCGACTTCGAGGTTCCTCATACAGCCAGCAGTGAAAGACCTCGTCTCAGATCCATAGGTCATCACTGGCAACACGCACTGGTTGTACCATCTAGTTTTGAGGTATACCTGACGAGAAGATGTGTTGTAATCTCCCAAACGCTGCCCAGCCGAGTTGAATTCGTCGATTGACCAGTCGGTCGAAGTTGAACTTCCCTAATCGGGCTATTTGTCCCAAGTAAAAATACTCGTCAACAACTTCAGCTAAGTGCTCCCAAAAACCACCGGCACAGGTGTGACATGGACATTACACATGACTTTTGTTTTGTCCATGTTCATCTTAAGACCTATCCGTTGGGAGACACGATTGAGGTCATTGAAAATGGTGCGTAGGTCCTCCAGCGATTCTGCCTTAAGGACTATACTGTCGACAAATCGAAGGTGAGTGACGTACACGCCATTGACGTTAATACCGTATCCTTTCCAGTCCAGTTCCTTGAAAAGGTCTTCCAATGCAACAGTGAAGAGATGGGATATAACGTCACCCTGTCTTACACCTCTCTGCGGTTGGATAGGTTTCAAACTCCGGTTCTGTACTTGGATAGCCATCGTAGCCCTTAGACCATTCAACTAAAAAATTATTCAGATTAAAACTAACTACACAAAATAAAAATAAAAACATAATTTCTAAAATAATTTATTGTCAACCGTTCAGTTAGTTCTTGTATTATAAAAAACAAATCAGCTGCTATAATAACGCCTATTCTAATCAACTATAGATCTGTCTATAGACAGTAAAATATTTTCTACTATGTAAAAATTTATGTTTGTTCGTACTTTCTACGATGCCATACCGTTCATCAGATTGCGGTCAAACTTAGTCAACTTATTGGTTGCACTTGTGCGAAGGTTATACGCATGGTACAATTAACCGACAACTAGGTGGGTACGCGTATTATAGCGACTATTAAATTTGAAAGTTATAGAAAGTTACATATAACATTCTAATTCAATTATTGTATTATCATTTCTTATTATACTATATAACTGTTCCATATTTTTAACGATATTTCCACAATTATTTCTTCTGCGGCGGCAATGCGCCGGGTACGAGCTAGCAAGATAATATAAAAAATATAAACTTTGAATTACATAGTTATCAGTTATTTACAACGTCATTTTCGAAATTGAAATTACAATATTAAAAAAATAACTGAATTTATCATAAAGTCCTACTTTCTGTGGTATCATCCCAAGAATGCTGGCTACGTGTCCCCACTGAATGGCTATACTTAGCCTTCAAGCGAGGAAACAACAAACTAAACAACTTGTTATTACCAGCAGCGATGATCAGCCGCAGATACAGTTTGTAGTAATACACGACGTGCATTACGGACCAATAGTCTCTACAGCAAATTGCACAAATATGTACTTATCTTCCAGATACTCTGGACTATTTACCTGGTTCAGTTGCCTCTAATGCCACCCCTGCTTTAGACGAGGTACTCCTGACATGGGATGCTATCAAAGTGTTCGCAAGTAGTATCCCACACTAAAGCTTTATCATCTCTCTACCTCTCTCAAGCAACCAAACCCATACCGTCGGGTCTCCTGGTATCGTCTCTAAATATTCTACAAAGATCTTAAACCGAGGAAACATTTATAGAGATACGAGCTGCACTATGGACTCCCCGAGTCCGATATGTGAATGGAGCCAAGGAAAAACGAGTACTTGGAAGCATCAAGCGGTACAGCCTTACCAAAGTCGCGAAAAGTAGTCCAATCGCCATACCAACACTCCTCTTCCCTTACGACTCCACGTCGACTACAGCGGTCCGGGGAGAGGAATCTCCTCTAGCCGCAGCCCACTAACACTCATCCAACGTGGCTCGACATCATCAGGCGTTCTTCCGATACTTGGCTATGGCCCTTGAGTTTGATGAAAAATGAGGAAAGAAGAAATAAAAAAACATTCAAAATAGTAATCTAATATTTTTATACTTACTGGTACTGGTACCAGAAAATATTGTCAGTATACTGCACTTTTTCAAAGTGGTGTAGTTCTCATGTCTAATAAAACAGTCGTCTGTAAAATGTTTGGAACCATTATGATCATTTTGTTTCGGACGCGAATTCATAATATTTATGCTTTTAAGCCATAATTTTAGTTTAGGTTCAGTTGGAAACCTGTTAATTAATAAACATTTGATAATCATCCGTTGTTGGCGACTTTTTTTGTTAACACATATGGGTAGGAAAAAACATCGATAAGTATTACAGACAAGGAACTCTATTGTATTTTATTGTTTATCAAAACTCAGTAATATACAGCCAAACACGTTGGTATATATGATATTAAGATAAGTAACAAAATTTTTAAGTACTTATATTATCAAATAGTTTTAATTTTTTTTAATATTTGCTGCAAATTCACTTACTTGTGAAATGTTATACCACTTCCCTTATCGTAACGAGTTTTACAGTCTACGCACACTCTCATTATTAATAAAAATAATTCTTATTATGTAACTAATATTATACACAATCAAACAACAAAATACTTTCGTTTTTTAGTTTAAAAGTTCAAAATACAGACTTATGAAATAAGACAAAATAAATAAGACAACAGACTGGCATATTATGTCAATTTTATTTTTCAAGACATGCTTTAGCGCTTCAAATTGGCACAGTCATTTCGTATGGTATAGCCAGTCCAGCGTACTTGTATATATAGAGGTCAGTGGCTAGTCCAAGTGTAACTTCGAATTAAGCTTGGGATAAGCAATTTTTATTAATAAGGCAGTTAAGGCCTAGCGAACTTTCTCTTTTCCTCTCCCTGGTTCGTTTCCGGTTGTGGTTCGGCTACAGACGTGCCCTCCACTTCACGGCTTGTCCCAGGTTCGGGCGTAGTGTTGCAGCGTATTGATGAGGCTAAAAGAGCCTCTTCAAAACCTACAGATAGTTTCATTAGAGGAGAGTTTTCATTGTTCTTTACAAAATGTCGATTTTCGTTCATTCTGGTCCCCCACGATTCTAGGGAAATATTCGGTCACCCCCGGCAGAGCCCCGCATGCTGAGGGAAGGGCTAGAATACTACCCAAATCGCCCTGGTCTCGGGTAGGCACCGTTTGCGACTGGAATCCCTCTAGCCACGCATCCATGGTACTGTACGCTTGACACCTTGGATTGGGTTAGGATAGGAAAAAAGGGGTAGCATAAAATAAAAGAAGAAGAGGATCATCTGAGTGTGTCTGTTCTGTCCGTTTCCTATTAAACCAGACCAAATAACAGGCGGCAACCATGTGAAGGAAGAACACCTCAGACTTGCCCTGGGGATCAACACGACCTGCGCTCTGCCCCAGAGCCATTCGCCAAACTGCTCGTCGGACAGTAAAGCAGAATAGGTGTTAATCTAGTCCTACTCATAATGTCAAAAAGTTGGGAGTAGACTAACCCCCGCCTATGTCGGCACATTGCTTGCAACTTTACGAAGGGCAAGTTTGGCCTCACATGGAATAATGTTCTCATATATGGACCGGGC
Source organism: Parnassius apollo (assembly GCA_907164705.1). Lineage (NCBI taxonomy): Eukaryota > Metazoa > Arthropoda > Insecta > Lepidoptera > Papilionidae > Parnassius > Parnassius apollo. The sequence continues at coordinate 37,171 of CAJQZP010001411.1, read as the reverse complement.
ACCCCAGTGCTAGCCCCTTTCACTTGACCGCATCCAGCGCAGAGCGATTCGAATCGTTGACGACCGAGATCTTTCTGATCAGCTCGATTCAATGGCGCTGCGTACCGATGTTGCATCCCTTTGCGTTTTCTATCGTATCTACCATGGGGAGTGTTTTGAGGAATTGTTCGGATCAGTTCCAGCCGCCAAATTTCACGAACGCTCATTCGCGTCAAAATTCCCGATACCATCCTCACTATCGGGATGTTTAGCGGTCACCACTGTGCATTTTACTAGAAGTTTTCTTCCTCATACAACTTCTCTGTGGAATTGTTTACCACCTACCAAAAAAGGCTTACTCCTTTCTAAAAGGCTGGCAGCGCACCTGCAATTCCCCTGGTGTTGCGGTTGTTCATGGGCGGCGGTTGTCAATTACCATCAGATGAGCCGCACGCTCGTTTGCCCCCTCTTCTATATAAAAAAGGTCATACAAACATACGAGCATATATATACTTGTTCCATGCAGGATTAAAATCACAGCCCTTATCGCGAGCCACTGCACTATGGAGCCATCGAATTTCAAAGCACAATGTTTGTTATTTTATTACTTACCACAACTTTTTCTATGTGGTAAAGTCGGGTTGCAGCTAAATTACGATTTAAACACGAATGGGTCTTGACCAGACACACATTTTCTAGAATACCAGGTTGAAATAGCAGCTTAATGCTACTGTATTTCGTAAAGTGTGTGTACGTACTGGAAACCCCTTTTACTGGAAACGGGGCACTCCATCTTAGTCTTCAGGGGTGACAACGTATTCTGCATTTTAATTCTTAGTCGGCGATAAATGTAAATTAGTGCCATAGAATCCACTTACTATTAGATAGTCTATGTAAACGTTTGTCACTATTATTCTATAAAAAAATAATATAGGATTATTTTTCAAAGAATATCCTTTATATATAAATTACTTTGAGTTTGAATACTCAAAGGTACATTCAAATATATAATTAATGATAAATACGAGTTAATAAGGCTTCTGCTTTTATTTGAAATTATTCCAAATTGAATTTGGGCTCCTCTGTGTCCGATTTAGTTCACAACTTTTTTGCCGACCGAGCGACAATTATGAATATATACGTGCATAGTACAATATTCATAAATGACAATCTGTTAAATTAATACATTACCACGCATTCTTAATTTAAAAGATAAAAAGGACAGAATGTTTAAATTTTTTAATTAATTTTTCTTCGCCATTCACCTTTAATACTTATGTGTAATGTAATGCAAAATAATCCCGTAAAGTGAAAACTTACAAAATCTGTTACCCAATTTCCGCCCATGGTTGTTAGTAGGAATTGTTTATATGATTAAAGGTTCGTATTCTTGTATGGCTTTTTACAGCACAAGAAGTGCACGGCAAAACCACTTTATAAATCAAAAAAAGAATACTTGCTTAATTACTTACGATAACCTAAAAAGGAAAATCTTTAACTTGCCCTTCAGTTTGTAATAAAAATGGTGTTTACTTGCACTAATTTAATTAAGAGTATTATTATAGTATAGAAGGACAAAACAATTCTTTAAAAAAAAAGTTAAATCCGACTTCAAAGAAATCTAAGAGGAATAAAATAATTTCATTCCAATACAATTTGTAATAAAACAAATTCCCTGGGCCGGAGTTGCGTGTACATCAGAGAAAACATCTGTTTTCGACGCCTTGGCAGCTTTGAAGGTACAGACCTCTCCATCTTACGACTGCGTGTAGACAGCGACGTCCATCGCCGCGTTTACGGGTGCCTCTATAGGGCCCATAGCGGTAACGCCACCACAGACCGACTCATCGACCACGTCCAGATGGCTGCGGACTCCGTGCTACAACAGGTTCCATCCGCAGAGATTGTGATGCTTGGTGATTTTAACGCCCACCACACTGAATGGTTTGGTTCACGTTTAACCGATCATGCGGGGAGATCTGTTCATGATTTTGCCTTGGAATATGGTCTGACACAACTGGTTACATCGCCCACGCGTTTTCCAGATGTGGAGGATCATGCACCGTCCCTGTTGGACCTTCTGCTGACCTCTCACCCGGACGGATATCAGATTTCCGTCGATGCCCTTTAGGCTCTTCGGGCCATTGTGTTGTCCGGAGTGTGGTGCCTCACACTGAAATCTCAGTTGCATTCTGCAGGCTGCCGCCGTGTTTGGCACTATAGGTCAGCGGATTGGGATAGAATGCGGTTTTTCTTTGCATCCTACCCTTGGGGGCGGAATTGCTTCTCGCCGGATCCCAGCGTTGTTGCTGATACTGTCGCTGATGTGGTGCTACAGCGAATGGAAATTTTTATTCCATCATCTGGTACTAATCGGAGGCAGAACCCAGCCATGGTTTGGTCGCTCTGCCAAATTGCATTACGTCATAAGCAAGAGTGCTACCAGGCTTGGGCTCGCGCATCTTCGTCTCGTGATGCAAATACCAGCGCTCTTCTTTTTTTTTAAATCTGCCTCCTGGTTCTACAAAAGTGTCATTGGCAAGGCAAAGTCAGAGCACATCAGCAGAATTGGCGAGAAACTTGTTCATCTTCCTTCGGGAACACGTGCATTCTGGTCTCTCGCCAAGGCTGTCCAAGGGAACTTCTGGCAGCCATCTCTGCACAGGGAGGATGACTCACTGGCTCATGCCGCAAAGGACAAAGCCAATCTACTGGCTCCCTCTTTGCGTCCAACTTGACTCTTGATGACGGGGGGAACACACCGCCGACCATCCCGCAGTGTGAGTGCTCCGTGCATGATGAGCCCTTCATTTTGTGCCCTCAACAGTACAGCCGCCTGCTCTGGAGAGTCAGCTTCGCTGCGGAACAAATAGGTGATGCTCAGCTGAGGCTTAGGTAGTTCGCTTTCGGGTATAATCGAGAGCTCTGCCTCTGGCCAGGGTTTCAGTTTTCCGGTTTCACCCACAGTACAGTCCTGGCTTGCCTTATTCAGGCACGTTACCAGAATCCAACCTGACTTGTGAGTGAAACCCGAAAAGTTTGGTCCCATTCCTGGCTGCGCCTCACAGCTCGTCTTAGCGATAGCCTGTGTTAGTGCCCGGTGGATCAGCCGCACGCTCATTCGATTCGAATTGCGATTCCTTTACGCGCGGAACCAGCTACGGCATTGAAGCTGAGCATCTTCTGCCCCGTTGCCAGCTTCACAAACTTCCTGGGCTGGTCTTTGGGGGACTCTTCCTCAGACTGACTTCGTTTTTCCACCTTCGGAACTGGGGGAGGTTTAGGCAGAGGAATTTTGTCCCAGGGCTTCTGGCGAGAGAGAAGGCCTCTTCGGCTCCTATCTCAGCTGCTATTAGCCTTCAGTACTTCTTTCTTGCTGCTCCACTAATCTTTTACAGCTCTATTAATAAATTAGACTTGAGCAAGATTAACTTTACTCCTAGTGTAAAGCTTAAAATATCTAATTTCAGTATTAATAAACATAGAGTAAGGAGGAGTAAACTAATCCGAATCTACTCTCGGAATGAAAGTTAATCCTTGGCGGTACCTAGTTTAACGACTGAGTAAGCATAGACTAGTCGCGTATTTTGACATTTTGTAAAACTTTACGTTTACGCGCGTTGTTACCCGTGTTAAATTCATAAGTTGTAAACATTAGTAACAAAAACAGCATAATGGATTAAAATGCCAAGAAGTGATGTGGAGCAGAACAAAGTGATTGCAGGTTTTTATTCATTATGTGGATTTAAACAAGTGATTGGGGCTATTGATTGTCACATGTTCGAATCCCGAAAGTCGCTGGAAACATCGGACAATACAACATAAACAGGAAAGGATACAGTTCAATAAATATACAAGTAAGTTTTATAGCACCTATCTAGCCCATCTCTGCCATATAGGCACTCAGTTATTTTCTTAGATTCAATACAATCACCTCAACCTATTATTTCATATTAAAGAAGTTATGAGTGCTTTGTTCCAGGTTGTGTCAAATGCAAAAGAAATCATGGATGTAGTGGCACATTGGCAAGGCAGTACACATGACTCAAGAATGTTTAATGAAAGTCGCATTAAAACAAACGTTTGAGCAGTCAGAATTTAAAGACAGACTTATCGGAGATTCTGGTTATGCTTGTACTTCTTATTTATTCACTCATATCCTGCGTCCTAATAAACAAAAGGAAGAAATGTAGAACCGGACGTACGTCTGGGCCCGTAACTGCACTGTAGAACAATGCTTTGGAGGGAAGCAAAGGTTTCGGTGTTCACTGCGAGGACTAAATACTAAATAAGAGCATTCAAAACTATATACATTGCAATGCAAAAGCAAGATCTGCTTAAGGATAAGGATACGATGAAAATGTACCAGTCAAACAATTAGTAAATAACTCCGTTAGAGGAAATTCTGTTAGGGCAGCAATTATTAACGATTTTTTAAAAATAAATATACAATAATTACATGTACAAAAGATTTTATTTATCCCCAAAAAACAAAACAAAATTCATTTAATTTATTTTGCCCTTCATGCTCTTTTCTTAATTCTAAAATTTCGTTACAAATAATATTAAAAATTATTATAATAGAACTTAATTTTTCCACCGAGTCCGAAATCAACACGAGGAACAAGGAACAACACATAATGACGTAACACGTATCTCTTGTCAAACTCAAAATATTGCCTGTCAGTGTCATTAATGTCATCATCAAGCATTAGTTCATTCACCAATCATTCACTGACTCACTCTTTTTACTTTTGAAATAAGTGGGTTGCCATAGCGCAAGCGTTAATCCCGGCGTAAAGAATGTATTGTTAGTCAGAGGTTACTCCATATTTATTAATAACATTGTAAAAACGAAGTAAATAGTCAGTTACTCTGAGATTAGCTAGTCCCACTGACCTCTATATATACAAGTACGCTGGACTGGCTATACACCGTGGCATGCTGAAGCGATTTGATTTCCGCCATTTTGGCGCTGACAGCAGAAGTGCACGTCCACGGAACTAATAATAGGGATAAGACAATGTACCAAATTATATCGGTAAAAATTCTATACCCTACCTATACCTAAATAAATAGAATGGACTCTATGGATAGATGGATTCTACCCGTAACGTACATTCTATTAATATATCATATTAATATAATGCCATTATCATTCATCATCATTAAAACCCTTCACAAGTCCACTGCGGAACATAGGTCTCCCCTAAGGAATGCCACAAAGCACGGTCCTGAGCTACCTGCATCCATCAATTTCCTGCATGTCTTACGAGTTTTTGACTCCATCTAGTGGGGGGAACGTCCTACACTTCACCTGCCGGTACGAGGCTGCCACTCGAGAACAATTTTTCCCCATCGGTATTAGGTTCTTCGAGCCATATGGCCGGTCAATTGCCACTTCAGCTTACTAATCCATTGGGCGATGTCGGTCACTCTGGTTCTGCTGCAGATATCCTCATTCCTAAGTTTGAACCCCTGAGTATAGCCCCCTTCATAGCTCGCTGAGCGACTTCGAGTTTCCTCATACAACCAGCAGTGAAGGACCTCGTCTCAGATCCATAGGTCATCACTGGCAACACGGTTGCACAATCTAGTTTTGAGGTATGCATGACGAGAAGATGTGTTTTAATCTCCCGAACGCTGCCCAGCCGAGTTGAATTCGTCGATTGACCAGTCGGTCGAAGTTGAACTTACCTAATCGGGCTATTTGTCTTAAGTAAAAATACTCGTCAACAACTTCAGCTAAGTGCTCCCAAAAACTACCGGCATAGGTGTGACATAGACATTACACTTGACTTTTGTTTTGTCCATGTTCATCTTAAGACCTATCCGTTGGGAGACACGATTGAGGTCATTGAAAATAGTGCGTAGGTCCTCCAGCGATTCTGCCTTAAGGACTATACTGTCGGCAAATCGAAGGTGAGTGACGTACACGCCATTGACGTTAATACCGTATCCTTTCCAGTCCAGTTCCTTGAAAACGTCTTCCAATGCAACAGTGAAGAGATGGGATATAACGTCACTCTGTCTTATACCTCTCTGCGATTGGATAGGTTTCAAACTCCGGTTCTGTACTTGGATAGCCATCGTAGCCCTTAGACCATTCAACTAAAAATTATTCAGATTAAACTAACTACACAAAATAAAAATAAAAACATAATTTCTAAAATAATTTATTGTCAACCGTTCAGTTAGTTCTTGTATTATAAAAAACAAATCAGCTGCTATAATAACGCCTATTCTAATCAACTATAGATCTGTCTATAGACAGTAAAATATTTTCTACTATGTAAACATTTATGTTTGTTCGTACTTTCTACGATGCCATACCGTTCATCAGATTGCGGTCAAACTTAGTCAACTTATTGGTTGCACTTGTGCGAAGGTTATACGCATGGTACAATTAACTGACACTAGGTGGTATGCGTATTATAGCGACTATAAATTTGAAAGTTATAGAAAGTTATATATAATTCTAATTCAATGATTGTATTATCATTTCTTATTATAATATATAACTGTTCCATATTTTAAACGATATTTCTACAATTATTTCTTCTGCGACGGCAATGCGCCGGGTACGAGCTAGAAAGATAATATAAAAAATATAAACTTTGAATTACATAATTATCAGTTATTTACAACGTCATTTTCGAAATTGAAATTACAATATTAAAAAAATAACTGAATTTATCATAAAGTCCTACTTTCTGTGGTATCGTCCCAAGAATGCTGGCTACGTGTCCTCACTGAATGGCTATACTTAGCCTTCAAGCGAGGAAACAACAAACTAAACTACTTCTTATTACCAGCAGCGACGATCAGCCGCAGATACAGTTTTTTAGGAACTACACCGCACGTGCGCCCTACGGACCAATAGAAGTCTCTACAGCAAATTGCACAAATATGTACTTATCTTCCAGATACTCTGGACTATTTACTTGGTTCAGTTTCCTCTAATGCCACCCCTGCTTTAGACGAGGTACTCCTGACATGGGATGCTATCAAAGTGTTCGCAAGTAGTATCCCACACTAAAGCTTTATCATCTCTCTACCTCTCTCAAGCAACTAAACCCATACCGTCGGGTCTCCTGGTATCGTCTCTAAATATTCTACAAAGATCTTAAACCGAGGAAACATTTATAGAGATACGAGCTGCACCATGGACTCCCCGAGTCCGATATGTGAATGGAGCTAAGGAAAAACGAGTACTTGGAAGCATCAAGCGGTACAGCCTTATCAAAGTCGCGAAAAGTAGTCCAATCGCCATACCAACACTCCTCTTCCCTTACGACTCCACGTCGACTACAGCGGTCCGGGGAGAGGAATCTCCTCTAGCCGCAGCCAATAACACTCATCCAACGTGGCTCGACATCATCAGGCGTTCTTCCGATACTTGGCTATGGCCCTTGAGTTTGATGAAAAATGAGGAAAGAATAAATAAAAAAACATTCAAAATAGTAATCTAATATTTTTATACTTACTGGTACTGGTACCAGAAAATATTGTCAGTATACTGCACTTTTTCAAAGTGGTGTAGTTCTCATGTCTAATAAAACAGTCGTCTGTAAAATGTTTGGAACCATTATGATCATTTTGTTTCGGACGCGAATTCATAATATTTATGCTTTTAAGCCATAATTTTAGTTTAGGTTCAGTTGGAAACCTGTTAATTAATAAACATTTGATAGTCATCCGTTGTTGGCGACTTTTTTTGTTAACACATATGGGTAGGAAAGAACATCGATAAGTATTACAGACAAGGAACTCTATTGTATTTTATTGTTTATCAAAACTCAGTAATATACAGCCAAACACGTTGGTATATATGATATTAAGATAAGTAACAAATTTTTAAGTACTTATATTAGTTTTAATTTTTTTAATATTTGCTGCAAATTCACTTACTTGTGAAATGTTATACCACTTCCCTTATCGTAACGAGTTTTACAGTCTACGCACACTCTCATTATTAATAAAAATAATTCTTATTATGTAACTAATATTATACACAATCAAACAACAAAATACTTTCGTTTTTTAGTTTAAAAGTTCAAAATACAGACTTATGAAATAAGACAAAATAAATAAGACAACAGACTTTGGCATATTATGTCAATTTTATTTTTCAAGACATGCTTTAGCGCTTCAAATTGGCATAGTCATTTCGTATGGTATAGCCAGTCCAGCGTACTTGTATATATAGAGGTCAGTGGCTAGTCCAAGTGTAACTTCGAATTAAGCTTGGGATAAGCAATTTTTATTAATAAGGCAGTTAAGGCCTAGCGAACTTTCTCTTTTCCTCTCCCTGGTTCGTTTCCGGTTGTGGTTCGGCTACAGACGTGCCCTCCACTTCACGGCTTGTCCCAGGTTCGGGCGTAGTGTTGCAGCGTATTGATGAGGCTAAAAGAGCCTCTTCAAAACCTACAGATAGTTTCATTAGAGGAGAGTTTTCATTGTTCTTTACAAAATGTCGATTTTCGTTCATTCTGGTCCCCCACGATTAGCTAGGGAAATATTCGGTCACCCCCGGCAGAGCCCCGCATGCTGAGGGAAGGGCTAGAATACTACCCAAATCGCCCTGGTCTCGGGTAGGCACCGTTTGCGACTGGAATCCCTCTAGCCACGCATCCAATGGTACTGTACGCTTGACACCTTGGATTGGGTTAGGATAGGAAAAAAGGGGTGGCATAAAATAAAAGAAGAAGAGGATCATCTGAGTGTGTCTGTTCTGTCCGTTTCCTATTAAACCAGACCAAATAACAGGCGGCAACCATGTGAAGGAAGAACACCTCAGACTTGCCCTGGGGATCAACACGACCTGCGCTCTGGGGCAAGTTTGGCCTCACATGGAATAATGTTCTCATATCTGGACCGGGCACCCCAGTGCTAGCCCCTTTCACTTGACCGCATCCAGCGCAGAGCGATTCGAATCGTTGACGACCGAGATCTTTCTGATAAGCTCGATTCAATGGCGCTGCGTACCGATGTTGCATCCCTTTGCGTTTTCTATCGTATCTACCATGGGGAGTGTTTTAAGGAATTGTTCGGATCAATTCCAGCCGCCAAATTTCACGAACGCTCATCGCGTCAAAATTCCCGATACCATCCTCACTATCGGGATGTTTAGCGGTCCACCACTGTGCATTTTACTAGAAGTTTTCTTCCTCATACAACTTCTCTGTGGAATTGTTTACCACCTACCAAAAAGGCTTACTCCTTTCTAAAAGGCTGGCAGCGCACCTGCAATTCCCCTGGTGGTGCGGTTGTTCATGGGCGGCGGTTGTCAATTACCACCAGATGAGCCGCACGCTCGAGTGCTCCCTCTTCTATATAAAAAAGGTCATACAAACATACGAGTATATATATACTTGTTCCATGCAGGATTAAAATCACAGCCCTTATCGCGAGCCACTGCACTATGGAGCCATCGAATTTCAAAGCACAATGTTTGTTATTTTATTACTTACCACAACTTTTTCTATGTGGTAAAGTCGGGTTGCAGCTAAATTACGATTTAAACACGAATGGGTCTTGACCAGACATACATTTTCTAGAATACCAGGTTGAAATAGCAGCTTAATGCTACTGTATTTCGTAAAGTGTGTGTACGTACTGGAAACCCCTTTTACTGGAAACGGGGCACTCCATCTTAGTCTTCAGGGGTGACAACGTATTCTGCATTTTAATTCTTAGTCGGCGATAAATGTAAATTAGTGCCATAGCATCCACTTACTATTAGGTAGTCTATGTAAACGTTTGTTACTATTATTCTATAAAAAATAATATAGGATTATTTTTCAAAGAATATCCTTTATATATAAATTACTTTGAGTTTGAATACTCAAAGATACATTCAAATTTATAATTAATGATAAATACGAGTTAATAAGGCTTCTGCTTTTATTTGAAATTATTCCAAATTGAATTTGGGCTCCTCTGTGTCCGATTTAGTTCACAACTTTTTTGCCGACCGAGCGACAATTATGAATATATACGTGCATAGTACAATATTCATAAATGACAATCTGTTAAATTAATACATTACCACGCATTCTTAATTTAAAAGATAAAAAGGACAGAATGTTTGAATTTTTTAATTAATTTTTCTTCGCCATTCACCTTTAATACTTATGTGTAATGTAATGCAAAATAATCCCGTAAAGTGAAAACTTACAAAATCTGTTACCCAATTTCCGCCCATGGTTGTTAGTAAGAATTGTTTATATGATTAAAGGTTCGTATTCTTGTATGGATTTTTACAGCACAAGAAGTGCACGGCAAAACCACTTTATAAATCAAAAAAGAATACTTGCTTAATAACTTACGATAACCTAAAAAGGAAAATCTTTAACTTGCCCTTCAGTTTGTAATAAAAATGGTGTTTACTTGCACTAATTTAATTAAGAGTATTATTATAGTATTAATGAAGGACAAAACAATTCTTTAAAAAAAAGTTAAATCCGACTTCAAAGAAATATAAGAGGAATAAAATAATTTCATTTCAATACAATTTGTAATAAAACAAATTCCCTGGGCTGGAGTTGCGTGTACATCAGAGAAAACATCTGTTTTCGACGCCTTGGCAGCTTTGAAGGTACAGACCTCTCCATCTTATGACTGCGTGTAGACAGCGACGTCCATCGCCGCGTTTACGGGTGCCTCTATAGGGCCCATAGCGGTAACGCCACCACAGACCGACTCATCGACCACGTCCAGATGGCTGCGGACTCCGTGCTACAACAGGTTCCATCCGCAGAGATTGTGATGCTTGGTGATTTTAACGCCCACCACACTGAATGGTTTGGTTCACGTTTAACCGATCATGCGGGGAGATCTGTTCATGATTTTGCCTTGGAATATGGTCTGACACAACTGGTTACATCGCCCACGCGTTTTCCAGATGTGGAGGATCATGCACCGTCCCTGTTGGACCTTCTGCTGACCTCTCACCCGGACGGATATCAGATTTCCTTCGATGCCCTTTAGGCTCTTCGGGCCATTGTCTTGTCCTGAGTGTGGTGCCACTCACACTGAAATCTCAGTTGCATTCTGCAGGCTGCCGCCGTGTTTGGCACTATAGGTCAGCCGATTGGGATGGGATGCGGTTTTTCTTTGCATCCTACCCTTGGGGGCGGAATTGCTTCTCGCCGGATCCCAGCGTTGTTGCTGATACTGTCACTGATGTGGTGCTACAGCGAATGGAAATTTTTATTCCATCATCTGGTACTAATCGGAGGCAGAACCCAGCCATGGTTTGGTCGCTCTGCCAAATTGCATTACGTCATAAGCAAGAGTGCTACCAGGCTTGGGCTCGCGCATCTTCGTCTCGTGATGCAAATACCAGCGCTCTTCTTTTTTTAAAATCTGCCTCCTGGTTCTACAAAAGTGTCATTGGCAAGGCAAAGACGTAACACGTATCTCTTGTCAAACTCAAAATATTGCCTGTCAGTGTCATTAATGTCATCATCAAGCATTAGTTCATTCACCAATCATTCACTGACTCACTCTTTTTACTTTTAAAATAAGTGGGTTGCCATAGCGCAAGCGTTAATCCCGGCGTAAAGAATGTATTGTTAGTCAGAGGTTACTCCATATTTATTAATAACATTGTAAAAACGAAGTAAATAGTCAGTTACTCTGAGATTAGCTAGTCCCACTGACCTCTATATATACAAGTACGCTGGACTGGCTATACACCGTGGCATGCTGAAGCGATTTGATTTCCGCCATTTTGGCGCTGACAGCAGAAGTGCACGTCCACGGAACTAATAATAGGGATAAGACAATGTACCAAATTATATCGGTAAAAATTCTATACCCTACCTATACCTAAATAAATAGAATGGACTCTATGGATAGATGGATTCTACCCGTAACGTACATTCTATTAATATATCATATTAATATAATGCCATTATCATTCATCATCATTAAAACCCTTCACAAGTCCACTGCGGAACATAGGTCTCCCCTAAGGAATGCCACAAAGCACGGTCCTGAGCTACCTGCATCCATCAATTTCCTGCATGTCTTACGAGTTTTTGACTCCATCTAGTGGGGGAACGTCCTACACTTCACCTGCCGGTACGAGGCTGCCACTCGAGAACAATTTTTCCCCATCGGTATTAGGTTCTTCGAGCCATATGGCCGGTCAATTGCCACTTCAGCTTACTAATCCATTGGGCGATGTCGGTCACTCTGGTTCTGCTGCAGATATCCTCATTCCTAAGTTTGAACCCCTGAGTATAGCCCCCTTCATAGCTCGCTGAGCGACTTCGAGTTTCCTCATACAACCAGCAGTGAAGGACCACGTCTTAGATCCATAGGTCATCACTGGCAACACGCACTGGTTGTACAATCTAGTTTTGAGGTATGCATGACGAGAAGATGTGTTTTAATCTCCCGAACGCTGCCAGCCGAGTTGAATTCGTCGATTGACCAGTCGGTCGAAGTTGAACTTACCTAATCGGGCTATTTGTCTTAAGTAAAAATACTCGTCAACAACTTCAGCTAAGTGCTCCCAAAAACTACCGGCATAGGTGTGACATAGACATTACACTTGACTTTTGTTTTGTCCATGTTCATCTTAAGACCTATCCGTTGGGAGACACGATTGAGGTCATTGAAAATAGTGCGTAGGTCCTCCAGCGATTCTGCCTTAAGGACTATACTGTCGGCAAATCGAAGGTGAGTGACGTACACGCCATTGACGTTAATACCGTATCCTTTCCAGTCCAGTTCCTTGAAAACGTCTTCCAATGCAACAGTGAAGAGATGGGATATAACGTCACTCTGTCTTATACCTCTCTGCGGTTGGATAGGTTTCAAACTCCGGTTCTGTACTTGGATAGCCATCGTAGCCCTTAGACCATTCAACTAAAAATTATTCAGATTAAACTAACTACACAAAATAAAAATAAAAACATAATTTCTAAAATAATTTATTGTCAACCGTTCAGTTAGTTCTTGTATTATAAAAAACAAATCAGCTGCTATAATAACGCCTATTCTAATCAACTATAGATCTGTCTATAGACAGTAAAATATTTTCTACTATGTAAACATTTATGTTTGTTCGTACTTTCTACGATGCCATACCGTTCATCAGATTGCGGTCAAACTTAGTCAACTTATTGGTTGCACTTGTGCGAAGGTTATACGCATGGTACAATTAACTGACACTAGGTGGTATGCGTATTATAGCGACTATAAATTTGAAAGTTATAGAAAGTTATATATAATTCTAATTCAATGATTGTATTATCATTTCTTATTATAATATATAACTGTTCCATATTTTAAACGATATTTCTACAATTATTTCTTCTGCGACGGCAATGCGCCGGGTACGAGCTAGAAAGATAATATAAAAAATATAAACTTTGAATTACATAATTATCAGTTATTTACAACGTCATTTTCGAAATTGAAATTACAATATTAAAAAAATAACTGAATTTATCATAAAGTCCTACTTTCTGTGGTATCGTCCCAAGAATGCTGGCTACGTGTCCTCACTGAATGGCTATACTTAGCCTTCAAGCGAGGAAACAACAAACTAAACAACTTATTACCAGCAGCGACGATCAGCCGCAGATACAGTTTTTTAGGAACTACAACGCACGTGCGCCCTACGGACCAATAAAAGTCTCTACAGCAAATTGCACAAATATGTACTTATCTTCCAGATACTCTGGACTATTTACTTGGTTCAGTTTCCTCTAATGCCACCCCTGCTTTAGACGAGGTACTCCTGACATGGGATGCTATCAAAGTGTTCGCAAGTAGTATCCCACACTAAAGCTTTATCATCTCTCTACCTCTCTCAAGCAACTAAACCCATACCGTCGGGTCTCCTGGTATCGTCTCTAAATATTCTACAAAGATCTTAAACCGAGGAAACATTTATAGAGATACGAGCTGCACCATGGATTCCCCGAGTCCGATATGTGAATGGAGCTAAGGAAAAACGAGTACTTGGAAGCATCAAGCGGTACAGCCTTATCAAAGTCGCGAAAAGTAGTCCAATCGCCATACCAACACTCCTCTTCCCTTACGACTCCACGTCGACTACAGCGGTCCGGGGAGAGGAATCTCCTCTAGCCGCAGCCAATAACACTCATCCAACGTGGCTCGACATCATCAGGCGTTCTTCCGATACTTGGCTATGGCCCTTGAGTTTGATGAAAAATGAGGAAAGAATAAATAAAAAAACATTCAAAATAGTAATCTAATATTTTTATACTTACTGGTACTGGTACCAGAAAATATTGTCAGTATACTGCACTTTTTCAAAGTGGTGTAGTTCTCATGTCTAATAAAACAGTCGTCTGTAAAATGTTTGGAACCATTATGATCATTTTGTTTCGGACGCGAATTCATAATATTTATGCTTTTAAGCCATAATTTTAGTTTAGGTTCAGTTGGAAACCTGTTAATTAATAAACATTTGATAATCATCCGTTGTTGGCGACTTCTTTGTTAACACATATATGTAGGAAAGAACATCGATAAGTATTACAGACAAGGAACTCGACAACCCTATTGAATTTTATTGTTTATCAAAACTTAGTAATATACAGCCAAACACGTTGTTATATATGACATTAAGATAAGTAACAAATTTTTAAGTACTTATATTATCAAATAGTTTTAATTTGTTTAATATTTGCTGCAAATTCACTTACTTCCTTATCGTAACGAGTTTTACAGTCTACGCACACTCTCATTATTAATAAAAATAATTCTTATTATGTAACTAATATTATACACAATCAAACAACAAAATACTTTCGTTTTTTAGTTTAAAAGTTCAAAATACAGACTTATGCAATAAGACAAAATAAATAAGACAACAGACTTTGGCATATTATGTCAATTTTATTTTTCAAGACATGCTTTAGCGGCGCTTCAAATTGGAACAGTCATTTCGTATGGTATAGCCAGTCCAGCGTACTTGTATATATAGAGGTCAGTGGCTAGTCCAAGTGTAACTTCGAATTAAGCTTGGGATAAGCAATTTTTATTAATAAGGCAGTTAAGGCCTAGCGAACTTTCTCTTTTCCTCTCCCTGGTTCGTTTCCGGTTGTGGTTCGGCTACAGACGTGCCCTCCACTTCACGGCTTGTCCCAGGTTCGGGCGTAGTGTTGCAGCGTATTGATGAGGCTAAAAGAGCCTCTTCAAAACCTACAGATATGTAGTTTCATTGGAGGAGAGTTTTCATTGTTCTTTACAAAATGTCGATTTTCGTTCATTCTGGTCCCCCACGATTAGCTAGGGAAATATTCGGTCACCCCCGGCAGAGCCTCGCATGCTGAGGGAAGGGCTAGAATACTACCCAAATCGCCCTGGTCTCGGGTAGGCACCGTTTGCGACTGGAATCCCTCTAGCCACGCATCCATTGGTACTGTACGCTTGACACCTTGGATTGGGTTAGGATAGGAAAAAAGGGGTGGCATAAAATAAAAGAAGAAGAGGATCATCTGAGTGTGTCTGTTCTGTCCGTTTCCTATTAAACCAGACCAAATAACAGGCGGCAACCATGTGAAGGAACACCTCAGACTTGCCCTGGGGATCAACACGACCTGCGCTGTACCCCAGAGCCGTTCGCCAAACTGCTCGTCGGACAGTAAAGCAGAATAGGTGTTAATCTAGTCCTACTCATAATGTCAAAAAGTTAGGAGTAGACTAACCCCCGCCTATGCCGGCACATTGCTTGCAACTTTACGAAGGGCAAGTTTGGCCTCACATGGAATAATGTTCTCATATCTGGACCGGGCACCCCAGTGCTGGCCCCTTTCACTTGACCGCATCCAGCGCAGAGCGATTCGAATCGTTGACGATCGAGATCTTTCTGATCAGCTCGATTCAATGGCGCTGCGTACCGATGTTGCATCCCTTTGCGTTTTCTATCGTATCTGCCATGGGGAGTGTTCTGAGGAATTGTTCGGATCAGTTCCAGCCGCCAAATTTCACGAACGCTCATCGCGTCAAAATTCCCGATACCATCCTCACTATCGGGATGTTTAGCGGTCCACCACTGTGCATTTTACTAGAAGTTTTCTTCCTCATACAACTTCTCTGTGGAATTGTTTACCACCTACCAAAAAAGCTTACTCCTTTCTAAAAGGCTGACAGGCAGCGCACCTGCAGTTCCCCTGGTGTTGCGGTTGTTCATGGGCGGCGGTTGTCAATTACCACCAGATGAGCCGCACGCTCGAGTGCTCCCTCTTCTATATAAAAAAGGTCATACAAACATACGAGTATATATATACTTGTTCCATGCAGGATTAAAATCACAGCCCTTATCGCGAGCCACTGCACTATGGAGCCATCGAATTTCAAAGCACAATGTTTGTTATTTTATTACTTACCACAACTTTTTCTATGTGGTAAAGTCGGGTTGCAGCTAAATTACGATTTAAACACGAATGGGTCGGCTTGACCAGACATACATTTTCTGGAATACCAGGTTGAAATAGCAGCTTAATGCTACTGTATTTCGTAAAGTGTGTGTACGTACTGGAAACCCTTTTTACTGGAAACGGGGCACTCCATCTTAGTCTTCAGGGGTGACAACGTATTCTGCATTTTAATTCTTAGTCGGCGATAAATGTAAATGAGTGCCATATCTATTATCTTGTTGTTAATGCTGTTGTAGATTTCGTTTCTTACAGGGGGGCAGGCCGCGAGCTAATTAAAAAGGGAAAGGAGTGCCATGCATCCACTTACTATTAGGTAGTCTATGTAAACGTTTGTTACTATTATTCTATAAAAATATAATATAGGATTATTTTTCAAAGAATATCCTTTATATATAAATTACTTTGAGTTTGAATACTCAAAGATACATTCAAATTTATAATTAATGATAAATACGAGTTAATAAGGCTTCTGCTTTTATTTGAAATTATTCCAAATTGAATTTGGGCTCCTCTGTGTCCGATTTAGTTCACAACTTTTTTGCCGACCGAGCGACAATTATGAATATATACGTGCATAGTACAATATTCATAAATGACAATCTGTTAAATTAATACATTACCACGCATTCTTAATTTAAAAGATAAAAAGGACAGAATGTTTAAATTTTTTAATTAATTTTTCTTCGCCATTCACCTTTAATACTTATTCTGAATCTTTTCTGGGCGTATAATGCAAAATAATCCCGTAAAGCGAAAACTTACAAAATCTGTTACCCCATTTCGGCCCATGGTTGTTAGTAGGAATTGTTTATATGATTAAAGGTTCGTATTCTTGTATGGCTTTTTACAGCACAAGAAGTGCACGGCAAAACCACTTTATAAATCAAAAAAAGAATACTTGCTTAATTACTTACGATAACCTAAAAAGGAAAATCTTTAACTTGCCCTTCAGTTTGTATTAAAAATGGTGATTACTTGCACTAATTTAATTAAGAGTATTATTATAGTATTAATGAAGGACAAAACAATTCTTTAAAAAAAAGTTAAATCCGACTTCAAAGAAATATAAGAGGAATAAAATAATTTCATTTCAATACAATTTGTAATAAAATAATTTCACATTCATAAGTCGGTGCCAAGACATTGTGTATTAGAAATATTAAAAACCTGACTTTAGAATGTGAAATTCTTTTCAGTTTTTTGATATCAGATTTTACTCATTAATAAAAGTACTTTTTTATCCTTTTGAGTAGACTTTCCTAAGTAGTATTATTTCTATATTACAATCTCAGTTTTGTCTACATATTTACATTAAAAACTTCATCCTCTATTTTTTTTCAGCAAATGGTTAATAGACGCTAAAGTACGTTTTAAATAAAAATTGATAACAATTAAAAACAGGAGAGCAAGAAAACATTTATTTTACAACAAAACAAACATTGATTACTAGCTTTTTTCATCAGAAAATTAATCGTATTTGTAATTTTTCTGTTGTTCTTAAAGATAAACAGGTTACAAAGGCAATATAACCAGCTCTGCGAGACATGTGACGTGGATATTTTTACTGATAAGCCTCAAAAAATCAAGCGAAAAATTGTGCAGTGCTTTACTGTTAACTAACATTTAGACCTATTTTTAAGTTTGTGGTTATAAATTTTAAGAAACATATTCGTTGTCCACATTGGATGCCGTGGCAACCTTTAATTAAGACGACACTTAGATATAAGCCTTCCTGTAATTTGTAGTATTTACATTGTGTTCATGTACGTCTTGTTGGTTATCCTAAATAAATTTAAAAAAAAAGCTAATCATCTTGGAAAAATAAATGTTTTCTTGTTCTCCTGTAATTTTAAAAAAATGAGGTTCGCCCCTTTGCAGCGTAAGCGACGAATTGACGAAAATATTGCGTAACATAACTTTATAAATAAACAAACATACAAGTGAATAAATGTAAGCCTCCTGCTTTTTAAACTCGACTAAAAAGAGACGCTGGGCGTAAGAAGGAACGAAAGAAGTTCCTCCTCCTACTTCCTCCACGACTATTTAAAATTTGAGTCTAAATCCTAGAACACATTATGTTAGTCAAGGACGGATAAAGAGACAAATAAGATTGTTTGTGCTACCAAACCGCAGGGCATCTAGAGTGGTATACCAGTTTCAAGGATAAGTGAGCCAGTATTATAGGAAACTATTATGTATTCTGTTGTAGTTCCTTGGAGTCACAGCTCACAATGTACCTTTGCACGTGTGGCTTTCTTTACATGAAGTTGAAGTTTTCCGTAGGATATAGCAGTCATTTAATATATGGTGGACAGTTATTTTTTTAAAACGTTTCTACCATTTAAGGATTTTTTATATCGTTGTGAAAGTTTACATACATTTTAACAAAATAATAAAATTTTAACGAATGCATATTGTTGGGTGTTCCATGGCCGAAAATGGGCATTCCCCTTTCATAAAGATAAACATCCAAACCCGGAACAATTAATTAATTGTAGGCCCACAGATACTTATTCCTGCGGAATTCGAACGCACTGCGCTACGGAGCTGTCGATTTATTGAGTTATAAAATGTGATAACATAAAGGCTTTCTATAATTGTAAGTTGTCTTCATCGATTACAGTGAAGCTTTTGACCCTACAGTACGCTTATTCTTAATGAATGTAAAGTACGAGGTCCTCTCAACAAATGGTATCAGAATTATATGTAAATCAAAGCTTTCTATATCAAGTTCGTAAATAAATTTAGCACTAAGGTAAGGTGGTACCTAAGCGCACAGCACAGTACTTTGTCCTGGGGCTATATCACATATTGTGTTATAGCCCTAGAACAGAGAACATATTATGTTAACGATCTGATTAACCTAACAACTGTGAAATATATCCATGTTGCAGACGACACATGTTTAGTATTAGCAGACGTTAACATACAAGTCGCACCACATTGGCTACAGGCAGTATTTATAAAAACCTTATAAACACTAAAAGGTATAACAAAAAATCTAGCGATTGAAAGTAGAAAAGTCGGATTATCGCTAAATGTATGAAAAACAAATATAATAACAAACGGGAAAAAGTTGAAATAGAAATTTTAGAATGTGTTACCAAATATTTACCTAAATATACCTCACACAATAGCATATGAAGACTATACTGAAAATTATATAAACAGGAGAACTTCTAGATATATCTTGGAGAAAGTTTCTATTCTCAGTTTGTTTAATAGCAGAAAAGTCTTTGACATAGTTATTTTATCATACCTAACTGATGGTTGGCAAATATGAGGCGTTAAAACTTAGCAGTGTGTCGGAGAAAAATGAAAAGTAGTATATTAAGTATTAGACTAACAGACAAATATATAAAAATCTGAGAAAAATCAAAATAACACATAATACCGAGAATTCGATGCAAAAAATGAAAATGGACTATAGAAAATAGAATATAAAATCAAAGCTGAGTTAAAATGATTCTGGAATAGAAACCAAGAAGAGAAAAACGGACCAAGGTAAAATGGGAGGAAAAGATGGTGTGATATTCAATGATGAATGGAAAGAGCGGGAAAGCATTGGTTGAAGAATGCAGAAAACCGAAGAGGAATGGAAGGAGTTGAGGGAGGCCTTCGTCCGAGAGACGCCTATTACTGAGAGTATCATTCCATTAGTTTTATTTAATTTATTTAATTCGTTTTATTAAATATTTTATTTTATATATAATTTTAAATATTTTATATAATATAGCTATTGTCAACATTTCTAGGGATCCGAAGATTAACAATAAGGAATCGTTACAGTTTCACCATTTCCGTTCGCCCGTCTGTCGGTTCGCAGTTTTACTCATAGACACTACTAGGTCAGTAACACTACAAAGTCGTGATTCTGCATAGGTGTAGATATTAATCATGCCAACAAAAGTCATAAAACAAAATCTTGAGAAATTATTATATCATATCAGAAGGTACCTTCTGTCCACATATATTTATGTATATATGTGTTTATGTAGGGTCTGTTCCTTCTTTTAGACCTATAAGCCTACCTTCCTTTCTTCTTAAGATGTTGGAAAACTTAAAAGATAGATAATAGAGGTAAAGATAAGGGATTTAGCGCTAGCTACGAGGCCCACACATTACAACTAGCGTGCTTACTGATCAGTGTCATTGACAGGGTCGAAAAAGCACTTGAGGATAAAGAAATAGCTTTTTGTGCCTTTCTGGATATTGAGGGCACCTTCGACAGTAGCCCCACATCACTACTGATTGGGGCCTGACATCTAAAAATTTTAACCCCGCAACCATCAGATGGGTGAAGTCGATGCTCTCAAACAGAAAGGCAAAAATAGCGCTGTTGCAAACTTCGATTGAGGTCGCAACTACAAGAGGCTGCCCACAAGGAGGTGTTTTGTCACCTCTTCTTTGGACTTTTGCGGTTGACCAACTATTGTACAAAATGGCAGACCTACGCATTGACACACTGGGTTATGCTGATGACCTTGTGATCATTTCGAGGGGCCAAAGTACTTTACTAGCAATCGTACATAGAGCCCTAAACACCATAAATAACTGGTGTATGGATAACAGTTTATCAGTTAATGTTGATAAAACTGTTATAATACCCTATACCAAAAAGAGACGGTTGGACAAATTAGTCACCAAAACTCAATGGCAAAGAAGTAACATTTTCCACTGAAGTTAAGTACTTGGGCGTAACAATCGACCAAAAACTAAGGTGGAACTCTCACCTTAGCAACGTATGTCATAAAGGCAAAAATTGTTTTAGGTACGTGCAGTCGTTTGCTTCCAGTATGATCCTATGGATGTACAGCAGCATAGTGAGGCCGATTCTCACCTACGCCTCTATTGTCTGGTGCAACAAGGCCAACTAAAAGACGACTGCGGACAGACTAAATATTCTACAAATGACTGCCTGCTTAATGGCAACTGGAGCTATGCGATCATCGCTTGGAGCGGCTCTTAATGCACTTCTATGCCTAACGTCCCTTGATCTTTATCTAGACAAGAAGGCGAAGGCTAGTTTGTATAGGATTAATGCCCTGGGCGGTTTAAGCTTGCTCTCCTACAGATTGAGATCCATGCTCGACACAATTAAGGAAACACCAGTCTTACGCATGATCTCAGATAGCATGCGTCCCTACCCTCCAGAGAAACTGGCTGAGGTTATCTGTGAGGTCGGTAGCCTCATATGGTATACCGATGGGTCTAAAATGGGCCTTGACGTAGGTTTTGGAATTTACGGGGAATGCCCCAAATTCAAACTTAGGATGAATTTGGGTAGATTCACCTCTATCTTTCAGGCAGAAATTTTCGCCATACTTCAGTGTGCGGAAAAACACTACGTCAACCATATAATTTATATAAACTCTGATAGTCAAGCAGCACTGGTAGCGCTGAGGTCAAACTTAGTGAATTCGAAGCTAGTTGGAGACTGTGTGAACCGTTTAAACGCCCTGGGATGTAACAACAGGGTCGTCTTAAGATGGTTTCCGGTTCACGCGGGTATTGTAGGCAACGAATTTGCCGACAAACTTGCACGGAAGGGCTCAAAGAGTACACAATTTTGACCTGAGCCATTTTGTGGAATCTCAAGAAGCCTAGCCCGATTGACCCTTGAAACTCTTTATCACAATAAATCTATTAAGATCTGGTCTAACACACCAGGCTTAAAACATTCTAAAACCTAAATCCGGGCTTTTGATCGTAAATTCACTTCAGAAGCCCTGGAATTAAGTAAAAATAAATTGCGCATTCTGGCAAGTGCCCTAACTGGACACTGTTGTCTTAAAAAGCACATGTCCATTTTGGGACTAAGAAACTCAAGGATGTATATGTATAGGTTCTGTTCCATAACGGAAGAAATGCCCCTACACATCCTAACTGATAGTGGACCCTTAATACGCAAACGTAAAACTCATCTGGGAAACTATCTACTCCGCCCAGAAGAAGTTAAATTGCTCACGGCTAAGCAAGTCCTTTTATTCATTGAAGACATAGGGCTTAGCAGTGAACTATAAGCCATAGCAGCGATCACAATAGATCTTTTAGGTCGCAGTGATACTGGTCTCCTTCCTTAGACCTGCATAGCTGCTCGGACATAATAAAAATATGGTCTGTTCCATCGTGTGCAGTGTCGTTGGATAGGTCTTTCAAATATATTGGGTGTATAAAAAAATATTTTTTTTCGGTTCATGTAACCGTTTGCGAAATATTTAACTTTAAAGTGGTATTTTTTATTACAGTCATGTGTCCCCCCACCCCTACAAACTAATCTGTTGTTTTTGGAAATGTAAAAAGTACGCACAATAATACTATATATAATATATTTAAAAAGAAAAATATCACAGCTGCGTAGGCTTAACAAGTTAACATGTTAACTTGTTGAAAAGACTATGACCACTTTTGTACAGACTTGGCATGTGAATGATGTAGATTGTATTATTTTCGGAACCAAAAGTCTACTCCCACTTGGACAGGGGTTAGACAGCTCGAAAACCATCCTTATAGGGAACTTGAGAATGATCTTCATCATCGCCATTCCCTTTTTATATAGCTGAGTCACATGAAGCTGTAAAAATCAAAGAGCTTATAGCACTAACATCTCATCACAAAGACAAAAAGTGTAAAACAGACCTGTGTCTAGGTAAACTGCTTGTGAAATGATAATGATGATATCTTTTTAAATTTGATGGCAATATGTGAAAGCCTAATATTTATGCGTACATGTAAAGCGATCATTTTGTATAATCAAATGCTAATTCTAAAATCATACGTTTTTTTAAATCTAAATAGAAAGTCATAATTGAAATATAGTAATGGTTTATTAACATCCCACAAGTACAGTGTAATCGTCAAAACGTTACGGCCATCTAACAGCCAATTTTGTCACTGGTATATAAAAATCCTAAAATAAAATAAAACAAAATCGTGCATACAATCAATTATCTTATTTACTATCTCATAAAAAATCTCATCTGTTATATTTTCTTTTATAATATAAATGTTTCAGAATGAATAACAATTGTTTTACTTAGTGATTAATCATATTAGTAACAAATCTCTCCATAATATAATATAAGAACACTGTTATATAGTACACACCTTATACTCTACTTTATTATGGATTGCTTAGGACTTTGACATAACTTATATTTACAAATATATATTTCAGTGACCTCTTGAGTATTGAGTGTATTAACAGTAACGCTAGGATTCCATGGAGCGATATCTACCCGTGTCCGCAGCGATAGCGGAACCGTGACATGCGTGAAATATAAGATATAGTAAATTTCAGGACGCGATTTATGCCCAGAACCTGTCAAGATGTACGCAGGCCGTCGTGCTAGCCAGACTTGCGACTATCTCCCGCCAAGTTTCTGCCTCCCCGGCGCGGCGGGAGGGCATCCGAACAAAATTTGTATCGTATAACAGATTATATATATATACGGCATTTGTCGCTCGGTTTTTTTAATTCGTGTGTTTTGGAAATTATATTTAGATACTTACATACTAATGATTTTTTGATCTTAGCGACATAATAGAAAAAACTGAACTGGTTTTTTGAATAAAAAATCATGAGTGCAATTAGTTTAATTTAAATTTTCGTGTTTTTAAAAAATACTAAAAAAAGGGCTCGAAAGAATAGATTTTCTCAAAAAAGAAAGGAACTTGAAAAAAAAATTAAAAAAGTCGGTCGGTCGGTCTGGGCTCAAACGTTGGTATTTCGATTTTGTAATCGCCCAATATACCAATTAAGCTATTTGTAATCATTAATAAACCAAAAGTTACCTTCTTATTCTAACGATATTGTAGCAGTTTTTTATTGCCTAAAAACACGGACAAAAAGACATTTTCTAAAAATAAATCCTAGCTAGATCGATTTATTGCCCCCCGAAACTCCCTGCACACAAAAAATTATTAAAATCGTTGGAGCCGTTTCCGAGATTCCGATTATATATATATACATATATATAAAAATTGCTCGTTTAAAGGTATAGGATATATATATATATATATATATATATATATATATATATATATATATAGTTATATGAGATAATAACATAGATGTTACGGTCTCGTGGATTTTGAAATATAATCGCAGTTCGTCTACCGGAGCAGGTGTGAATAAATATCGCTTCGTGAGTTCATAGCATAACAATTAAAAGTCTATTATACAGATTTTAGACACTATCTCCTATCAAAAACACATTACACATATGTATTTTATAACTACTGTAAGTATGTCATTTTTGTAAAATATAATTTGGCAAAAATTAATTCTCAACTTTGAAATCAAATAAAAAGTATTCACAGTTTAGTTTGCAAAAGAGTTTTCAAAAACAGATTTTATACATTTAGACGCATTTACAAACATCTCTGTTTTAAGAGGTTCTATACGACATTTTTTATTGCACCATCTTATATTAGCATAGTGAATGATAATGTAAGAGGCTTTTTTAATAAGAATCTTTAAAGTTATAATAATTAAACTGAACATAATATACAGGTATAACAATCAATGACTATAGAAACTACCTTTTCATTTGTGAAACAAAGATATAACACTTTATGGCAAGCGGAATATTTACGGTTCCGCACGCATTACAGGCAATAGTTACATATAGTAATTATGCCAGTTAGTCTCAAACTTTATAACTGATTCTCATACATAAACGCAGGTAGTTATGAGCTTGGTGAAATCTGGCCAGTTGTCAATAATTTGGGGTATTTAAAGATCTAGTATGGCATATCAGTAGGGTCGTACGGTACCGAGGCGACCCCTAGATATCGGTTCCGCATAACTGTGGCGGAACTTTGTCGGTTGTCGATCGGCCAGGTCACGGTATTCTCTATATTCTCTATCGTAGAATCTGTCTCTGTCGCCTTCAGGGTATGATTGACGCTGCTCGTCTAGCAGACGTGAGCGACTAAACGCGCGTTGCCTGTCCGTCCATTCCCTTCGCCTTTCTTCTATAACGGGTTCAATGATCTCATCCTCTTCTATGCGCCGGTCTAATTCTCTCCTTTCTCTGTATCGGTCGAATTCATCTCTGTGAGGTTTTGGCTCGATTCTGTTTAAATACTCCTCTGTGCCATATTCGTAACGCTTCAAATCATCGCGCTTTCGACCGACGCGCGGGAGTCTTTCTATTTCCCTGTGGCTCATGTCTGTTGTATCAACATCACGGACACGTTCAATATCCTTGCGTCTGTCCGGCTCCCTGTGGGAACGCTCCAAATCTCGATGAGAACGGTCAGGTTCTCTCCTGGAGCTCAATTCACGGTGGCGCTCTTGACGCTCGTCCCGTCTTTCTTCCTCCGGGGAAGAAGTCGAGCGACTGTTTCTTTCTAGCATGCTTCTCCGTATGGCCATATGCTGTTCTAGTTCTTGATTAAATCTCTCCCTCTCCAAATTCTTGAATTTCTCCTTTGCGACGTTAAAACGATCTTTAGGTGACGTCTCAGCGAGCTTAAGGCTACCTTCGCTTGCTCCTCGTTGGAGTTTGCCAAAGCGACGATCCTCCACTCTGTCTATACTCCGATTGGAAGGTTTGGTGTCAGTTATATATCTACGTCTATAGTTAGGGACTTCTTCAGTAAACTTGTCTGGTTTTTCTTTGTTGACTCGTTCAAGAGACTCGTGACGGAATCTCCGTTCAAAAGTAGCGTCTCTGAAGGGAGCGAGTTGGTCACGGTAGGGTTCGGTAAAGTCATCGTTGTAGACGGGGGCACGCTCGTAGTTTCGCGGGGATAAAGTACGACGTGGAGGCGAAGTGCATCGTGGTGGGGAGGCGCGATGTGGTGACTGCGCTCGGCGGGGCGGTGACGTCTCAAAGGCCTCGTGCATCATATACGCCGTACTCTCTGCCCAGTCTTCCTCTGAAAAACAAGGGGTAATATTAAAAGTTTTGCACAACCAACTCCAATATAACAAAATGAGAACATCGTCAATGTGGTCAAAGTCAACTTAATACGCATTATTAAGGATAATTCACAAACTACTGGTCATATCTTAATCAAATTGATATGGGACCACATGAAAGCACCACGTTTCAGCGTAGTGATGAAAATTTGCTATTGTGGTGGAAATATTAAGCGGTTGGCAATTAAGTGCGATAAAACTCGCCTAATTTTTACAGAGCTTTACAATTGAATCTAAGAATATAACAACTTAAGGAAAGGTATGTTCATGCAAATAATGTAAAATGATATTTTAATTTTATCATGATACGCAACCATCTTTGTGTTTCATTGTAAAATCATTTTAGACTGGGGCATTGGTCTGTTAGAGGCTGTTATATGTAAGAGAGTAGGATATACGTCTCTTACATATATACATAGGATATGTAAGTATACATATTTTGCGTGTATATATATGTCACTTAGTAACGGAGCATCGTCTATTAAAAATTATAGTCCTGTTATAATGATAAGTTCGCCAGTATAATTATTTTGTGAATCATTTCAGCCTAGTTCCCAGGAGGTCGGCGCATCTATTGCGTACTTTCATTAATGTCTTCAATAACGTGAGCGTAAAACATGTTTTTTTTATAGGATAGGGTGACAAACGAGCACACAGTCCACCTGATGGTAAGTGGTTGCTGTGGCCCATAGACATCTACATCTATCTTCGATTACGAATCAAAATGCAGATGCGTTGTCACCCGTGAGGACTAAGATGGAATGCCTCGTTTCCAGTAAAAAGGGTCTCCGGTTCTCTACACTCACCATACGAAACACAGCAGCACCAAGCCACTATTTCACGCCGGGATTCTGTGAGAACGTGGTCCTTCCCCGGTCGAGCCGACCCATTCGTGCTACAACTATACATCTAATATAACTGCAGCATGGCTCTAGCACGTATAAAAATTGTGATGGGAGTGGTGAAAAAGAACTTATGGCCTGCAATAGTTGGTAGCATACTATCTCTTAAGTATAATTTTATGTAAATTTTTACTTGGTAGAGCCGTACTGTGCAGCTATATTAGTATAGTTGTAGCACGAATGGGTTGACAGGGAAAGGACCACGCTCTCACAAAATACCAGCGTAAAATAGCAGCTTAATGCTGCTGTGTTTCGTATGGTGAGTGTAGAGAACCGGAGACACGTTTTACTGGAGACGAGGCATTCCACGTTAGTTCTCAATGGTGACAACGCATCTGCAGTTTGATTCTTAATCAAGGATAAATGTAGATGTCTATGGGCCACAGAACCCACTTTCTATCAGGTGGATTGTGTGCTAGTTTGTCACCTTTATTATATAAAAAAAGAAATAATTGAAAAATAACAATAATCTCTCAGAACGGAAAACCAGTAATTTTTGTATTGCATAGATACCATCGCCCTAGATGATGCTAATGTTCACCAGTATAATGTGACAGGCTGGTTTACCAGTATGATTGATACTATCGTCATTTGGATTATGCAGCCAGATTCACTATGACTTAAGTAACAGGATTACAGTGTAATTTGACTGCCTCTTTGGTCATGTGGTCGTTAACGCGGTTGCTGACGTTGAGGTCCCGGCTTCGTATTAGTGCTGAAATTGTTATCGGGTTTCTATATCAAGAAATTTTCAGTAGCAGCCTGGAGTCGGGAAGTTAGCGGTGTTTCATCCCGGTACTTTACTGCTTTTGCTTGGTCCTGCGCTTGATTTTTCTATAGTCGTATTGTATAAAACTATCCCATCGGACTATGAGAGCGAGGGAATAAACTTTATTCCCTCGCTCTCATAGTCATAGTTTTAAAATGAAAATTTTGTGATTACTGATTTTTTTTTATTATACAACTAAAATACATACTAAACAAAGCCCATAAATACAGTGCAACATAAACCTATATAAGATTTTTCTGCACACTGTAGTTCGCCGTCTTTCGAGCGCAAACATTTTAATATTAATTAGACTAAGAAGGGCGTTCGCTCGTTTCTATAAAAATAATATGAGGATGAGTTGTAGTGGCTATTTAGTTAGAGTAGTATATAGGTTGTATAGGGCGCACATGGTTAGCGAAATTAGGTTTGGAGGACATTTTTTATTACACCAATCTCTAAATCACATGGTCATCATTCAGTATAACAGCTATACAAAGCTTACTTCATACGTGGTAAATTCTCCATTATAATGAGTTAGTTGACAACGAACAATGGGTGCGTTTGGCAGAAAAAAGCGCTAGCAAGCGCTTGTAAACAAAATGGCGTGATCGTAAGCGGTAAGTGCTGTCAAATCGTAAGTAGCTATTTTCCTCTAGGACCGATATTAGTTTTAACCGGGAACTCCTAATTTAAATATATGTTTGTAAAGCATTCATATTAAAAACTTACCAATCATGAATTTTTAATAACATGTATATGTTTATTCATGTCTTTATATTACTTAAAACTAATATTGTCACACACTTATAAACTCTACTTCAAAAAAAATTAAATAAGCAAAATGGCGTAGTACTGAAGTAGCAATGGCGATAACTATTTTAGTGTAATTGTAGGCTTTTTTTGACAAACGCACCCAATATTTCACCGCCTTCGTTTTAAATATTTTGCATATTGCACATATAGTTAGCTGCTCTAATAACCTACTTAATTGACTAAGTCTTTGTCGTTTGAGAACTTGTTTTTACTCGACCTGTTGTCAAACTTCACTTTTACGAATAACGGGATTCGGACTCATCTTGAAGACGACTTTTACAAGAAAATATTTTTAAAAAAAAAAACGAAATTGACATAGAAAGAAACCTGTCATACTCCCACGTAAAGTCAGTTGTTGTTCACAATCATTTAAATATTTAGGGTGTGTCTTTATAATAGAGGTTAAGAGAAGAAAAAGCCATTAAATTAGTAATGGCGACAACTTGTTCTCGCGAATGTTTGTATTGGACAGGTTGATTGAACTAGCACACAAAATACTACCAATGGTCTCTGCGGCTCATATATAAAGATATTATCCGTCTGCTAAACACTTTTCTATTTCTTACCAGTAAAAAATATAAACTACCCTCCCCCAGGCCCCGTACAAGCTTGTCAGGCTGTGTATTTCCAACAATTCTCGGATGTTCAAAAACCTATCCAAGAGCGCCCCTGATGTTGTTATTTCACGTTAAGAGTTTTTAAGGTAGCTGTTCCGTATTTTTTAAATTGACTTGATGTGACTTGCCTCGTTAGTAATTAAAATCGCACCGCACTCACTGCGACGCCGAGTTCTCAGTTCTTGCTGCAATTATCGTAGGAGGCGACTGTGAGAAATGCTAAAACAATCTTAAGCCCTTCAACGTAATCATCTTTTTATAGAAGAGGAGGAAAATGAGCATACGGCCCACCTGATGTTAAGTGATCATCGCCACTTATGAACATCTGCAATACCAAAGGAATCGCAGGTCTTTAAGAAAGAGGGAGAGTCTTTTTTTGAATGTCCCTAAGTCGTATAATTTTATAAAAATCGCTGGCTACGGTAAATTCCACAACGTGGACGTGCTTGGTAGAAAATTCCTAGTAGCACGGTAATGGATCAACAACCATCAAGATGATTTGGATGTGAATGGAATTTCGAGTTCTA
The DNA here is from genome assembly GCA_907164705.1 of Parnassius apollo. Taxonomy (NCBI): domain Eukaryota; kingdom Metazoa; phylum Arthropoda; class Insecta; order Lepidoptera; family Papilionidae; genus Parnassius; species Parnassius apollo. Next base: position 7,203 of record CAJQZP010001411.1, on the reverse strand, counting down.
TCGCAATGTACGATATTGGAATTGAGCAGCAAGAATCAACCTAATCTCGTTGACGAAAGTCAAAAAAATCCTGACCGGCGACGGCAAATCTTCTTTATTGTGAAAAAAGGAGTTCAGTATAGGATGGTATACAGAAGATGAGGAATATATCAGATCTAATATCAACTGATGTGTCAGTATTAAAAAGGTTAAGTATCGTAATGATTTCTTAAATTTACGCGAACACTACACATTGAATATAACTATTATTTACGGATTTTATCGCGTTTAATTACTTTAATTTATTTTTATTATTATCCCGACGTTTCGGGTGCTTTACAGCGCCCATGGTCACGGGGGGACTGAGATGTTTGACGTCCCAATGTCATAGTTAGTCCGGCTACCTTCAGTTTTTTAATATTAATTTTTGGTCCGATTTACGCAAAACGAGCTTATAGTATCATGCAGTCTGCGAACATGTTCAAGATCGTCCCCACCATTACATTAGATTTGATAAACCACAAATTCTCGCAAAAGAACACCGATTCCTACCAAGGATGATACGCGAAGCTATTGAAATTAAAAAACATCCAAATTTCAATAGAGAAGATGGTTGGGTGCTACCATCTGCTTGGGATCCTATAATTAACAAAATTAAACCCAAACCCAAGCATACCACTGCAAGACTTCATGATACTATAAGCTCGTTTTGCGTAAATCGGACCAAAAATTAATATTAAAAAACTGAAGGTAGCCGGACTAACTATGACATTGGGACGTCAAACATCTCAGTCCCCCCCCGTGACCATGGGCGCTGTAAAGCACCCGAAACGTCGGGATAATAATAAAAATAAATTAAAGTAATTAAACGCGATAAAATCCGTAAATAATAGTTTTATTCAATGTTAAGTATCGTATTACATAACATACCTAATATATTTTATCCATATATTTTCAATTTCGCTTAATAGTTAGCCTGCTGACTCTACTTATAGCTATACTCAGAGCAGCTAGCTCATACGTTTAATGAACGCATTAACTGTAGATTTAGTCTTTGCGATTCTTTTGGTTTCTTTACGTTTATTGTTTTAAAGCGAATTCTCTGCAGACTCAATTAAAATAATTACCATTTTTATTCTATTGTTTCAAGTAACAATACTTAAGAGAATAGGTCGACTTCTAAATGAAACTTAGATAACATAAAGTAGTACATCTTAAAAAATCATGCGATGGTTTTGAATGCGTAGGCTCGACATTGCTTAAAAGTACCACAAATTAACACATAATTACCGAGAACGATTATATGAGTGTAGGGCAATATAGTTTTATATTAAAAAATGGTCGATTAACGTGGACCATTAACATCTCTTAATAATAACGATTTGTATATTTAAAAAAATAATAAAATGGGTTAATTTGATTCAACATCATCGTAAACACTGGACGTATTTAAAAAAAAGAATTAAGTAAATTAGTACATTAAAATAATCAAACATAATTGTTCGGTCGTATGTGAGGTGGCCTCTATCTATTACAGTATGTATCTTGTTCTTACTTTATGAATTTGGTGTTTTCTAATACTTGCTGGTTTTAATTCGCTCCACGCTCTCATAGAATACCAGCGTAAAATAACACCGTAATGCTGCTGTGTTTGTTATGATGAGCGTAGAAAACCGGAGACTCTTCTTACTGAAAACGAGGCATTCCATCTCAGGGGTGACAACGCATCAGCATTTTGATTCTTAATTGAGGATAAATGTAGATGACTATGGGCCGCAGCATCCATTTACCATCAGGTAAACTGTGTGCTGGTTTGTTACCCTACCCTATAAAAAACCCATCACCCTATTTCATCCTCTGGTGGAAGTAAGAAGCGACTATTGGGAATGGCATAAATATGTTATGGTTTCCGACGGATGAAGGTATAACCATCTTATTAAGGTGATACCTCGAAAATTAGGTGGTTTTTCTATTTAACATATTTTTTAAAGTTTTATAGATTACAAACCAAAATTTTGTGATATGATTTTTGACTATATGGTCTAGGATTACATAAAAGGAAAACACGATATCATGTAATTTTCTCGATAGAAAATGCAAAATAGGCGCTAATTATTTACATTTCTCGATGACACCACTATATTCTTACGAATAATTTCATGGAATAATTTTTAAGGCATAGTAAATAATCATATCTAAGTTCTCATAAACCAGTTTTTTAATCCATAACGAAGTTTTGTTAAAATAAATAAAAATGTTGTTTGGCGCTTACTTAGCTTTTTTCCGAGCGCTTGCTCGGTATGGCTATTTCATAATTTGCGTACTATGAAGTCATTGCATCACTTTCATTTTGACACTCCCGCAGTTGACCGTTAGCCTCACCGACAAAGGAATAAGCCACGCCCCCAAAACTTCGATTCATTTTCAAGGTATCCTCTTAACACCAGCAGAAAAATAGTCAGATCGGTGAGATTAGCATCAGCGCTAAAGGTGTCAGACATTGCGATCTTCAATCCCAAGAATGGGAACGGCCATATCAAGCAGTTGACTTTTACGAAGAAGATGAAAATAAGAACATATTGTTTGGATCAAAGTGAAGTAGTGTTATACTATTCTACAAAAATCTACCGATTTTTGTTTGAATATTCTGTGTCCATGGTCATGGATAAATAGACACAAAATTTTTGATTGTTGTTTGTGGCGCCAATTCTGCACTTTTTACGCATCCGATATCATGCATTATGTACGACGCATATACGAGTAGATTAGGTATCGCACACGATGCATTTTTGGTGTGATCGATTCCGTCCAGGAAGTTTTGATCTAAACAAGAACCCCGTAGTAAACAAAGCCTTAAGTCAATAGTGACCATAATAGTTATTTTTAATAGAATAAGGGTGACAAACGAGCACACAGTCCACCCGATGGTAAGTGGATGCTGTGGCCCATAGACATCTACATATATCCTCGATTAAGAATCAAAACGCAGATGCGTTGTCACCCCCGAGGACTAAGATGGAATATCTCGTTTTCAGTAAAAAAGGGTCTTCGGATCTCTACATTCACCATACGAAACACAGCAGTATTAAGCTGCTATTTTGCGCTGGTATTCTATGAGAACGTGGTGCTTCCCCGGTCGAGCCGACCCATTTGCGCTACAACCATAAGATCAACGTGTGTGTGTATTGTGTTAATAAAGTAATAATATTCTTATAAAGGACCACAGCTTTCGTTTCATAAGTAAAAGCTATAATATATATTTAGCAAGCACTGTATTTCCGGGCTAAAACGGGCTATCCCTACGCCGTTTTTATTAAAACGATGAATTCTCCAACTTTATTCTATATGTGCATAACTGTAAAAATTATCAAATTAAAAGAATTTGTTTCTGTCAAGTTACACTTCAAATTCGAACGTGTATGTGCGCAAAACAAATATTTTAGCTAACGCCTACCACCATCATTACGTAAGTTTTGAATGTCGGGTCACGACTCCGATGACGCCATCGACTGAAGAAGAATCGTGTTCTTTCTACGTTTTAAGTATACATTTATATATTATCTGATTATAACTTTATAAGATTTGATTATTCTTAATAAACATAATCTTTTATATACTTTGATATTATGATGAATTTTAATATTAGCGTAATTTATTTCAATCATTCAGTGAGTTTTCATTTATAATTCATTAACTCGTTTATCGTACAGGTTATCAAAGTCTATTGCTGAACATAGGCCTCATAGTTAGGATATTTTTTATAGTTCCACGCATACTTTGGGGGGCGGCTTGCCAACCGCAGCTTTTTGTTATTTTGAGTACTTGTCAGGACGATCCTTTGGCCCATCAACTGTTTTATTTCCTTTTATGTTCCTTCTATGTTTTATTACCCACGTGACGAGCAAAAAAGGCAACATATGTGTTTAACCATTATCAAGTTTTCTTTTTCATTTGTAAAGCTGTATTAAGTAAGATCTCATGTAAAATAACTGCCCCTTAGCTAGTCTCTATTATAAGCGGAAAAGTTCATCACAGCGCTCCAGCATGTGTTGACAGACTTTATAAATCCAGTAATTTTACTTCTAATTATTATAATATTTGTTCATTATTACTATATTTAATTAATACTCTAAATAGGTTGCCTTCGAATTTTCATGTATGGGTACCATAATGAAATGGAATATAAAGGTCGGGAGGTGCTTTTCAAAACTGGTATCACTGTACACACGGATGGTAATTTTTTTAAATTAATTAGTTTTTGCATTTTTTAATTACCTGTTCTTTCTTCCCGAAAATCTAATTCGAAATATTTTTTAGAGCTAACATGAATATCTATAATGATATATAAATGCTTATCACGTATCGCTGTTTAAATATTTCACACAATGTTTGACACATTATGTTTATAATGTTATTGTTCTTAAAACAATATTTTATTATTACACGAGAGTATGATTAATTTTTGCCTAATTCAAATCTATGAGGGCATTGAATACTGTAATCAATCTGTGATTCAAATTCAATACTATAATAGTCGAGTATGCGGCATGACGTGTGTACTAATGCCGCCAAAGATAAATGTATTAGAATAATTCATATTACGAATTCGGGATTGAACATCAACTGTGAAATGTTATAAATTTTTTTCTATATCATTAATTCATGGATCATTATCTCACGGCCAGTATAAGACATCTGAGTATATAATAACAAAGATAATATTTAACAAAATTACACATTTGACATTTGCTAACGAAATTGTAACTTGACACAATAGAGTTAAAATAAAATACGAAATTCTGTCCTGATGGAAACCAGTGGAGCCCAATAAATTTAAGCATCTAGTTATCACTATCTTATAAAAGGTGGATGAGCTGTGTAGGAATCGACTGCTTCCTCTTTTGATGAAAATCTGTCAATGAAAGACGAAATTTAGCAGACTGGCTCATTTATTGTGTGCGAATTACCTTCAAGAGATAATCATCAACCCCACAAATACTTAAAAAGCCCTTCCCTTCTTAAAAAGTAACCACAAAGATACTAACTCAGAAAATTAATAAAAGACGCTATATCAAACGGTAAACTTTGGTTTATTAGGGACGAGGTAAAGCCCCCAATGAACCAAAGTTTACCAAGTGTGCGATGTTATTTGCGTAGATACTATGGCAGCCTGTCATCTCAGGGTTCCTCGTTTAGAGCCGGGGCGGCATCAGAGACAGCTGAACCAAGTAAGTGGCGCAAATATCAGTCTCTGAGTCTACATATTTGTGCCATTTGCTGCAGAGACTATCGGTCCGAGGGGTCCACATGCGGTGAAGTTCCTAAAGGAAATGTATTCGTGACTGGTCTCGTTAAAAGGCTAAGTATAGCCATTCAGCGTGGAAACGCCGCCAGGGTTCTTGGCACGATACCACGGAAGTAGGACTGTATCATCTGCATCTTCAAAAGTGTCATGGACAACGATATTAGAGATCATCATTTATCATCATGAGACAGACAACGGGCGACTTTTACAATTAACGCGTATCACTTGATCCTTATGCCTCCTTTGCGTTTTACCATCCTAGAAACCGGTTCAATTTTCCTCATTATCGTTCCCTCGCGCCACTTGTACCCTTTTATATTACTATGAGCAAGCATCTCAGATCGTTAAATCTCAACCCTCACTCCCAGCGTTAGCTAAGCATTCGAAAGTTCTTCGAAAGTTCCGTTGGGTTTCTTTCTCGTTCTTTCTAGGATAGAGGTTTTTTCCAAACCAGGTTAAAGAAAAAAAAACTGAAAAACGGTTGACCTTGCAAGCCATCCCTGGAACATCCTGCTTTTCTATTCAATCTATCTATTAAATTTTTGTGCTCGAAACGATTATTTGAGATGTTTAATGGGCTATAACTTTTGAACGTGTCGTTCGATTTTGACTTACTTTACAGCATTTGACGCAGTTTTTAAGTACAAAATTTTTCTGTAAGGCCTTGAGTCAATGGATCGAAGAATCAAAAAGTTATCTCAGAAAAAAAAAGATTATTTAGAAATTTTTAAACGCGTCGTTTGATTTTAACTTGCTTCGTAGCATTTGACTCAATTTTTTTAAAATAAAAACAAGTATTTCTGATGTCTGGAGTTGATTAATCAAATATTCTGAAAGTTATTTAGGAAAAACTTAAAGAATTTTTCGTTTTTTTTTTTTTAATTTTTGAAAGGGCTCGACTTATTGACTTGAAAATCTCATTGAAAAGTTTTGAACACTCATCTCGATCGGTTGATTCGTTCTAAAGATATCGTACGACAAAATTTTATTTCCAAGGTCTAGCCGGGAATAGTCGGTCAAAACGTGGAGATTTGATGATAACTCGCATTCTTAAAATCGGACTTAAAACCTATAATTTCCTACTTTTGAAAATTTTTAAGACGAAAGTTAAAAGTTACGTAATAAGCATTATTTGTAATTTATAATAAATAAATATTACTCTATTTCACACTAAAACTGCGTAAGCGGCTACGTAATAAAGCTATCGCAGTCCGCAATTAAGATACTGAAATAAACATTTATTCAAGGCTTGCGAAATATAAAGCTATTCTGTGAATAATATACAATATTTACAGAATGTACACACACCAACCTAATCTCATTTTTAATAAAACCAGTTGAGTTGTGACTAGAGAGAGAAGGCATTAAGAATATACATAATAGGTCGGGGAAGCTGGTTATCATATCTTTTTCCCGACCTTATATTACAATGATATTATGAATATATCGACCTATCTCAGTTTTTACTGTCTTCAAAAAGAATTTACAGAAAGTAGAGAGATTTCATATTATAAAAGTTAAAAAAATTGTAATTATAATAAATTTAACTTTACGTGGTAGAGCCATGCTGCAATTATATTAGTAGTATAGTTGTAGCACGAATGGGTCGGCTCGACCGGGGAAGGACCACGCTCTCACAGAATACCAGCGTGAAATAGTAGCTTAATGCTGCTGTATTTCGTATGGTGAGTGTAGAGAACCGGAGACCCTTTTTACTGGAAATGAGGCATTCCATCTCAGTCCTCACGGGTGACAACGCATCTGCATTTTGATTTGTAATGGAAGATAGATGTAGATGTCTATGGGCCGCAGCAACCACTTACCATCAGGTGGACTGTGTGCTCGTTTGTCACCCTATCCTATAAAAAAAAAAAAAAAAAGCATCAAAATTAAAAGAAAAAAAGAGAGTACAGGCAGGC